>JAOPJO010000025.1:18264436-18278809 GCA_027123675.1 Molva macrophthalma | reverse complement strand
CACACACACACACACACACACACACACCCACAGCACGTAGCCCTCACCACCACCTCTACATTCACACACAGTCACACACACACACACACACACACACACACACACACACACACACACACACGGCTCACTCTGTGTCTACAGAGTGACCCGTGTGTGTGTGTGTGTGTGTGTGTTAGACACAGAGTGACCCATAAACACACAGACAAACAGCATTCAAACAGTGACACTGACACAGCTCATGTATTTCAATTTGAAGAACGCACATGACATTAAGTGAACCCGCTTTATTTATTCATTCATTGATATTTTAGTACTTGTCCCTGATCCTTGTCCCCTCATCCTTTTCTGGGTCCAGGCAGCATGGGAGACTCGGAGTCAGTGCTGTCACCTGACGTGTATGTGTCGGACGACGGAGGCTACTCCTGGCTGCTGGCCCTCAGGGGGCCCCACCACTATGCCATCCTGGACTCTGGAGGCCTGCTGGTGGCCATGGAACACTCCAACTTACCAATCCACCAGATCAAGTGAGCGGGCCCTTATTTTGTCAGCTCCATATAAATACAAAGTCAACGTGCTTTTATTTATCAAATGCACAGTATACCACTGCAGGGACATTGTGACATTTTTGCGACAACGAAATGTGCTTTTGTGCTTGTAATTTAAGTAGATGTCGTCTATCTATTTCTATCTTATTCTGTTGCATAGCTGTAATATGGAAAAATCTGATTCATTTTGAAAAAGCACAGCATAAATAAATACAATTGTTTAAAATAATATATATATAAAATACTTAAATTATTTAGTATAGCACCTTTCACCGTGCAAGGTCACAAAGTGCTTCACAAGAGTAACATTGTGGAAAATAAAACCATAAAACATACAAAGAAACAAACAATACAACATAAGCAACAACAGAACTTAAACACACACACAATTACTCCTACTAACAGCTGGAGGCAAGACAAAGACCAGTTTGAATAAATGAATTTTCAGCTACTTTTTAAAGGCTTTCAAAAACCTTTTGTTTTAGGATAAGCACGAGGGACCACTAGTAAACCCTGGTCAGAAGATCTAAGTGATCTACTGGTGATATAAGGATGGAGCAGGTCAGAGATGTACACAGATGCCTGACCATGCAAGGCACCATATGTAAAAACGAGTACCTTAAAATTATCCTGAACCTGATGGGATGCCAATATTCAGAAGATAAGATGGGTTTGATGTGAGTCGTACTGCTGGACCTGGTCAACATCCTTACAGCAGGGCACTGTACCATTTGTGGATGGTCCAGAAAAGACTTGCTGAGGATGGGAAAAAGGGTCTAGTCTAGCCAGGATTATATAAAAGCGTGAAGGATCATCTCTAGCTCAGGATGTGATACAAAAGACCGGAGTTTGGCATGTTCCCATGTTCCTTAGATGGAATAAAAATGTACGGAACAACGATTTAATATGTTGATCAAAGTACAACTTTAACACAGAGATTTCTAAGATTAGACTTTACAGCTGCAGACAGGGACCCATTAAACTATTCATCCTTCGACGCTGTGCTGGCCCAAGCAATGATAAGGACCTCAGTCTTATCTGCGTTTTGCTGTCAAAAGTGGTTCCATCCAGTCCTTAATGCCAGTCAGACAATTGTGCTAAACAATCAGTGTGTCAGTCTCATCAGACTTTAAAGAGCCAGTGAACCCAAAACCACTTTTCATTTGTTTTAAACGTGGTTATATGGTTTTTACATGATCGTCAACATAGTAATCTATGCCATTTTATCACTGTTACTGAAATAAGGCCACATTGTCTTGACGTCAGAGTGCCTTTCCCGAGGCACTCTGTCGTCAAGACAATGGGGCACCGGCAGTGCGGTTTGTGTGGACGTGTGGAGCTCTGTCCAAAGTTCAGCTTTTCGGACAATTATTGTATAACGCCACAGTGAGTGTGGTTGGTGAAGCTCCGTCTGAGCAGTGATTTATTTAATACCCGGATCCAAGGGTAAGGCTTCCCGGACACATATAGCAAAACGCTACGGTGTGTGTGGATGGTGATGTGTTTAATGTCTGCGTCCGAGTGAGGGTTAGGCTTCCCGGACACCTATAGTATAACGTGTGTGGCACATACAACATCGCTTATTATAACGCTCATAACAGTTACACAACGACGGTACTAAAACAGTATCCTAAAGTTGGGGTGGGTCGTTACCATGGGGATAACACGCCCCCACTCTTTTCTAAAACCCTCAGCCCAAAACACATTTTTTTTAAATCACATAGTGTTCGAATTCCATCTGAAAAAGTGGGCTCACTGGCTCTTTAAAGAGACAGACAGCTGGATATCATCAGCATTACAGTGATATGAGATACCTTTCAATTTGATTACAAAATGACCTAAGGCATATACATCGCAATTAATATAGGACCCAAGACAGGGCCTTGAGGCAAACCGCAGGAAAGAGCAGCAGTTTCAGACATGTAGGATTCAAGCGACACAGAAAAACTCAGATCTGAGAGACAGTTGAGGGCGCTCCCAGAGACACCCACCCACTCTAAGCCTTCCAGTCAGGATGCTGTGATCTACAGTATCCAAGGCTACACTTAGATCCAGCAGCCCCAAAACAGAGTATTCACCCACATCACAGGACCGTGTCATGTCCTTGGAGACTCTGAGAAGGGCTGTTTCAGATGAATGCTTCTGACGGAAACCAGTTTGGAATTGAACCAAAATGTTGTGTGCAGTCAAAATGGACAACCGTGTACAGGAAATATACACTAAGGTCACGGAGCAGACCGTTCTGCAGCGCAATCAACGCAATCAATGGTGTTTGTTTGTACCCACACATCACTCCCCCGGTCCTGAGAAGATCCCTATACTTCCTTACCTTGTTCCTCGCAGGTTCTCAACAGATGAGGGCCAGTGCTGGCACGTGTACAACTTCACCAGCGACCCCCTCCACTTCAGCGGGATGGACAGCGAACCCGGCTCTCGCTCCATGAACGTCAGCCTCTGGGGCTACAGGACTGACTTCAGCAAATGGGAGGTGATCACCATAGACTTTGGAAAGCTGCTCGACAGAGACTGTGAGTGTGTGGTGGGGGGAGATTCCATGCATATCTGGTGTATCTCTTTATTGTTCATTCCAGAAGAATAACATAAAAGCACGGCAAGGTAATAACAAATACAGGTATAGTGGCTACCAGTAGAATGCTGACCTGGAGATCCGTACGACTGTAACATTCAAGGCATGACCAAGTTTTTTGGCAGGCATGTTTGTGTGCCTCTGTGTTCAAATCTGTGTCTGCGTGCGTGCGTGTGTGTGCGTGTGTGTGTGTGTTTGTGTCTGCGTGTGCGTGCGTGCATGCGTGCGTGCATGCGTGCGTGCGTGTGTGCGTGCGTGTGTGTCTGCATGCATGCTTGTGTGTGTGTGTCTGCGTGCGTGCGTGCATGCGTGTGTGTGTGCGCGCCTGTGTGTGCGTGTACAGGTGGTGATGAGGACTACGTGCAGTGGCTGGCCCACTCCACTGACCTCAGCGACCCCGGCAACGGCTGCATGCTGGGCTACAAGGAGCACTTCCTGCGGCTCAGGAAAGACTCGGTGTGCTGGAACGGCAGGGGCTTCGCTGTCACCAAGCAGCCCACCCCCTGCCCCTGCACCAGGGATGACTATCACTGGTATGACCTTGTTTCCACTCTATGGGATGTGCTCCTACTGTATATATGTGTGTAATACATGTGCAGTATAACCAGTTTATAAACAGCAACTGGTATTCAATACCCAGCATGTGAATGGCAAAGTATTACAAGAAGAACATTTATTCAATATTCAATTACTATTCAATTTCCCATTAGCAAGTACAATTATAAGCCTTTTTCAATTACACACCAGCCACCCACACACATGTACGTGGTAGCAGACGGCATGTGGCCAGGTGTTCACTGGTGTCTGTCCTGCAGTGACTTTGGCTACTACCGGTCGGAGACCAGTGGGGAGTGTGTGGAGCAGGAGGAGATGAAGGGCCATCCTCTGCAGTACTGTCTGAACGGGACCACGGAGCAGCTCCTCACCTCCGGGTGAGGATCTCATTGCTCTTCAATGTTGACCCCCTCAACTTGTCTCCTCTCCTTTTTCTCTGTCCAGCGTTTAAGCCATTTCTGTGTTCATGTTGTGCCTGTTGAAACCCTTTCCATTGTTTATTCATTGCCTGGCCCTTGCCTTTTTTCATGGCTCACGTCTCTTCCAATCTCGGTCATCATTAAGCTACCGGAGGATTCCTGGAGACCAGTGTGAGGGGGGATTCCAACCAGAAAGGAAGGAAATGGACCTGAACAAGAGGTGCACCAGCAGCAGTCTCTATCCAAAATCCCTGGTCAGTCCTGCTGTCTAAATACACACATCCGATATACCTAAACCTACATGTATACCTAAACCCACACATCCAATGTACCTAAACCGCTTCCTCCTCGCCATCCCCCACCATTGCAGCCGGCATGTTTCAGGCATCGCTCTCTTCCTGCGCTGTTATTCTCTTGTGTCTTCAGGTCGAAGACCACGTGTCAAATACTGCTGTGATCGTGATGGTGGTCATTGTTCTCCTACTGACGAGCGCTGCCACGGGCGTTTGGCTGGTGAAGAAATACGTCTGTGGAGGGAGGTCAGTTCAGGAAAGCCCTTTTACCTCCGCAATTATATTATCGTGAAAGGTTGCAATTCATTTAATCATACATCAAAATATCTGGCAAAATAAAAAAATTGGATCACAATTTAAAAAGAATCCATAATCATGCAGCCCTAATACACACTTATGCAAATGCACACACACACCCACTTAGCACTTACACTTCTGTCCTTTTGCTATATTTTAACCATCAAGGTTCCTTGTGCACCGGTACTCTGTGATGAGGGAACATGCGGAGGCCAATGGGATAGAGGAAGTGGACCATCTGGACACTCACACGATGGAATCTGGGAAGACACACTACCACGACGATTCAGATCAGGTATCCCATTACATCTCTTCAGTGTCTTACTATATAGCATTATTGAGGCGTGTATGAAGATGAACCTATTTTTATACATCTGTTCTGTTTGCCCTTATAGGACCTATTAGAATAAGGCGTGGATGTATCAAAAGGACTGTTCGTCAAAGGATCTTCAGAAATTTGATTAAAGTAGCATATCCAAGACACAGTTTTGCCAACGATGCCTACCGGACTGCTACCCCTCTTTGCCTGCTGCCAGTAAACTATGTTTCTGAGTGTGTGTTCGAAATATCTAGTGCCCCTGGTGGATAGAGAGCGCATTTCTGTTTCCTGTGACAGAGGAAGTAGCCAACCATGTGCAGATGACAAGGAGAGCTTTGGTGGCCTTGGAGAGATCCTGTTTGGTGTTGTTTGGTCTGTTGCTAATATCTTCTTTTCTCCCACTGCCTTGAGGTGGGGGTGGTGGAGGTCATGTCAGTATTTTTGGGGCCACTCCTGATGAACGGCATGCCGACGATGACCTTGTCCTGGAATGTCCACACAAGTTATTCCAGCTCTTCAGTGCAGTCATTAATTGTAGCGTAGAATAGAACAGACAAAACTGAATGATGTTACTTCAGTCAGTGATGCTTGTTGGTGTCTGCTGACAAGTTGAAGACTGAAATGAACAATCTTGTTATGACAATTAAGGCTATAACGGAAAAACTTTGACTTCATGATTAAATATTTCTTTGTATGCGCGGTGGATATGAGACTTGAATTATTACCAAAGCACTTTGATTGTTTGTCTAATGTTAAATAGATTTGTTTAAACAAAACACTTGTCCTTTGTGCCAATATCATAAAGAAAATAGAAAAACAACTCTACTTGAAAAAGAATAACAAATAGTTAGCAAACTATTTGTCCGACCACAGTTTCCAATAACATTTTCAGTGTCACAATTGGAACTTTTCTAACAATTGACACATGTGCATGGCTTGTGGCCCATGCTTTCTATTTCAAGCCGAGGCAATATTACCGCAATAAATAAGCTATAGAAACAAAATGATCTTATGTAAAAGGCCAAACCTATTGGACATTCAGATTAACTAACTCATTTACAAAAGTAAGTTAGCATATGTCCAAGCAATTGGTTCATTATTTACATACAGAACAAGTAATTTTTCAGATTTAATTTTGCACTGTAACTACCGATCTGTGAAAAATAAATTCATGTATCCACCTTCATTTAATTTAATTGTCGTTTAACTGTTTGTGCCAACACATTTGACTTCCATTTGTTATTGCATCAATCTTGCATTTCTGTGAAGATGAGAAAAAAAAATCCCCATTATTATTCCATAGTATAGACATTTAATAATTTTCTTGTATTTAGTAAATATACCATCATGTATATGTATGCGTGTTTCTGTTTGACTAAAGGCAAATAAAACTGGCTACACTGTTATCACACTGCTGTACAGACTCTGTTTTGCAATTTGGCTTACATTTCTGGTTATAGACTGTATATGATGTTATATATCAGTTCTGATAACAGATATTGAGCTATGTCCGCAAAGGTTCATTTTACACATCAAGTCTTTAAAACTCCGATATAAAACTGAACGTGAAGGAAGTGATGTTCGTATATTTGAGTATGTTCACCAGTAGGCGGCGCACTACTTTACTTGGGGGAGGTGTCGACGTATACGCGGAACTTGTGTATCCGTCATCATTTTGAATCTTCTTGGCTACCTGATGTTACATGTTCAGTTAGTATTTTAGCTTTTGTTGTCATTAATTGGTTCTCTGGCCACCAGAGTAACACAACGCGGGCAATAATGTAATATACAATAAAGTTAGACGTGATGTCTGTCCACGAAGCTTAGCTAATATAAGTGGTTTACTGAATATTGTTGGATTTGCTGGTTAGCTCCGTTAGCGTGTTTCGTAATGGGTGAGTTAACGTGCATCGCCACCAGCTCATGATCGTTTGGCCACCTGCTAAAACTTGTGTGCAGAGTAGTGAGCACTGAGATAAAGTATACGAACATTGTTTTACGTTTAAGCCCTACAGGACATATGTCGCAGTCATTAATATTACGCTGTTATCGATTTTTCTAAATCATGCACCTCATTGTTGCACGAACATAAATTAAGTGATAGAAGACAACGATGCACTGGCTTAACGTTAAACCCCAAATCCCTTTAACCAGCCAGCAATGGGACAGTTATTTAAGAATAAGCGCGGAGAGGGAAGTCAAAATGAACATGATGCAATACATGTATCATATATGTGGCCCAGGGTAACGTTACAGCTCTGGAACAAGGCGTTATAACTGCATTTACGTTGTTGTATTTCAGGTTCCGCTGGTTTAATATGAGCTCGTTATCACCCCAGTCCCTGAGCTCATGCAGAACACTACCTGGAGAGGGAAGTCCGGTAAGAATCTGAATTTAGTGACGACGTTGTTGTCTTTAACTGTACTTGAGCAAATGTTTAATCAATGCTAAAAAAAGGTTTACTTTTTAAGGTCCAGCCCAAAGCGCCTCTCCTGCAAATTCTGCGTGTTGCTGGAGCCCAGGAAAATGTATTTACCCTTAAAGAGGTTAGTTGATAGACATCAGGATTAAAATACTACATCTCCCGTCGGATATGTTCTACTTGTACTAGTGTTACAGCAGCACCAACGTTTTACCCCTATCCAAACGTGGATACATTTAATATATGGAGTTTTTTGGTCTGTAGGTGATGCACTACCTGGGACAATACATCATGGGGAGGCAGCTGTATGACAAGCAGAGACAGCACATTGTGCACTGTCAGGATGACCCACTTGGGGAACTACTGGAAGTGGATAGCTTCTCAGTCAAAAATCCAAGGTAAATACAGGTTAACCCCCACCCAATGGCTTAATTTAGTATTACATTGGCTTTGTTTAAGCTTGCATTTCCTCTATTTTAAAATGGTATATCTTTTTGGATTACAGCCCAGTGTATGAGATGCTGAAGAAGCACTTGGTGGTGGTTGGTGCTAGCAGTAAGTGCTTTATTTGTACATTTGAATGTATTGCATGTTTGTTTTGATAGGACATTGGAGTGAACATATTCTTCCTATGTTCCGTCATGTGTTAACAGTACTGTACATTGTATTTTGTTCATACATGCTGCTATTCTGATTCATATTAATTCTGTTCTATCTTTTCCCCTTTTTGTTTGAGTGACTTAAATACAACATTACTATGGTGATATATATTTCACCATAATGATGAACTTGTTTTACAGAAACAGGAAGTAAACGTTTTTTCTTCACCAATTTCCTCAGTTAGCCTTTTTCTATTTGGAGTGTGTATGTGTGTACAACAGTGCGTCAGTTCATTTTTGCAGGACATTTTCTTGAAAATGTCTACGATGTCGACAACATTACCTTTTTTTTTTCTTCTATTTCTGCTGATCCTGGAACAGCCGACGGCAGACGACGGTTGAGTGAGCGTGTGTCTGAGTGGGTCTAAACAAAAAGTAAAAGTAGTAATGTTAAGGGTGGGATGGTTTGCTCTTTCTGTTACTGTGTCTCATTTGAAATGCAGACGCTGCTGAGAATCTTTCTTTGGGCCGTGAGTGTGTTGAGAGCGGAGTGGAGGATCGCGGTCAGGTAAAGCCGAAGCATGGTGCTCGGAAGAAACAGAAACCCCTCCGTCTTGTCACCCCACTACACACAACTCACGCTCACACCAGCACTGGTTTTGGCTCCAATTGGTCTTATTGCACCGTGTGTGTCGTTTTTCTCAACCCGGTCAAACCAAAGTTTCCTCGGTTGCCGTTGACTTGTGTGCACTGGGGTGGTGGGCCAGGGCTGCTGTCTTCATTGGTGTGCATATTGTACAGAGTGGCACCGTCTCTGTACGACCCCCATCCGTGGCACTGGCCTGGTCGCGTTGCCCACACTCCTGTGTGACGCACCAGCTCCACCCAGTGGATGGGGGGGGCAGAGTCACTCTCTCTGTCTGTCACAGAGTTCTCTTCTCTGCACCGGAACCAGTGGGGGGAAAACACAGCTCCTGATCCAGGGGCCGGCCCCAACGATACTCTGTATCTCCCTCGTGTGTCCTCCTACCCCCTGTTCTCCCCCAAACCCCCTCTGCCCTGCCCCTAACAACTCCTCTTACACCTCATTAACAACATTGTTAAAGGCAACTTGGCATTAGAGGTGAAGAGCTTTGATGCAGCCTACCTCACAGACATTGGCAGCTCAATGGCAGCAATATAATCTCTTTAGAATATTCTGAGTTATGTCCCACATAGCAAGGCTTCCAAACCCCTCCTACTTAAGATACAACACAAGTTATCAAATGTCTTTATTTTAAATTTGGATGTAGATGAACCTCGCATATTTATTTCATCTATCCCACAACGGGTTCCTCTCTGGAGTATTAAGCACTCTGGCATGTCTATACATCTTTACTTAATCAAATCTTTCACCCCCCCCCTCCCTTCACGGGTCCTTTAGCTTTCACCCCGTCTACAACGTTGTACCAATGCAACTGCCCAGGCCGACTGCCCTACCCCCACCTACCCCTCCCCCATCCCAACCAATCCAGTTTGCCATCCCGCCCCCCTCTCGTGACGGAGCTGTGGGTCCCCCTTGTGCCCAGTTACCGCTCTGTTCTCTAACGCTCGATGTTCTCTTCTGTCTAACGTAGATGGGTGGGGTGGGGGCCATAGCAGGACTGGAGCCCGGCAGGGAAAGGCCCCTGCTCCTGCCGACCCCCTCCCAGAGACGACCCCGGGAGTGTGACCAAGGTAATTGCAGCGATGTCCGTTGCCACACTCCGCCTAGGTGGCTTTTACTGGGCGCTCTGTGATGTTGAAACTGGTTTTTGCAGAGTGTGGATGCGATGATAAATACAGATGTTGATCCGCGCTGCCATGTAGGAGATCTCCCTGAGTGTGTGCGGTGATGGCTGGTTCAACCTGTGCTGATTGATTGCTCAATGCGCAACAGGTGTCTTTTTTCTTAGTGATATTGTGATGTTTGTCAAGATCTGAGGTCTGAGCAAGCGGCCATTTTCTATTTTGCAAAGTTTGACAGTGGTTTGGTTTCTCCGTAGACTCTCTTGACGGCTTGCCACAGTCGGCCTGCAAACGGCCCAAACTGGACGTTACTTTGGACGAGTGGGACCTCTCTGGACTGCCGTGGTGGTTTCTGGGTAATATCGGCAGCAACCACAGCTGCAGGAGCAACGGCTCTACAGACATCGTCACTAACCGAGTAAGCATATTGAAAAAGGTAAAGGCCGCCGGCCCTCCTCGGGGGCCACCGGCCCTCCTCGGGG
The DNA here is from genome assembly GCA_027123675.1 of Molva macrophthalma. Classification (NCBI taxonomy): domain Eukaryota; kingdom Metazoa; phylum Chordata; class Actinopteri; order Gadiformes; family Lotidae; genus Molva; species Molva macrophthalma. The sequence continues at coordinate 18,268,523 of JAOPJO010000025.1, read as the reverse complement.
CCCCCTGCCGAGGAGGGAGCGCGATGTGACTGAGAGGGGGTCCGATATCCGCCGCACAGGAGCAGGACACGGCGGTCGTGTCGGACACCACCGGCGAGGACCTGTGGTTCCTGGAGGAGGGCGAGAGCGAGCGGGTGAGCGTGGAGATGAAGGAGGCGGCGCCGGAGGGCGGCGGCGAGGGGGAGGCCTCCCTGGAGGAGGAGGAGGAGCGGGAGGACGCGGGAGCAGGGAAGGAGGAGCGGGCTGACGGAGAGGTAGGGCCGCGCGTTCTCCGGGGGGGGGGGGGGGGGCCGCGGGGGGGCGTGGGCGCGGGGGGGATCCCGAGCCGGCGGCGGCGCCCGGGGGGCCTGGCGGGGGGGCCGCGGCGGCGCCGGGGGGGGCTTCGGTCCTGGGAAGATGGACGGCAGGTGACTTCCAGTTTCCATTGATTGCCTTCACGTTTTCAAATACAAAATGGCTCCCGACCGGCCACCGCCACTCTGTCTCTGTTGGTCTTATGTTCTCTGTCTGTTTCAATGTAAACTGTTACAAAGAGACGTGACGTTCTGCCCACACGTGACTGTAATTCTTTCCATGTATCCTTCAGGGGCGATCACAGACAGGAGCGGCGAGATCGGCCCTACTGAGGGGGGCCTTTCTCCCAGCAGACCTGACTCAGGGTCCCTGCCTGCCTGCTCACTCCCCCCCCCCCCCACCGCAGGGACCAGTCAATGTTTGTACCACCCGTCCCAACCTCTCCCATCATGGACGCTGGATCATGTAGTGTTTTAGTTTAGTGAAAGCGTTATGTTCTCTCTCTCTCTCTCTGTCTCTTTGCTATTTCTTGTGCAAGTCAAACCTCTGCTGGGATGTTTACTCCCCGGGACGGTCCCTTCATGTCTTTCGTCTCCTCGGGCGTCACACGTTATGCTTGTGCCGTTTTGTTTGTTTTTCAAGCAGGAAAGGCTTTGTGTTGTATTTAAAACGTGTCTGGTGTCGTTTGCTTTGAAAATGAAACGTGTTTTCGAACCAAAGCCGTGTCATGTTTTTGTATTGTATTATTCTACGCTCTTATCTGAGTTAATACGCTTACGTGTTGAGGTTTGAGGTTTTGTGTACAAGATCACGTGACCATTATGCTACGAGGGACTGAAATACCTCATCTCATGCTAACCGGTCCAGCAGAGAAACCTCCAGCCCAGATTAACTAACGTTATGTAGTTAGAAACCAACATACCTCGAAGGCTTCAACTACCCAGGCTTACTTTTATTTACTTTACTTTCAACTCCAGTGCCGCCAGTGCCATCAACTTTGCAAAACCCTGATAAGAGAAAATCAAACATTTCTATTTGATATTGTTCTATTTTTTTTTTGGTACATTTTGTTTGTTGTTGCAGAAAGTAAAAATAGCTAGAAGTAAAAATGTTTATAAAGTAAGACAGAAGCTTGGGCTGTCAGTGTCAGAATGACTGCACTTTGGAGTAAAGTTGTGATGTAACTCTTCACATGGTCATAAGTAAACTCATTAGGTCCACTGCATTAGCCCTGTCCTGCCTTTTCCATTGCAGTTGTAGGCCTAAGTGACGTGGAACAAGGAGTGCTGAAATGTCATTGTTAGTGTAACACTAGTCAATTTGTGCCGTACTTGAGCTTCTCACTATCATTATACATATACCCCGATTCCACTGCTGTAGTACACACATTTAAACACCACAAAGGGTCCCTGTGAAGTGATGAGCATGCACTAAACCAAGAACGAAATAATTGATTTGTTATTCATACTAAGGTTTAGAAAAGGTTTATGGTCACATACCATCAGTACAACCATTGAAGCCTCGGGACACTAAAATGAACAAGTAATATTGAAAAACATTTTCAATTCAATCAATTCAATTTTAATCGGAGTCCTCATCGTTTGATGATGGGGAATCAGAGGGGGTTCTGGTGCTTCTTTGGCCCATAAGGACTTATGTTTGGCCTCCTCTCTACCTGAGAGGAGGACACAGGGAAGACCAGTACTATTTTTTATCAAGTGCAACCGATTTGTGTACTTCCCCTGCTTGTGATTCAAGAAGAATTTCCAAAGAGGGAGGAACTTTGGCCCTTGTGGTAACGCATTTCTTGCACAATGAACAAAACCACCTTTTTAGTTTCATGATCATTTGAAGAAGGCATTCATCCATTCAAAGTGGTGCGTCTAAGCTGGAACTTCGGTGGGTCGTGTTTCCAATGAGAGCGCTCACATCGGCGCTCCCATACAGTCGCGATATAACTTCCAGCACTGCCCAAAATCAACAGCCATTCTATTCAACTGGAATCATCCGACGTGCGTTCTCTATCTGCTAAGCGTCTACTATTGGCTCGTCTGGTGTTCGACCTGCTTTGAAGCTCTGTCGCAACCGAGTCGGATCAAGAGTGGATTCGAAAGAGACATAATTCCTACACACAGCACTTTAGCTTTTTTAAGCATTATTGCAATAAATACTGTTTTTTAACCAATTTACCCGTTTCAGAAATGAAATGAAAACAAACGACAACGTAAACGAAATGCCCGCGTCCCTATTATGAAATGAAACAGGGTGGCGTTTAATTTATAGTATGGTATGGTGGCACAGCGCCACTTTTGGCCTACATTATTTGGGGAGAACCCTGATATAAACAGCGTAAGGTCGATTTAGCCTAAATTAATAGAAAATATATTTCCTTCATTTTTCCATGTGAGAGAAATCAGAGGGCCCCGCCCCCGACTTAAAAGACAGGATCGGACAGGGAGAGAGTTTTCTCTTTTGAGTTTTCTTTTAATTTCAGGAGTGACTGGAATAACGAAAATGCATTTTAATGCGAGTTATATAACTATATCAACGTTTATCTACCCTAAATTAAAAGAAATATATATTTCCTTAATTTCTCAAATACCGATAGCAGCACCGGGTACGTCGGAGCTTATCGATACTATGGTGTGTAATGATTCAGCCCCGGGCCCGTTTAATACCGGGTTTCAGTACCCATCCCTAGCAGAGGGGCAGGGCGGGGGAAAGAAAATTATTGCTTTGCATTTCCCAAGGGCATATTAGCATACGTGCAAAGCCAGAATAAAAGTAACAATTGATTTTATGGTTGATGTTAATCTAATAGGAATGTTGACTTCTGGGTTGGTTTCTGGGCAACGCTTCCCCAGTGTGTTGTTGTAGCTTATCAGTCACGGTCAATGTCCTGTTCAACAAGACCAGGGTCATTTATTTTCTTTGACTGACACCATTTTGCCGTGGTCATTGTCGTCACATGACATCTGTCACCATATAGACATGGGTTTGTTTTACAATTCACTGAGGATGAATGCGCGCTGAAACACTAATCTGTACATTACTTGCCAAACCAAAGGCCATTGTGTACTTGCATGCCCAAGCAGGGTGTAAACGTCTATAGGTAAATACATTAATACAAACCATTAAAGAACCAAAGGATCATTTTTTTATATTTCTTCACACGAGTAGAATTGCTAAACTGCTTAATGAAAGAGCCAAGAAAAGAGTTGTTTTATAATAGAATCCACCAAAATACCAAGACTAGTTGGTGGCTCATTTGACATACGTCTGCATTGTTACCCAATTCGATTTCCAATATGGTTAGATAGACGTACTACAGGCTAGACCATCTGCATACGGCATACATACACCCCATGCATTATGGAAGTACTAGCGGCCGGCCATGGGCCAACTATCTAAGGCAGCCCTGAACAGAGGTGATGTTATAGTTGAAACGGGTTGGAGCAGGCACACCTGTCTGGTGGGCGTGTCATCCACCTGTGTTGCGCTGTGGCAGTAGAGTGACAAGTAAAGGGGAGGAGAAAAAGGTTTTTAAAGGCTCAACTGATATGAGGACTTTACACTGTTGGGATGGCTGGCCTCAAGGTGCTCTGGCTGGCCGTACTGATACTACTACTTGCGCAGGGTAAGTACCTCTCTCCGTCGTCCTAGGCTACCTGTGTCATACACAGGGCCATTGATAGGATTGTTTGTCCTCAGATCACACTGGTATGTGTGTGTGTGTGTGTGTGTGTGTGTGTGTGTGTGTGTGTGTGTGTGTGTGTGTGTGTGTGTGTGTGTG
>JAOPJO010000025.1:17856537-17866733 GCA_027123675.1 Molva macrophthalma | reverse complement strand
AGAGAGAGAGAGAGAGAGAGAGAGAGAGAGAGAGAGAGAGAGAGAGAGAGAGAGAGAGAGAGAGAGAGAGAGTGTGGTGGAGAGTCCACCACACACACCCCTAACTCTGTGTGTTTGTATAGGTGTATGTGTTTGGTTGTAATGTGTGCGTGTTTGTGTGTGGAAAAGTTTGTTTGTGTGTGTGTGTGTGTGTGTGTCCTAGTGCAACATATCCCTTCTCTTTGGATGTGATACATATATACGTATATATATATATATATATATATATAGTTTCTCAGTGATATAAAAGATTGTTTAGTCAACAGCTGTGTCTCATCCAAATACACACACCTTACAGCATACATCCACACTTACACTGAGGCACACACACACTTCCTCACACACACAGACACACACACCTCTTCTTCCCTTTGTCACGTGTAAACAGGTCTCACAGGGCACGGGGGGGCAAGTGTATAATAGAGGGGGCGGAGACATGTTGCCTAATTTGGCTGAACCGCTGCAGAGAAGAGATCTCTATCCACAATCTCCGTCCATATTTATCACGGTGACCGTAACGAAAAGGAGCAAAGGAACTGCAGGATACGGTCTCTCTTTCTTGGCATGAGAGCCAGAGGGGCGCTTCGAGTGAACCTGGATACGACATCAAGCGCATCGTTGTTTTATAGATCCATGTTGCTAGAATGTTCACTCCCAGGTGGTTTGCTTTTTATTACAAATGTTGTTGCGATGATTGACGATCGTCTTTGCACGTTGCTGTTTGCTTTTGTAGCTGACGCTCTTATAATAATAACGCGTTTGAATTCTATAGCGCATTTCTTACCCAAAGGTGTTTCATCCAAAGAGTATTCCTGTGGGACACAGTGAAGGAGCAGGGCAGGGCTGGTGGGCATCACACACGAGGGGGGTGTTTACAGGTAGGGGTTCGACTTTGGGGATCGTACCCAGAACCTTTTGGTGGTGAAACAAACACCCTAGCTCCGTTAACTAGATCCATGAAGACATCTCCCCCCTAAATGGCTCCGCCTTCATCCAGAAGGTGTTTTGAAGTGATTATCACCACATCGCGTTCTTCTACCTAAAAATGGATTTTGACCAATATCTGCACTGCCTCGCTTTCAAACTGCTCTGCGATCACAGTGAGCTAATCTAGACCCGTGGCCGCTGTGGGACTCAGATCAACCACCACACTGTGTAAATGTGTCAGTAACACAGATGGATGGTTGAGTCCAGCCCAGAACGCCCTGTGATGAAGAACCAGAATAAGGCTGCAGGGTTCGTTAAAATATTGTTTTTCTGCGAGTGTTCCCGTGCTCCCGGGCGGAAGATGAATCGAGTTATAAATAAACAGATTAATACTGCTAAATAATGACCTGTCACGCGCTGAAATGTTAGCCTGCCTTCGCAGCAAAGAAGATCAACACATGAATTGTAATTTACCTAATTTACTCCCCTCTCAAATTCTCCCTCCCTCCCCCTCTCTCTCTCCCTCCCCCTCTCCCCCCCCCTAGGGGCCTAACGGGCCAGCTGGTTCCGGTGCTAGCGGGCATACTGGAGGCAGACCAGGAGCGCTGCTGGAGCTTTGACCAGTTCTTCATGGCCACCACGGACATCTTGAAGCGGGCCCCCATTCACCTGTTCTCCCTGCTGCAGGCCACATCGTCCTGCATCTACATCCACCACCACAACACGTACGTCTGTCACGTTGGATCCAAGCACGGCTAAATGAAAAAGAGCAAGTACTCAGGACGACATCAAATAACTAGAAGAATTGGAGTGTGATTTTTTTAATGCAGAGTATACATATGTTCCATGGATGAACGGCTTCTTAACTTACTTATGGTATGTATTTTGTAGGTTTTTGGAAATTCAAATATCTGGTGTCAAATGTCTGGTTTTCGGTCGTGTTGGTCTCACAGGGTAATTTTGGCATCTGCATTAGGTGTAATAGGTCATTAATAAAATGCATTATCGTCTTAATGCATAAAGACATGCACCCATCATGCACCTGTTCATCGCCCCCACCATCCAGGGTGTCCATGTTCCTGGAGGAGGTGGCCTCCCAGACTGGCATGGCGGTAGAGAAGCAGCAGCTGCTCTACCTGGGCCATGAGCTTCCCCTGGAGGGCAGCATGAAGGTGGTCAACCTGCCCACCACCACTGCCTCCCAGCCCCTGCTGCTGCTGGGCCTGGGGCCCGACACAAACCCTGGCCTTCTCTGCAGGGAGCGTGAGACGCGCACGCACACAGCCGTTCATTTAACACGAGGAGGGGTTGACACGATGACTTTGGTGTGCGCACGTTGATAAGGCCCCTCGGAAACCGAGAATGAACTGAGAGGTTCTGGACTAATACCCGTTTGCGAATTGATCTGGCGATGTCAGGCTACAAATTATAATTTTTTTTGGGATTAGTCAATGGAAAAAGAATCTTTGATTTGGGTTGTTTAGTTGATGAATTGTGACAAATGACACAAATAATTGCCAACGCACGCCATACATTACCAGAGCTAATTTACGCTCATTTTGCTTGCTTTGTCTGAAAGCTGGCAAGAAAAAGTATTCAATTCATAATTTGAGATCCAACCATCATAACAAAATAATTGCGTTGCAGCTACAAGAACTTGACCAAAACGATTACCCGTATCACAGTTACATTCGATACTATAATCTACACACTGACTCATTTCTCCTGCAGTAGTGCTAAGCTCATTTCCTTTCAGTGGGTTTGAGCAGCGTCCCTTCGTCTTTGTCTGTAGCGGAGACCCCCGCCATCCCGTCCAGGTTTGACATCGTCGCCGACTACCGCTTCTCTAAGGTGAGCCGAGTCCCGCCGACCTGCCCGCTCCGGTCATGTTGCGTACGTTGTTCACGTTTAACCCTCAACGTCGCGCCCTGCTGTCTCCCTCCCGTCCCTCGGTGTCCTCTGCAGGTGATGGTAGGAGCGGTCCACCAGTTTGTGAGGACAGTATGCACGCTGCACGCCCAGCGAGGGCTGCTCCTGCAGGGACACTACAGTTACATGTACAGAACACACACACTGGCACACCGCTATTTATTGTATTGCGTACCGGAAACTATTTTATTCTTTATTGAAAGCATTATCGTGTCCCTTATCCCATTTTAGCTCAGTGGGGATATTATCCCCTCTCCGTTTTGTGTAGGCCTACGACATATCGCCATCTGCTGGCTGAAAGATCACATTGCACCCGATAATGAACTGACATCCATTCTGATTTTATTTGACTTTTTCTCAATTATACTTTTTTGGTAGTCGGCACTTTCCTTTCACGGCTTCCGAAATCCTTTTCCACATTTTCTATGTCGTAAAATCTAGGAACTTTATGATCCTCTGCCTTCCTGCTGTCTAGGATGAAGCTCCGCGGGGACTGTGAAGCAGCCTTGGTCCGCATCACCATGGTCACCCTCAGACTGCAGGCCTGCCTCGACTTGGAGCACAAAATGTGAGTTCGTCCGTCTGTCACTGTTCGGTATTCACGGTTAAACAGTGGCATCCATCTGGATTAACGATCCATTTTGGATCGCTCCCTGACTCTCAGTTCCTCGTCTCCAGCTAAATGTGCCTCTTCTGCGTGTGTTTGTGTGTTTCAGAGGCCAATACCCTCCAGAGATACCCAGCCTCGTAGAGAACAACAACAAACTGCAGCTGGTGGGAGCCATTAGGTGTCCACATGATAGAAGCTAGTAGACATAGGGGAGGTTTATACTTTCAAGAGAGTATTTTATTAGTAAGATAGACACTAGCCTACAGTAGAGCTGGGGTTCTGATGACCTTGAGTTAAAATGAGTTTGGCCTTCCTCAGCTGGTTGTTTAATATTGATACGATCGATAAACAATTGAGTCCTGCTCCCCTCTGACCCCGCTGCAGATCCGCGAGCACCTGCCGATGTACGTAGGGGGGGTCCATCAGTTCCAGAACGAACTGGAACACCTTCTCATAGAGCAGGCCAAGCTGGCCGAGAGTCTGGCCAACGACAAGAGGTAGCAGGAGGCAGCCGCGGCTTGAGGGTATGTCTTTGGTGTGTGTGTGTGTGTCTGTTGGGTTTGAACTTTGACCTCTGCCTCCGACAAGCCACCAGAAGATGAAGATGCTGCTGGAAAAGATCTCGGCCATTCATCAGCTGTACCGCAAAGACAGACAGACGGCCAGTAAGTAATGATAGCTGCTGTGTTCCTTGTCAAATCCTTGCGTTGTGAACGTGTGTCTGCTTGACCCTTGGCCACCAACTTCTCACTGTCCCCCACAGAGCTGGGATACAACGACGAGCAGATCCACAAGTTTGAGAAGTGAGTTTCCATGTGTTTTCCAAGGGGGCTCAGTGTTGCCTTTGCCCGCGACACCTGATGTTTGCGTTCACCCCCGACCCGAAAGAGCTCTTCCACGTGTCCTGGGGGTTCAACACTCAATTCTCTCCCCCCAGGATCCACCTGTCCACCTGCGTCAAGCGCATGAAGTCTCTGTTCAGAGACGACAGCGTCAAGAGATACAAAGACCTGCTGGCCACCGCCAGCACCTGGAGCAGGTCAGTCGCTCGCAGCGCCGCTTTCATTCCACCGCTCGAGGAATGACCGAGGATCTTGAGAACAATGAGCACATCGGTGCAGAACTGTTGTGCGGTGTAGTATGTAAAAAAAAAAGCAAAGTGTATTAAATCACTTGCATTTTGCCAGGACAGGTCAGTCAGTCACCGAGCCACTTTCATTACACTGCTCAACGCCTACAGCAGCGTTTTGCTTGAACCCTTCTGCACATGTATACCTTTTTCAGTCCAGTTTTCTTTTTATTTGCATAAAAAAAGAATTAAACAGTAGCCTTGTCCATGTAAATCATAGGAAGTGTCAGTGAGCACTGCATTTCACCACCGCAGCCTTACCGAAGTTAAATAAACCTCCGCCACTTCACACCCCTGGGCAGTGATGCCACTAGCTAATTCTAATCGGACTACTTTTTTTCAGTAACGAGTAATCTAAGGCGTTACTATTTCCAAACCAGTAATCAGATTAAAGTTACTTATCCAAGTCACTGTGCGTTACTATTGTTGTCATTTTCCTCAGTAAAAAAAAATACTTTTAAAATCAAGTAATCAGTAAAGTAACTAAGTTACTTTTTAAAGGAGTAATCAGTAATCAGATTACTTTTTCAAGGTAACTGTGGCAACACTGCCCCTGGGTTAAGGCTATTAATCGCCCTGCTACTCTTGTTTGTACACTCAATGTCAGACATGCACCAGTCTTTTGGCATGCTTTTATGTGTTCTTGTTGTGGACTCCAGATATGACTCTGGTTCTATCTGTTGTTAGTATCTTGGTGGGGATTCAGAGCAGACTGGATGACTTCAACTCCTTCTCCAATGGCCTGCTGGCAGACCTGGAGATGTGCAACGGACATCTGAATAAGGTGGACTTCTCTGGGGAACCAATACTATTTCACTCTTTACTTTTTAGTTATTTAGCAGATGCTCCCAAATATATTATATCCCAAATAAATATATATTTAGATATTCCCAAATTAGCTACCGATAGTGATTTCAGAGACATGGCCAGATGTAGGCTGTGAACATGAGGAATCGAACCCAGTACCTTTCGGCTCAGGGAGGCACTGTACTACTATGATATAACTGTGTAGTCCACGTCACACACAAGGACTGTTCACACATTCACCCTATTATTGTGTCAAGTGATTATGTTTGAATTGATGGGAGTGAACTCACCTATGTCGTTGATCTTCCTCTTCGTCATCACGGTCATCCACACCAGGCTCTGGATATAGTCCTTCTCAGCTTCCAACCCCGGAGAGAAGCTCCTGAGCCTGGGGACACTCCCAGAGAGAAGGAACAAATGGTCTTCAGGTGTGTCCGTATGTCTGCCTTCCTGCGTCTGTCCGTCTGTAGAAGAGAGATGGGGATGACGTGTTTTGTGTTTTCTCCAGGATGCATCATCTGAAAGAGGAAATGGAGATCCTGGTCCGGGAGCTAGAGTGTAACAACAGCATCATAGAAAGGTCAGCATCATCAACAAAACCCTCTTCTGAATGACACAATGACGCGCGTGTCTTTGATTGACTGCAACGTGTTGATTTTGTGTCCCCCCACAGTTTAGGGAAGGTCAACCCGGCTTTAGCGTCACTGAAGCCCAGTCTTTCCAGACCCTCTACGCTGTGACCAGCGGTCACTTTGACACACGCACACGCAAACGCACACACTCACATCATTGTGTAAAAATAAAATGTTACATTTTTTTATTTTTTTTTTACAAAGGAAGGTCTCATGTTGGTTGCCACTCAAATAGTTTACAAAGTTTTAAAACGACCCGTGTTGTAAATAATACATGTTATCGACGTTAGGATGCAGGAGATGCACACAAACAACCGATGGAAACATGATTCATAATTTGGAGAGAGGATGCGTCAGGAGGAAATGCTGTGAAGATGGTTTCCTGAGTGGGGGTGTGTGGCTTCAGTACAAACCTCATTAATGCTTTTATGGTTATTGTGATTGTAATCGGCTGCTGGGGTGATGGAGCCCCATGTGAAGTGGAGTAAATACTCAGTCAGCTGTATGCAGTTTACTAGTTCTTTCAGCGGCTCACGGAGGCCGCATCTGGAAAGCTTTTAAAGATAGACAAGATTAATGTTGACTGTTTCTGCTGAAATAAGCATTGCTTTTCATCCTTTAATCTCTCGCCCCCCTCCCACCGCCTGCTATTGGAACACTCTTCACAAGGCTTTGTTTTCAATTTAAAATGTTGCACATGACCGGATGTGAAACAATCACTTTATTTTTATGATTGTCATTGTTACATATTGGATTTACTGATTGATTTAACTTTTTAAGTACATTATCTCGTGCGTGTGCGCGCGTGCGCATGTGTGCGTGTGTGAGAGAGTGAGTTTGACAGGGATTTCACCCTGAGGAGCAGAGCACTTTGAGACTATGTAATGCTTTTCTTTCTTTCTTTTAATCATGTGGGAGTTGGTGTGCCTTCCAGTAACATTTGATGTGTACGTGCATGAGCCTAGCTAGAGTGGTTAAATTAGACAGTTGCTTGTAGAAAACGAAACCGAAAGAGCTTCCATCACGCTGCAAAGTGTAATGGCCTTTTGTGGGGCTTTTTTTGTGGTTGTTGTTTTGTGCGCTGGGCAATGTGGGAAGTTACATAAATTTCCATCTGCTGGCTTATAAACAACTTTTTGATCCCCTACCTTATCCTGTATGCAGTATGGGTTAATCTGAGACGGATTGTCTTATTGTTCTTCAGATACATAATTGTGTGAATAATAATTTACAGAAATTGCCATATCCTGACAATACCCTAACCTCTGGTTGCCATTGACACGCATGACCTTATCCCATTGATTTTGTGTACTGTAACAAGAGCTTCTAACTAGTTATACCTGTAGACCCATTCCAAAATATTATCTGTGGTAGATTCACCGTAAATAATTTTGTTATGAAAATAGTAACTTAATATAGATGAAGACCAATGTAAAATAATATTGTATGTCAATGTCAATAAAATGCGACCTCCTGTCTCTTTAAGAGGGTTATCCCGTGACATTAAAACGATGTAAGTTATTCCTTGCGTCACTACTACACGCTTGCTTCAAGCGTGAGTTGAGTTTACAATCTGAGCACGGATAGTACAACAACAACACACACACACACACACACCGTGGACAGATTCGCACACTAAAACGGGAATTATACGACGAGCACGATGGCGTCTGCAAGTGTGGTGGGGCAGAACCAGGGCACACAACATCGGTTGGATTCGGAACCTCCGCCTCTCTTCTTTAAATTCGTCAACGTGAGAAAGAAAATGACGAGGAAATCCTCCCTTGAAATGATGTTAAGGAAATGCTCCGGGACCGGGGATATCGGCTCGGTAACACCCCAAGGTGGTCGCGGTTCTGATGCCGCGTCGCTGAAATTGTCGATTCATCATTCCAACTCTCCGGTACTGGCGGGAGGAACTGCACGCGGCTCAGGGTTGCCTAGTGAAGGATGCGCAGCGCCGCTCGCTGATGCGCCACGTAGCGTGGACGGGGACATAGACCAGCGCACGGACTGCGACAGTAGTGGCCCAGAGAAGAGGACCACACCGGTGAGTCGAGAAAGTCAACGGGGACAGACCAACGACCGCAATCAAAACCATTGTGACTTTTTCCTGAATCAAAATACACCTAGAGAAAAGAGAAATTCACACAAAAGGACAGCAGTTATCATGCCAGGCGCACTGGTGGCAAATGGACATAAAGGAGCACACTCGGACATGCCGCACGGGAACCGCGCGTCCCCGGGCAGCAGCAGCAGCAACGACGTCTCCATGGGGTCACCGGACGGGGAGGCAGGGGGGCGGCTGCCGCTAGAAAGACTGACACAGGGCCGGACCGGTGTCGTAAAGTTTGCCCGGCCCGAGCATCAGCGGCGCGAGGCCTGGACCATATTCACACCGGAGATGCAGGGTGACCCTCGCGTTAAAGCGGAGCGCGGCGAAGGGCACCGTTTCAATTCCAGGACAGTCACGCAGGATTGGTGTGACGCGTGTAACTGTCAGATCACTGCACGTGCAGCTCTTAAGTGTCAAAGTAAGTACGCCTGTTGTTTTTGTATATTTTTTTGTAAAACGCCTATTGACGGCATAATTGTTAGCGGTAGTGTTTGATGAGACATGATTTCCATGAGACAAGCGTTACACTGAATTATGGACATCACTGAATTATGGACATCAGTGCTTCTACAAAATCCGCACATCTTAGCAATAAGGTGAATGTGTTAATACGTCCCTAACAGGCCATAAAACCGATAGCTGCTGCCATTGAGATATTATATGAATAAATCATACGTTTCTTCACGATATGATAGTAGGGTATATTTGCCAGTGGGAGAAGGAGAGACAACAGCCCAAAGACACTGTTGACATTGCCGGGCATCCAGTTATTAGGGAGAGCCAGCACTCAAGCGAGTTTAGGGACCGCATTATCGTCCGCTCCCAGCTTCTCTTGCTGTCACAGCAATTTGCAGCCTATATACTCAAGCCAGTGAACCGAATCAGAGAGATATAGGAAAGTTAGGTCCTATTTCTGTCTCGCAGTGCAGCTGCACTTGTTGGAATTAGTAGTAGGGCTACAAGTATACTACTTAACCTATTATCATTAATCACGGCCTTTTGGGAAGGTGAATATCCAATAGGTATTATAGACCCGGTTGAGAAAACAATATCATAGCTTCTTTAATACGATCCAGAGATTTTACACGTATTTACACCTGTGATATGGGCCTTTGAAAACCATGTTTCCGCCCACCGGTTTTACTGCATATCATATCCCCCACGCCAGGTCTTTCTCTCTAATGCTTGTAATGACATTGCCCCTATACGTCGCTGGGAAACACACACACACACACCAAATATGTTCATAACCCACATGTACACACACCCACATAAACAAACCCATGAGACTCACACACACACACACACTCCTCGTGGGTTGCTACTTCTAGCACTAAATGTGTATGTTAATATGTACTTATGGCTTTGGATTGTGTGTGCGTGCGTGTGTGTGTGCGCGCGTGTGTGTGCATAGCCAGCTCTGAGAGATGAAGGGAATAAAGGGAGTGTTTGAAGCAAGGAGAGAGAAGGGAGCCCGTTTACACGAAATGGTCTGAGTGGAAACACAGAGAGGGAGAGACAATGGGAGACGGAGAGAGCGATGAGAAGAGAGTGAAAGGGAGTGTGCTAAGGGGTCGGATGCAGATAAGACTGGGAAAAATACGCAGGGGAGCAATGGTTGTGTAGAGGGACGGAGATCCAGAGGACGGGCCGTGTTGGATGGAGAGCCACTGCGAGAGCCAAGAGACGGTTTGGTTAAAAGGGAGAGAGAGAGAGAGAGAGATTGTTACTGCAGAGCCGTCTGATTTAGTGTGGTATCAGCAGGAGCTCAGTGGAGCAAGAGGAGAGATTACTGGAGCACTTATCACACAAACACAGACACACACACACACACACACTGCAGTTTGCACAAAACACACACTCACACACACACCCACTCAATTACAAATTGAGTGGGCCTTTTTTATAACCGTATACAGACTTTATGTGGCCCGTTATTTAGTTGCTCTGTGGATCCAACTAATCAGTTCCTATGTACTTGTGTGTAGTCAGCAGTTTTTCCTCTGG
>JAOPJO010000025.1:17791085-17803183 GCA_027123675.1 Molva macrophthalma | reverse complement strand
TGTGTGTGTGTGTGTGTGTGTGTGTGTGTGTGTGTGTGTGTGTGTGTGTGTGTGTGTGTGTGTGTGTGTGTTTATGCGCTGTGGGCGTGGGTGTGGGTTTATGTCTATATGTCTAAGAGGTGTTTGAATGCACATGTATGTACATGGTCATTCGTTAGTATGTGAAGGTTGTGGTGTATTAATAGGTCTGTGCGTCAAAAGAGGTGTGCTCAGAACCACGTTGATCAAGCATATCAGTGGGAGCCGCTAGGGGCACGGCAGGGAACTCCTATTTACTAACGTTCAGGCGAAAAACAGTGAAATGTAGCCAATGGTTTATAGACAAGGTGACACTGATGTTTCTGCTCCAATACTCCAAGACTGCACTCAGCCTCTTCATATTACCAGAGCATCTCAGGGGGAATTCAGGACCATGCTTATTTAGACAGTATCTGTGTGGGTCATGCATCACAACATACAGAGTTGAAACTGTTCTTGGAGATTTTGTACATCGTCATGTGCATTTCCTGGTTTAATAAAGGTTACATGAAAATGAATTAGCATGTGTGTTTTGTGTATACTCGTGAGTGGTCACGAGTAGGGGGTAAGCAGGAGTGCAATATGTATAAATATTTTCTTTGGAGGTACTGGCCTTATTATGGCATTCAAATGATTGAAAACAAATAAATACTATGATAAATTATAGATTTATAGTTACATGATTGTAACATAATTCCATTTGTAAATGTTATGATATGTAAATTTAATTAAATAAATTTGATAGGATTATTCAAGATCAGTAATCCATTTACTATTTCAAACATAAGTTAATGTTAACATAATAAATCATAGAATGATATAACCGAGATGTTAAGCCTTTATTTTAAATTTATTGGGCACCTTCTCAGACTTAATTTGACAACAAATTGTAGAAGACGTTGCAGGTTATTGTCCACAGGGATGGAATCAGAGGTCTGTGACCTTTCCCTCTCTGGTTTATTTATATGCTACATTACACAAGTCAGGCATGTGCCATACAGTATAGAATTGCTCAAAAGGGTAAGTGGAAACTGAGTTATCACAGCATGACACTTCTACTTCAAACTTGTAACTTTTTAATGAGAAGATTATTTGTGGATACAGGGTCAGAATATTTTTTTCATTTCATTCCTTGTTCCACAGAGTTGTCTTCCAGAATTAGATAAATCATCATAAGACTATAGTGGAGTATTACAAATAAATGAAAACAACTAGGCTATATTTCCTTCTTCTGAAATGGTTGCCAAAGAAACCCATGGGTGTCAGGAATGTTTTGCTAATCTGATAACCAGAGGAGTTACAAATAAAAATTGCTAAATGTACTTAAGACATGTACATTGTACAAACATTAAGTTGAGATCACTGTATAATGACGGTGATAGCAGTCTTATAACGGTATTACCTCAGGTTTAGCCAATGAATTGCGAAGCGGACTAAACATTAAGGCTGGTGGCGACATCTATTGGTTAAAACATTTTCTACATTTAAACTTTACAAACTTTTTTCTGAATTATTGTAAATCATTTTGATCTGTATTATTTTATACTGTTGTGTTATTTTACCTTCTGAAGGTAGTGGATTATCACATTTATCAGCACCATTCGGACTGTGTATACATCTGTACTCAATCATTTTTATTCAATATATTTTGTTGCACTACAATATATTTACTTCTAGCAAAAAGATAAAAAAAAAAGAATCATCAAAACGTTTGCCTATGTTGGTCTGATTGAGGTGAAATGATCGATAAATCGAACAGTACCTATCTGTAAATTCTGTGTACTTCTCCTTTAAAATCCCAGTGTAGCCAACTCGTGCCATGACGTCAACAGTAAAACCTGCTCTGGCTGGGTTGGCTGCTGTCGCTCGGAAAGTAAAGTGTTTCGCGTGCGCCTGGCGTCAGAGTTTTTGTTGTCTGTCCTTCACTCTGTGTGTCTGTTTTAACTTTAGCGACAACGATTATAAACATTTTAAATCAAAGACACGGTTTTTTATATATTTTAGATAAAATACTTTTCCGGAAACTGGCTGGCGGATTTTCGAGATGGATAAGCTAACTGATAGCTGACTTGCTATCAAAGATCACGGGTCAAGAATAGGATTCAAGCTAGCATGCTAACGCCTAGCTCGTTTGTTAGCGCTAATACCTGTTCACTCAACAAAGTTGGGCCGTATCGTCTTTTATACTAGACCATCTTTATTCTCTTGTGTAAGAGCCCGACTTGGCACAGGCCGGCGAACCCAGGAAGAAGGGACGGTACACACAAGAAATAACTGAAGGTGGCTCTTAGTATCTGTCACAACATGCTGTCCAATGCACAGAACCAGCCACTGTTCCCCAACCCACAGGGCCAACCAAACCCAGCGGGTCAGCTCTTACAGTTCCATGTGAAACCCAGTTTACAGATTAAGAAGAATGCCATTACAGATGACTACAAGGTGACCAGCCAGGTGCTTGGCTTGGGAATCAATGGCAAGGTGTTGGAGATATTTCAGAAGAAGAGTGGGGACAAGTACGCGCTCAAGGTAAGTCACGCTCAATACTGTGTCTATCCACATTTGATCGAATTAAGGTCAATCATTTGTTTTTAATATTAACATTTCGGACCCTAGTTAACGTTTTAAAGAACACAGCATGGTACTAATGGAAATTTCTCAGCTACTTATTGGTAGGATACAGACAATAGCTGTTTAGTGAAAAACTGGAAGCTCTTGGATACATTGTTAATAATACGACGAATCTGTCTTTTGTGGTTTTAAATTAAAACTGTTTCAACAAGTCTGCCAGAGAACACAAACCACCAATGTAACCTTATCGTTTAATCGTTGCACAGGTATGTCTTGTATAACTGCTTGCAACTTGGCTTTATGTCAGGTCTTCCAGGAAAATAGGATATTGCCACAGATCGACCACTGGTTTATAGTGAGCAATAAGTGAAAGTCGCCATGTTGAAGATACTGAAACCTGTTAAGATATATTCTAGATAGTTGTACCACACATTTACGATATTTTTCATGACACAAGAAAATAAACTACACCATAATTGCGTATGTCCCGGCATAACATTGAATGTTCTAGTAAAGATTCTGTAGTTTGCGGCTTGTTTCAGTCATGCTCAAGTAAGGTTTAAAGAATCAAAATCGAAACATTATGTGGTACTCACCTCTGTCATTAAGTGTTTCTTTTTGCCTGTGTGTAACTGTATACAATGCTCATTTTTTTTTAATTCGTTTTCACGTTGGGGACATGTTTTTTTTCTTTTCTTTATAGTTTGCCAAAAACTAAAACGGAACATAGAATTTATGCTTATGTATCATAACATGGTTTCTTCCAATTCTGCTACTTGTTTTAGATATAAATCAACTAAATCTTTCCCTGTGTTTATCAAAGGGAGTGATGAATACATATATCATCGCAATTTCACACATAAGTTGATGCCTTAAACTCTCCCTCACCTGTCTGTAGCCATCATCACACCATTACATAAACCCACACCAGCGAACAAAAAAAAAGAAGAAATCCTCAAAAGCACCATTGAATGTCAAATGACCCTAACCCATCCCCCCCATTATCTTTTATTTTGGACCAATCGCAGAGTCATATGTTATTCCTTTCTATACTTTGCCTGACTGACTTTGCAGCAAGCTTGCAGTTTGCTTGTCCATAATCGATCTTCCCGCACACCTGCGTTGAAGGGCAGACGATGACCTAATACATTGATACCTGAGCTGGCTGTTTCATGATCTTATGTCCTGGCTATTACTTTCCCTGATGTAATCACCATCCAGCCTATTCCATTCATTAGTCTACTGTAGATGTGAGGTGGCTATAAATCAGCTGGATCCAAGGTGACCTCATCGTGAGGAAACACAGGTTTGTTTCCTGAACTGATGCAAATTTGACGTTATAATTGAGTGTAGGCTGTATGTTGATGTTTAATGTTGGGCAAGATGGGCAGAGTATCGCCATTGCCGTGTCTCTCTATAATGTTTCATATAGATGGTGCAGCCCTGTGTGTATTTTGGGTGAAGTGTGTGAAATGAAGACAAAAGGACAGCTGTATGCTGCCTTTGTTATCCAGCTGTCAGTCACTGCTATCGCCCCCACCCAGCTTGAAAGTAGTCCATCCATCATTTGTTGGGTTGTTCTTTAATCAGGGCATTGACATTTTTCTGTATATCAATATCTAATTATGATTTAAATGGTATATGTTACAGAATCAAACTTGGAATCACTGAACCAGACAACTGCTGTTTCATTCTCAATTGAATAATTACAGTGAGGTTTCTATGTTGTTCTGTTCCCCGAGTTAATCTTCTCAACACCTGGGTCACTCAGGTCAGCAGATCAATTGAGACTTCCTCAGGATGGAGCGCAAACATTTTCAGGCTTTGTTGCTAACTTTTTTTGTTAATATAAAAGTATATATATATTATGTGTTTTATCCCGGTCCCCATACAATTAAGTCCATCCCCATGCCAACACCGCAAAGTGCTCTTGTGACTTCACTAGGTTATTCAAGCCAAGCTGTTAGAAAGTACTCCTAGTTAGTTGCAAAATGGGCCTTCATGAATTGCAATAGTTCTCAATATCCTTATTTTGGCAAGTCTCTTTCAAATGAAATAAGCAACCTGACCGGGCCAATCATCTGAGATGAGTGTGTTTTCAATATGTTTGGTTACAATAAACCTTTGTTTATCTGACAATATTGACAAGAAGCCTGTTCTGAGCTGATTAATAGTCGCTCAAAACCGTGATGACTCTAGTGCTGTTGTATAGACTAGGCTTCATCTGTTTGTGTATGTGTTTGTTGACCGTTAAGGGGACTTAAGGGGACTTAACGGCCTCCTTAGCCAACATCGGCTCCTGTGTTTCCCACTTGGATCTCTTGGCAGTGGCTAACGCTTCCTTTGTCTGTTAATGTCATTCATGGATCTAGTATTTATTTTGTTTGGATGTCTGTGATCAGCATAAATAGATTCATTAAGATAAGTAATGCTGTTCATTTTTTTTGAGATCCCCATGTTTACTTTCTGGGTAAATGCATGGGCTTTGCCACCTGAAATATTGGTCTCAGAACACAATTGGATTAAATGATTGTTCTTTGTAATCCTCTTTGCCAAGAGTAACACCTCTTGCGAAGTCATCAGGAAAATATCATCACTTATTCTCCAATAACAGGCCTGGCAAGAACCTTCCAGAGACAGGATTTAAGCATGGCTACAATGTTCAAGTTTCTATTTTCCTTCCAAGAAACTGGAATGCATTGCTTAATTCCTTTTTTGTAAAGCCGTACTTTCTCAGGAAAACCAAACCTGTTGAAATGTTGTCAGCACAGCAGAGCCTGGCCAGACCTCTGGGTCCAGCACATCAAATGTATTTTAGGGATAGCAGAGAAAGAAGAACTTGGCCCATAGTTCAGTCATGGTTTAGAGAGAGAGAGAGAGAGAGGGAGGGAGGGAGGGAGGAAGGAAGGAAGGAAGTGGGGAAGAGGAAGAGGAAGGAGGTGTTCCTCTGTTCTGTTATGACTTCACACTCTCTCATCCTTGAGCACAACATATATGCATACCACTCCCTCTGGGTTTTGCTATATTAACCTGAATCTACTCTTGTGATTCCCTGTTCTTCATCTAGAACCAAAGTGATTTGATTAGTTTGACATTTTGTATGATCTGGAATTGGATCAGCATAGTGTTCAATCAAACTGGTTATAATTGACTGTAGAAGGCATAATTAGATAGTCTGTGTCTATGCCTCACAATACTATTGTGAACACTATTTCAATAGTAATTATATGTATAGCCAACCTTGCTAATATGCTGTTGCTGTGCGTGATGTCTTGTCTTATAACTAGAGCTTCTGCGTAAGTGTCAGTGTCTATTAGAGCGGAGTCAAATTAGTGAATTTGAAAGTTGAAACTGATTCAAATTGGAATAGTCTGATGGGCATTGTAGGACCTTCAATACTCTGAAGTTTGCAAACATTTGGAATTTTCCCCGAAAATGTTTTATTTCAAAGTAACATGCGTTTGCCCACCTTACCCGCCACTCTGGCAGCAAGGTTGATATATTTGTAAAGTATAACTCGCGTAACAAACTTTTTTGTGACATTTGACCGTGTAACTTATGTATGGAAAACCATGAGTCTTGGTTTGTTCTAATAATAATAATAATAGCTAATGCCAGCCAGAGTTGGCATGTTGCAAACAACAAGCTCCAAGCTAATGGAGCAGAGCTAAACATTATCTCCGGGTCAAACTACGTTATGACATCTACTTAGTAGCCAGGCATGGCTTTCACTTTTTTCTAGTATTGGCCACAACAGCCAGACTAAAATGGCGATACCGATATATCTGCAGAAGGCTAATATCGGAAGATATTATCGGTCGTCCGATATATTGGTCAGGCTCTAGTTACAACTTTAGATTTTGTGTATAACTTTATCCATGGAAAGGGAGAATTATTCGGCAACACAAAGCTTCTACTGTGGCATAGATTTGTTGGTCTCCAGTCTGCTTGTTTCCAGTATTTCCTTCTTGATGTGTGCAACGGTTTATAAAGGTTCTGGTGGACCTCTGCTCGACGGGACAGCTTGGTTTACAACTGGTAGATATTGTTGGAGCTACAGCTGCTCCTCACTCTTTAGGTCTTATCAAAAGCCATTGCTAAAGTGTTGCAACACTTTTCTGCTTCTTCTCATACAGAATGTCTTTGTTAACCTGAATGACCACAGTTCAGCAGAGTTACCGTGATATTACCTCCACTGGACTGCCCACACAAAATGCCGTCCTACTCACAGACGCACAAACACACGCAAACACAAGGTCTAAATACAACTGCACACACAAAACGGAACCCCCTCCCAGCGCTTCATTTAAAGATGACAGATTGCACTTATAAGTGCAATCTTATAAGTGACACAGGGTTGTCTGTCTGCAAGTTTATGTAGAGGAAGCAACACTTATTATCTGATGCAGCTGGGGATTCACATGAATCGGAAGGTGTGAGGTGAAATGGGGAAGGGTGGATTCTTGGTCTACAACAGAAACTAGTACACTGGACAAAGATAATTCCAATTCTCATCACTTTTGGATCCCGTTGTTTCGTTTCCTGTTCCCCTTTCTCTGTTCCCTATCAATCTAATTCAACCCATTTTGGCAGTTGAAGACCTATTCATCACGTTGAAATAGTGGTCAGAAGCAGTGGTTAAAACCAAAGACTGTTGGAGTTCATGTGTTTTTCACTTTTTTTTTCTTTAGAAGACTTTCTTTTGTGCCTTCTTTGTACTTTAGCATTCATCTTATTTATTTACTTCACAGTAGGGTTGGGTGATAAACTTTGCATTTGTGTTGCATTTATTGGCAGGTCCAATTTTTCAGATTTGAGATGAGAATTTGAGAATTGAATTGATCAAATTGAATTCACCCCATACATCTGAATCAATAGTAGTAGTGTCAATATTTAGACATGTTTGGCTCCAATAAAGTAGAATAAAATATGGTCACCATATTGGTATACTTTCAAAATGTACTGCTCAGGCCTATGCCTTAAGCAGCAATGCTAGACAAATAATATAGTTTAGTAGCCCCTTTTAAAACATGACAAACACACATTTCCTCTTTCCCTGCGTTGTCATCTTTATTGTATACCATTTTGCATCCATCCCAACAGTCCCTTTTTGTTTGATCTGTTTTTGATCTAATGTCTGTGGGCTTATTGGAAGCATGCAAGCCATCTGTCATGACTTAGGCCCAGTGTGCAGCCACCCGACTCACACGGACCGATCTCTGATCTGATTATCTTATTTGCCAATTAGTAAGAACATGGCATTGACAACGTGACTCCAGGTTAGAGCTGTGCGATGTGGACAAAATCTTCTGTCACGATTTGGTTCATTTCATTTCTTGATAAAGATATATGTCACGATATAGTACGCTTTCTGTAAATTCTATGAAAAAAATGTCTACCCATAACCACATGCCTCATGCCTACTTTTTGCATCTTTTGACTCTTGTTTTGTCTCGGACCGTTGCGGACGTCCGTTCTATTTCACGCTCCTTCGTGTTTGTTTTTTGTACTTGTCGAGAACGTGAAGTGAACGTAAAGCAGGGTCAGAATAACATACAATATCGTCATATCGAACAGCACTACTCCAGGTCTTTGAATCCGCTACATAAATAGATTATTCTCCTGCACACCGACTTAAACATGGCCTCTGTGTTCAATTCATATAATAAGTGACCCCTACAGTCAAGTCAGGTCCCATCAGACAAGTCACACAAATGTACCAGGGCACCAGGATCGTTGTCCTAGAAACTGCTAAAACGTCACTAAAATCCCTCTTTAGAATCATCACAACACAATTAGTTATATCATGTTGTTTTTCTGCGCGTGGCAATACAATGGCAAAACAACAAATGCACAAATACATACATCTAGATAATCAGGGCGAATCCCTGGCAGATGTCTGTAATAAGGTCAATCTTATCAACACACAAACATGTTTGCTGCTGTATCTGCTGTATGCCGGTGAACACCGACAGTCACGCGCAGTGTGGTTGGTGTTTAACTCTGTGGCAGATAAGAGGCTTTTCTAACGTGACTTACTTTAACCAGCAACCCCACTGGTCTTCCTCCAGTCCCCTTCCTCTTCTTCCTACATTCCACTGCCCCCTAATCCTATCCACATCCAGCCTCCACTCCTTACGTAGGCAGCCTCAGGCAGGTGGAAGATGCGTCTTCCTGCCGGAGTGGAGCAACCCCCCCCCCCTCTTCTTTCCCTCGGCCCTGCCCTAAGCTCAGTGGCTTTTGTATTGTCTGGAGGGGGGCTATTGTAAGTCCATCTGCCCCCCTTTCTGCCTCCTACTCCACGGGCCTCAAAGAGCCGGCAGCAGATGGGGAGCTAAGCAGTCGCACCAGCACCAGCAGAGCGTTTAAGGGGATATGTGGTGTGGCATGTGTGTGGGACTTTGTGTTAAGGCTACTGCATGCTTTGTTTGTGAATGGATGCGTTCTATATTGGGAGGTGCTCATTTTTTATATTTGGACCATGTTTCCTTTTAGTTCGACACATCTGCGTATAGACATCTTATTACGCTCTCGGTATATCTGTAGATAAAACAAATGATGGGGACTAATGTGGGACTTAACTAATATGATTTGGTGCAGTGAGTCAGTGGTCCCTGCAGTGCATCAAGATTTACATCACCTGTTTTCTCTCCCAACCTGACAATGGCCCCACAGGGAGTTTCATCCAGCAGTTATTGGACAGCTCACACATTGACGTTATGCAGCAACCAACACTGGAAAATAGTCTTGATATCTATCTGGCAGTGGATATTCTGGTGTATCCTCCAGAGATGGGAAATTACATGTCATAAATTAAATGGGGTCAGCAGGTCAGAATGCATTCTAGATCACAATAAGCAGGTTACTTTAAGTAACCTGTTTTCAATCTTAATTTCAAGAATAAATAAATGTAGTGTCAAACAACTTACTTCACACCAGAACTCTTTTTATTCTTGAATTATGAACTGTTATTCATTTGTAGAACCATTAACACATAGTTATGGAACACAAAAAATCATCATACCGGGTCAATAGCTCAGCTCCTATAGAAAAGCCAACCATGGCTACGTTAGTTATTAATGAGCAACCTATGTAGTACAGAGAGGTCTCTTCCTTTGTGGCTTGGTGGTCTCCCTCTGATGTCTGCTTTGACGCATGAAGGAGACGGTGCTCCTGTTTGCTTTGACTCAACAGGTGCTTTGACTCCTTTGTGGGTCCAGCTCTGAGATAAATCAACAGATCAATACACTGCTATTGTGTACCAGCTCTCCTGGTTACCAAGATAAGCCGTCAGTGCCAGTTAATTCACCCGCCTTTGCCCTCTATCATACTCCTGTACATCCCCTTTTCACAATCTGATTCTGAAATTGATCTCATTTAAAACGGAATACAAATACAGCCTGCCCCTATCGTTTGATTTAAGACCCTCTTTAGACCGCGCCATGGGTTGTGGCCCGCGTCTGTCCCGTCACCTCATTAATGTTGTGACTGATGTCTGTGCCGTCTGAACAGGCCACGAGTCACTGACGAGGCGTTAACCAGATACTGACAAATCCCCTCCTGGGTCAAGAACACGCCCGCCACACACCGAGAAGTGAGAAGCTTGTGGAAGTAATGAGTCACGGCAGGGGTGTTGGGTAATGCTGAAGTCAACAGCGGTCAGCCCGTAGGAAGCCTTCATTGATTAAATCAACCAAATACTATCTCCAAGAAGTAAAACTGCACCCAGTATTATATATACGTTTTCTTATACTCCTACTCAATCTGTACTCTAATGTAGCATGTACACCCAAACACAAATCCCTCGTAATGAATGTGTGATTTATGTCTTTGCAAAGCCACATATTTGAATTGTTTTTGTAAAGCTCCACTACCTAAGGTTTTTGTATACCATGTTTGATCGCTTGATGCCAGGCCGCAACATCCTCCATACTTCCATTTATGCAGTGTTCGAGCTGTATTCACTCTGAGCCAGTAGTATCCACATTGATTATTTAACTTGCACAACAATCTCAAAGGTTTTTTTTCAGCTTTGTTTTGGTACAAAGATGACACGTTATAGCTAGGGCTGTGCGATATGGATAAAATCTTCTATCACAATATGGGTCATTTCATATCTTGATAACGATATAAATCACGATTTAGTACATTTTCTGTAAATTCTATGAAAACAATGTCTACCCAGAATAACCACATGCATTCTTTTTAATAATCCTATCGACTAAATACCAATGAAAGGCACTTTATCTTTCCTCCTTTTATTTGGAAGTGACGTTGAGCAGAACTGTCACAATCACGCGATTTGAAAAAAGTGTTTTGGTCCGAGCGTTCTAGGAAGGAGGGGGCGCGTGTTATGACCCATGGCAACTTTGTGAATGTTTTTTAGTGTCGTCGTTGTGTATGAGTGTTATAATGAGCAATGTTGTATATGAAAGGCGCCACACACCCTGGGATTATACCGAGCTTAACCCTCACTCGGACACGGACATCAGAATAAACCGCTATCCAGATGAGCTTCACATATGCGCACACTAAACTCTTTCAACTCGTTTGAGATTTTCTTTTCTTTCAAAATATTGCATCTTTTGACTCTTGTTCTGCCTCAGACTGTTACGGGACGGGTAAAAGAACGATGGAGGGAAATGTCTATTGATAGACATTTTTCTCTCATCCCCCGATATTTCCATTTCCCTTCAGGGCATTTAGCAGACGCTTTTATCCAAAGTGACTTACAACCATTCATATGCACGATATATATATATACGATATATATCGCCATATCGCATAGCCCTAATTATAGCCATATGTAGATATATTGTTGTGGTCGGATATACTCTATTAACTTTGGGTATATTATCTTCAGCAAAAAGCTGAGCTGGAGTCCGTGTGATAAAGAGTTTAATGGCCGATGCATTAATTAGTGTATTGTGTTAAATAGTGTAATGCTCGGACTCTCGGGATGTCATGGTCGTTGACAATCATGACAGGCAGCTGTCCAAGATTCGATCTGGCCAACAGTGCACCACCCAAACTAAAGGGCACAAGTAGACAGGATAAGAGCCAATTATTGCCTATACAAATAAAAACACACCATTAGAGCAACCATATTAAAGAGAGGCTCTGTCAGCACACTGTGCTCCTGAACTAAACATAGCGTTTTTAGTATTAAAGCAACTAAAGGTATAATATGTACTTTCTTCCACTAGGGGTCACTCAATCCAACAAAATACGTTGTTTGAGAATGTGTGAAGTAACGTGCGATCATGGGAGTCTTCACTACCATTGCCGGTAAAAATCGGCAATGGTAAAAATCGATCCAACGGGACTCGGGCAGAAATCATGCTCACGGACGAGTCAATGTATAGACGTTTAGTGAAGCCAACAACAAGCCTTCATGTTTCGATTTAGAGTGTGCACAGAGCGACCCAAAGATGGGTCTGTTGTCAGTGTGTTGGCGAGGTAGAGAGCGCGAGAGCAGCTCTACACTAAAATCAGATTTTACACACATATAT
>JAOPJO010000025.1:17639769-17664236 GCA_027123675.1 Molva macrophthalma | reverse complement strand
TGTGTGTGTGTGTGTGTGTGTGTGTGTGTGTGTGTGTGTGTGTGTGTGTGTGTGTGTGTGTGTGCGTGCGTGCGTGTAGACCACTACCAGTCTGCATTCTCCCAGCTTTCCTCAGCGGGCTTTGAAGGGCTCTTATTGGCCTTTCCATCGCCCGCCTTCTCCCAGTTGTTGTCCCAGGCCTCCCAGCTGTCCCCCGTGCTGTGTTTGTTGTTCGACGCCGCCTCTGAGCCCCAATTGTCCCAACTGTCGGAGCTCTTCTTGGTGGAGTTGTCCGCCACGGTCCAACTGTCGCTGCTTGGGGACTTCTTGGGCTTCAGGGAGCTGTTGCTGCCAAAGGTTTCCCAGAAGTCCTTGGCCGGGGGCTGTCCGGATCCAGCCTGGTAGACCCCAGTGGACTCCATGTTCTGGTAGCTGTCTCCGGTGGACCTGAAACCCAATGGGTTTGGGGTTATGCTTCACTCCCTGCGTCCACTGAAGGGACATGGAGATGGAAGTCGCTAGCTTACGGTACTCACCCATCCTCCGTTTTTCCCATGAAGAGATCAGTCAGTTTGGAGCCAGCCCCCTGAACCTATGGAAAAGAGTTTCGGTTTTACAACGCAGTATGTGTGTTTCTTAAAACCCTAGCATTACTTATGATTATTGAGATCCATTACACAAAATGGTCATAGTTTAAGTTGTAGTTCATTAAACAATGAAACGGTATATTTAGAGGAGAATATGAATTATCACATGTACGGCATCCATAAGCATATTCAGCGCGAAACTTTTAACAACTATTAATAATTTAAAATGCTATATATGTATACACACTACTAATCACATTTTAAGTAGTCAATATTCATCGATCGATTACACAATCTTTAATGCGTTGCTGCCGAGCTGTGTCTAACCATAGTTTTGGCAATGTCCTCTATTTAACGATTTATAAAACTAGTAGATTTGTGAAATGACTTGTCATGTAAAATTGAACACAGTACTCACCACCAAATGAATGGCAGCAAAAGGAAAACGGAAAATTCTGTTAATATTGGTGAAACACATACAACACACCCAAACCAGTCTCCACTCAGGAATCTGAATGGAAAGAGACCTTGACATCATTTTCCATTAATTTGCTGGGCAGACCTTATGGTTTTCTAAAGGGCGGTCTGAATAAGGGCCAATGAGTAGAAGTATACCAGGGCTAGGAGGCAGTGTTCCTTTGCCGAGGAGACTGGTTATGGATTTGCACAGTGTAGCAGAGGTCTATCCTCCACCATCCTACCTTATTGGCCAGCCCAGAGATGCCTACTGTCATTTCATCTAGCAACTTCCCTTCTTTAACCTGGATAGGCCACAGTATTAGAAAAGTAAGACTTCTCTTCATGTAGCCACGTTGATACAGTCATACGATGCAGTATAAACTTGAGTAAACAGATTACAAAACAATTGACAACAATGATGAGAATGTGTTTTTTAAGTCATCATGCAAACACATTCTCACAGATTTTCTGGACAAATGCAGCTAAGTTGTGCAGTTCTAAACATGTTACAACAATGTTGCACATACACACATCGACAATGGCCACTGCATGTTAGAACGCAAAAGCAAACAAAGCAGTGTGTGGTACACCTGGGGTTGACATACATCTTGATAAGTGACCTTTCTGCAAAGCCCAATCAGCTTAATTACTACAGAACATATCACTACAATGTATAAAAGCCTTCACATTACCCAAAACAGCTTCCGCAACAAAAGATGTTTGATATTATGTTTGTTATAATGATAATTATATACAAATATCTTTATATTCTTATATTATTTATTAAAAGTGTATTTTTAATATTTATTTAATGTATCTTATTATCTAATATTATTTGGTATAAAAATGTGGTACAAAAATGTACATCTGACTGCTGTTCTCTAGAAAGACTAGACTTTTCTAGAAAGACCACAAACAGACTAAAAGCACAGTTGCAGTAATTTCATCGCGGAAGATTTCACAAAGCAGCACCAAGAATCAAACCATCTAGAAGTTTCAATCCAAGCAGTTCAATAACTGCACAAGCAGAGGGTCTGCCTAGAAAGGCCATCAAATCAAGGATGTCAACATCAGATCCGTCGCTTTTGTCGGTTAACAGCGCAGAGCCGTCCCCCACACGTGTTGAGAACGCACGTTCACATCTGAAGCCGTTAACTGTCCTTAGCACTACAGCCCGCCACCAAGCCACCAACCTCAAACATCAGTTACCTTCTCCTGGGTGGGTTTGATAACATTCTCATTTATTGTCTGTCCTAACTCTGTGGCCTGGTTGGAAGTGAGAGGGAAGAATTCACTTTAATGAAATGAGACACGTTCGACATTCGTAATGCAAAAGGAACAGCGGGGCACTGAGTGGCGATTGCATTGCTGTGAGTAATCATTAGATGTAGCACTGAACCAGCAGGGGTGTGGTGGTGTGGTGGTTGATCTTACTCACGGCCTTTACCGATCCCATGGGAAACCAATTTCTTATGAGTCATGTTACCTTACATGCTGGGTTTTTTGGTTAAAAAATGAACACCATCGTCCAAATTATTGTTAATCAACTTTATGTGTCATACATTGTATTTGGGTCCAAATAGATTTAAAAAAGTGAGTTTCCCCACTGCATTGTTCGCGGTTAAATTTCCCACACACAACACGACACCTCTGAAGCAATTTCAGCAGAAAAATAATGATCATCAGCTGAACATGGAGCCACGCATTAATGGATATCCCTATGGCAACAGGACGCCATAACTCAAGTTTAAATCATTGTATTATTATATCATTGGACTATTATATCTATTATTTGAGTCTGGACGATGCCAACATCATCCTTCCAGTTATTTTACTATTTTACTTCTAGCTAGCAACTCACAGTCTGAGAGATCATCCATTAAATGAGCGAGTGGTGAATAAGGTAGAAGGCAAAATCAGGGATGTGCCGACATAATCAAAATGACATAATCAAAATGACATAATCAAAATGACATATACATGTGATTAATTCCAAATGCAAATGCTGCATTCCAAATCACAAGCCACAACAATTTAAATCCCAAATGAAACGAGAATGAAAAAGGTATGAGTGGCGAATGTCAGCGTGGTGGCGGAAGGGCCATGCAGCAGGTATGTGTTACCGGTTCGGGGGGCGCTTTATAGCCCTTTAACTACATCCAGAGAAGGCAGAGGAAGGTTAAAGAGGTAGAGCTGTTCACAGCCAGAAGGACTCATTCATGCATATATAACCAAAGAGTTTAAATAAGTGTGTAAAGAAATTAGTATTTAAAATACTAATCAGGAATAAAATGAGAAGGTCTACCAACATGGACGAATCGTGTTTTCTTATCATCATGATTTATGACTGAAGGATTTAATTGTTTATTGATTTTTTATTGCATTGTTTTACATTTTATTTGATTGCATATCATTTTCCTACCTTTAGAGTTGCTTGGTTTGCCAGTTTTGCTGTCTGTATCAAGGGTAAGACAGAAAACAATAGTACACTTTAGTACACACAATAGTACAACAAATTTCACATCAGATGTGATAAAATGTATCAGATGGATATACTTACATTATCTTTAGCAACAGAGGCAAACTTGCTGGCTCCGACAGCAAAGTTGCTCCAACCCTAGTGAAGAAACAGAGGCCATTTTAAAGAGGCGTTTTAACAATGACTCACCTGACTCTCAGTGTAAATATGTTATGACGCACTGAATATATAGACGTCATGGCATTGTTCAGGAAGTCGTCATCCTTCTTCTCTGGGGTCACCGTGTTGCCAAAGCCGACGTATCGGTTCTCTTGATTTCCACTGTAGCCTCCTCCACTAGAAGAGTAATGTATGGGAAAACATTATAACCCCCCGTATGTAACTTAGACATTACTGGTTGAGAATACATACAGTATATAGGTGAGGGAGGTTGGTATGTCATGTCGTAGTACCTTTGATAGGAGTTCACATCATCACTCAACCAATCTTCAAACGCCTTGTCGCCAGGCTTTGGAGGGTTTTGCCCGGGTGCTACTGAGCTATACAAGACAAATAAAATATAATTGAGTCCATGAGTAACTCTACTGGCAATTCCACAAAAAAATGCTTCAAAACACCAAACAGGATTTAATTCTAGTTTACCGACTAGAAGCTGACATGCTAGTCCTAGGTTGAGGAGATGTCCAGTTTTGCGCAGAGGAAGTCTCGATGGACCATTCCCTCCCATCTGCTAATGTAGCAACCTGTTAAAAGCAATACAACATGGGGCAGACGCTGCTGTCATTAGTTCATAGTGTATGAGAAAGTTAAACGTTTCTAGCAGGGCTAGCAAGTAAGCTACCTTGTCTCTGAATAGGGCTGCGGCCTTGCTGTTGTATTTCTCCTGCAAACTCCAAGAGGGATTATAATCATCCTGGAGCTCCAGGAACAGGCGGAACTTCCCATTGCCACCGGCCTTCATCTTTTCAAGCTCGAGATCCTTCCACTTGTCCATTGTGACAGAGCGCACAAAGCTATAGAGGGAATGGATGTCATGTTATATAAAGGGATTAGGAAATGCACTTCAAATTCATTGTGGCCATTAAGAAGGTACTCTCAATACACTAGAGGCAGACATCACAGTTATGTCAACTGTCAAAAGAATGATGAAAAAATAGTCATTATACTTGATGATAAACCGTAATGGAATACCCAATGTTGTTTCAGTAGCTACTTGATACTTTTGACTTGAAGAATTTTTGTATTTTTTTGCCAGACCAGCAAGATTATTTCTGCTACATTAGATTGCCTTTCCTGCGTTTTTACTCAAAACATTGAAATAAAAATAAGTTGACGGGGCCTCGGAAAGACCAATTCAAATGGCAACTAAAATGAAATATTTGATAGTAAAGTTATCACAGTTAATATTACTTATGAAAGTAAATAAGAATACGGCATTGTTTGGTCAAATTATATTTTTACATCGTCATTTCTGATCCGTACCTGAGATGCACTCCCAGGCCCCTGTGCTTCCCAGAGCACTCGA
The DNA here is from genome assembly GCA_027123675.1 of Molva macrophthalma. Lineage (NCBI taxonomy): Eukaryota > Metazoa > Chordata > Actinopteri > Gadiformes > Lotidae > Molva > Molva macrophthalma. The sequence continues at coordinate 17,659,207 of JAOPJO010000025.1, read as the reverse complement.
GACAGATCCAGATGCCGTACGTAACGCTCACCCACTGGGGGTTGAAAGCACCACACTCGAAGCAAAGCTGGAAGAAATGTACATGGTTATATCGACACATTTGGTTAATAAATATCATGAATTAAGATGAACATTTAGGGATTTTGAGGTTGTTTTTTTTATGAAATTAGAACGAATCTTCATCCTTAAGGACAATTTGTGGATGGGGGATTTGGAATATAAAACTTTGTCTTTTAAAACAAAATGTTAAGTCTTATTAAACAATTGGTTGCAACCTGCAGATGCCACAAAGATTTTCTCAAAAAGTATATATTTAATGGTCTAGACTAATCTTTGAATATCTTTTCTAAAATGTGTTTAACATATACTGTCCAGATTATTTGCTTTTAATTTTGTCAAGTCAAAATTGCTTGATCGATAATAACAGCTTTGCAGTGTAGTACTTACATTGTTCTCATCTTCGGTTCGTACTTCCTTCAGAACTCTCCTGGTCCTTGGACTTGCCATTTTGCCACTCTAAAGAGAAGGTAAAGGTCTGTCAAAAGTAGCCTCAATAGTACAAACGCTATACACAACATATGCGTAAGTAATGCACCTTAGTGCGTTACAGTCACAACACATTAACAGGAGTATTCTCTAAGTATTGCCAACATGTCTACATACTAGTCTGTAACACAAATCTGGAACAGTAACTGAAAAACAGAGTGACCTGATCTTTAATCTCCGACATATAGGACTTTGATTTTAAGAAACCAAAGCTGATCACAATATACAACGTTAGTCTACATTTTACATGATAAACTAAAGATTTGGTCAGTATTGAACCATTCACTTTGTGGTACAGCAGATTTCACCCAAAATATGCTAAGCTAAAGAGCCAACAATAGAGCTAACGCCAGCTTTAGTCACGAATTGGCGAAAATGTAATGTCAGGTTGTTATCAGTTCATGGCTGAGGCTCGATGTCATAGTGAAGCAAGATATTGATGAGCATCTTGCCTACATTCAATTGGGCTGATTCTGTATTGATGATTGCTAACGTAAATGCTAACTGAATCTCTCTCATCCTTTACCTGTCAGTGAATGGTTTTCAGCAACACGACTCTGTCCGGGTTTGGTTTCAAACACTCAAAGAAAAATATTATTCACCCTTCGAGGCTCAATAAGTATTAGATGACGATACACTCTAGCTTATTTGATCGAACCCGATCGAATGTGAATGTTGGCTGCTGATACTATACACCGGTGGCCATGTTCCTGTTTGCCTACGTTGGCATTGCAGTGCATTCTGGGAGTCGGTCGTCTCCACCGGTTCTTCTTCGGCTTCTTCCCGGCTAATGTTACCGGCAGAGCCCTCATTCCCTAGAGCGTCTAGCGGTGCCATGGTAGAAGACCTATACATGAAACCAATGTTGATTGAATACCATTAAGCAAAGACACAAATATCAATATAGTGCAAAGACCTGGGATCTTTTGACAGCACTGAGTGATCAGAGTGATCCCAAGAGAAATGGTTTGGTTAACAGCCACATCAGGTATTGATCAAATGCAGATCTACTTATAGCCAACCCTACTCTAAATAATGACAGAGGGGGCTTTGAAGGGATGGTATTGTAATATTGTAAGTTTGAAATTAAGATAATACACATGGTAATGCATGTCGCCTAATGTCTTATAACATTAAGATAATCATTGCACATTACCTGCTTGCCAGTCAAGGGTCAAGAGTTTACAATGTGTCAGGATTAGATTAAAGAAAGTATATTTCTTCAGAAGAATCTCCAATTGATGATCTGCCTTTATATTATTCAAATAATATTATAACGCTAATAAGTCCATCCCACATCAGTCCATCCCATTGTGCAGCAGGTATGATACTTAAGCACTGTGTTGGTGTGGAAAAGGGGTATGAGCTTCGTAATGTATGTTTTACTATATACAGTAAAGCCCATTGAACTACATATTTGTCTATGCAAAACTATAAAGTTAAATTTAATTGAGTGTAGGGTCCCAGGCAGTAAAGAGGGACTTATACAGTAAGGCACCATAGTTATTGGAGGTCAATAATGTCTGATAAGGTGCATTGCGAAGTATGTCGAGTTACGTGTAAGAAAGCACACACTGTCCAGTGCACTAAATAAGCTGTAAACTGATGGATATAATCTCTAATAACTAGGTATTAGAGATTATGCCTAGCAGTTTACAGCTGAATATAATCTGCTGTATATTATCTCTAATATCTAGGTATAATCTCAACAACGTTTACCGATTCCTTTTGCAGGTAAACCATATGATTTATGGCTTTTTTGTCACATTGTTAACTGAGTAATGAACAGTGACTAAAAGTTGAGATTCTAAAAAAGGGACAAACGTTATATGGAGACAACCTGATAGTGGTATAATTTCCATTAGTTATTTGAGCTATCCGTGTTCATTTTCCAAGTTCATTTTTGAAACAAGCATGAATAAATCAGTTATAGTCTGCTGCTTTAATAATGGTTTCATAAAGTTAGAGAATATTTTCTTCAATTTTTTTATGATGACCCATGGCTAATAAAATGTTTATAATATAATAAACTTTATGTGTGTATTATTGGTTTTTACATTTGACATAGTTCATAGAAAACAGTAACATCTGATAAAAAACCTATAGGTCTAACAAAACAATACAACAAAAATAATACAATGCAATTAAATCATAAAGAACTAAGGGGTAAGATATAAAGAAAACTGTCTCTCCGTCTTAAATAGCGAATATTTGTTTTCAAATCTTGATTACCACAATTTCAAACGAATGAAATATTTGTTTTTCTTAATTATTATAATAGTTTTATTAATATTAATATTACAATAAATATATCCATATAACAGGAAATATATTGTGTCTCATGCGGTACACTGTTAATTCTGTGATCTTTACCCAGAGGTTAAAGCTTCTTATCTAAGGGCGAATTGCAGTATAAAAGAGCCCTAGAGCCACACAACTCACAACTGTTCCTTGTGCATCAACATGAACCCATCTACCAGCTTGAGAGTGCGCCTGCCAGCGTTGGTCTTAGTGCTGGAAGTCATACTTCTGGTGCTTTACTCTTTCTTCGTCACGTACGATGACAATGCCAACGCTAAGATGCAGAACAATATGACCAAACCAATGGACAACTCTCTTTACCGAGACTATCCCTTCTTCGCTGACGTGCAGGTGATGATCTTCATTGGCTTCGGCTGTCTGCTGGCGTTTCTCCGCTTCTACGGCTTCAGTGGAATGGTCTTCAACTTCCTCACTGCCACTTTTGCGATCCAATGGGCGATCCTGGTCCAAGGCTACTTCCAGTTCTACCATGACGGCAAGATTCACCTCGGGGTGATCAACCTCATAAATGCAGAGTTTGCGTGTGCTGTTGTACTCATCTCATTCGGGGCTGTGCTCGGCAAGACCAGTCCTGTGCAGCTGCTGATGATGGCCTTCTTAGAGGTCCCCTTCTTCGCTGTGACAGAGTGGGTTGTGTTGAAGTACTTAAGGGTAAATGATGCAGGTGGGTCCATTGTTATTCACTTATTCGCCTGCTACTTTGGCCTAGGAGTGACATTTGTGCTGTACCGACCCGATCTAAACAACGGACACATAAAAGAGATCACCAGCTATCACTCAGACATCCTCTCTGTACTGGGGACGCTGTTCCTCTGGGTGTTTTGGCCTTCGTTCAACTCCTCCCTGACCTTGAAGGGTGACGACCAGCACAGAGCAGTGCTCCACACTTTCATAGGGCTCAGTTCATCTACTATGACTGCCTTCGCTCTATCTGCCGTGTTCAATAAGAAGGGCAAGCTAACCATGGCCGACATCCAGAACGTGACCCTGGCTGGTGGTGTGACTGTGGGGGCCTCCGTGGACATGATGATCTCCCCTGCGGCAGCGTATGCCCTGGGGGTCCTGGGCTGCACGGCCTGCTTCCTAGGATACCGGTACCTCACCCCATTTCTGGCCCAACGCCTCAGGATCCAGGACCAGTGCGGCATTCACAACCTCCATGGGCTGACAGGCCTCATCTCGTGCACAGCCGGTATCTGTGCCATCTTGCTGGCGACCGAGGAAACGTACGGGCCGAGTATGTACGAGATATTCGCCCACCGCTCTCCTCCCGAGGGGGATCCTAAGCTCCTGGAGCTGCAGCAGCTCATCCCGGGGCTGAAGCCCGGTCTAGGACGCAGCGCCCAGGAGCAAGCCCTCTACCAGGTGGCAGCGATCTTTTCCACCATCGCAGCAGCCGCCGTGGGTGGCGTGTTGACTGGCTTTGTCCTCAAGTTGCCTTTCCTGGCTTCTCCCGCCGACGACGACTGCTTTGACGATGAACTCTTCTTTCATGTGCCGTCTGACTTTTACAGTGAAGTGAAAAAGGCTCCTATCAGCGAATATGACTCCAAGGTTTAATGTTTTGCTGTGAGGCGCAGGATGTATTGAATTCATGTTTTAATTGGCTCTGAAACTACATTTCTTGAATGTTTTAAAACAATGACATAGGATTGCATGGTTGGAATGTCTATAACCATATATGTTAGTTTTACAAATATCCATGGAAGCCATACATATCTTTATGACTGATGTGTTTGGTAGATTAGGGTCAAGGGTGGTTTCACCTGACTCCTTTACACATTTGTCACTTTAGGATGACATATACAAATCTTGAACTCGCTATTAACTGGTGTCAATCATTTTTGTAATACATATTATTATATGTATGGAGGAACAGTGTTAGGATTAGAAGCATATTTTATTTTCACTGTTATTCTATATTAATTTATTAAAAAATGTGAATCGTGTTGCTTTAAATGGGTAATAGTGCAAATAGAAAAATGTGCAACCGATCACATGCTTTGTCATTATATAATTAATCATTTTCTTTCGATTAGTCTTCTGGTTTATTGTCATTATCCTTTTCAATAACTTCCTGAATAATTTGCCAATACCTTCGTTACAAGCCATCATTTATTAATTTATTAATTGATTAATAATCCATCGGCAAGCAGTGGAATCAAGGATAATGGAAATATTTTATTCCAGTTTCCCTACGCTATTGCCAATAAGAAATATTTCATGAATGGCAACCACTGATAGGGATAAATCCAGATAAAGGGCAGGGGCAAATCCAGGGTACTTAATCTGTACATACATCTGAATACCCAACATTAATTAATCCAAACCATGCCTTGGTTGCTCCAATGTGCCTCACAATAGCTGATAGAAATCCATCCATGGCACCTTTCCCAACAGTTTGACATCCAATAAACCTTTCATATATACTGCCAGAGGGCTATCACTAAGATAAGTGTATTACACATGTTTGTTTATGATAAGTATTAAAACAATAAAGAAATACAAATATACAAAACACAAAATGGTTTATAATGTATTTATTTACTTATAAAAATAATAATTGTAATACTCCTCAATCATCACTCTTATTAATTTATAACAATATTCATATCAAGTTAAAAAATGATAGGTGAATGCTTAATACCTGTGATTTATGTTTTGGTTTCCATTTAACAATTTCTACAACTTCTTGCACTATACCTAATAAAAAAAGAATATATATATATATAGAGCTATGAAATGTTGTCAAATGACAAGCATGATACTTTTTGGATGTCATTACATGAATACAAATTGAACAAGTTCAGCTGACCCTGGCCTTCACACTTATCACTTCACATGGTTATTAATGAGATAAGTGGCTGGACAGTAAACAATAAGTTACAACATGGCTTTACTAATACTATCCCTTTGTAAAATTGCAGTTAATTCCGTGATAAAAAAAAAATATCCTAATAATACAATGCAATACTAATACTTACTACAATATTGTCACCTACATACTTTGTAATGCCATGTCAGAAATCATGGTCTAGTAGGCCTATGAATTTTATTTTTGACAAATGAAAAATATATAAAAGCCTATATATAGAACAAATTTAATAACAATAAAATATAGTACATTTACAATTGGAGGGACCCGCATCATCTTAAAATGAGAAAGATAACTTATAAGAAGATGTCCTAGTGTCCTAGTGTCCTAGTGTCCTTACGGCTTTCAGGCATATTGGTCAGCACTGGTTTGAATATTAATATTATATTAGCCAAAATGTAAGGAGATAAACTTCCAGAAGTTAGAAAAAATGTCATGATCAGATAATGCTGTATATACGTATTACGTAGTAATAATGTGCAAGTCCATCATGAACTATGAACTATTACTGACATCTTGTGGCGGCGAGTGATAAACTGTTACTTTGTGCCCGATTTATTAGAGCCTCGAGGCTTCACGTTAATGCCCTTTTGTTTCCTTATCTGGCTCCAGCTTCCCTAGTAATTATAGCTGCATACTGACTTCACTGAACTATGAACTGACCATACAGGCATGGTACTGCTGATCATTCTAGACTGACATCGGCCGACCAATTCGCAAATGCTCTGCCAGAGCCCTAAACACTTGAGCTCGCCGGTTTGTCTGGTTCCCAGGTTATAATCTTTCAACTGCGGGTCCGAAACATAAAAAAAACACAAACTAGGTGGATAAGGGAGACATCTAGCGGACAAACAGCAAACCAAACCAAAACGAGCGCTCAACTGCTGAAACTGTGACGTCAAAGATAAACAACATGCTGGTAGCGCGCGGACACGTAACATGTGAAGTTCTTCCCATGGCTTGTTTTCAGTAATTAATCTATGTTAATCTATCCATCCATCTTCTTACCATGGTGGTGGTTCATTCCTGATCTTCTTCCCCATGCGATGTGTCGCTGTGGCTTTCTCGACCCGGAGCCCCTCTCCCAGCACTCCTACCGCTCCATCTGTGTCAGACCGACAGGCTTTCTAGCTACAATGTGGGAATAAATAAGCTTTGACATTATTCAAGATCAGTTGATTGATTTTAATCATTGAATCGTATCCAAACCCTACCGATTGTGATCTTTTTTCTTCTTTCTCTATATTAACTTTTATAAGACGAGCTCATACAAATATATGTATTCACATTTAATCACAGGTAGAGTGTCTTCCGAAACGAAGCATCTTAAAAACAGACAATAAAAATAAACTTTCATAAACGAACGAAACTGTCCCGCATAGGCGTGTCTTCAAATGTCCTGTTCCCTCCCCTTTCTGTACTGCCCTGTGTCTGTGACTGTTGGTGTGAAGGAATCTCCAACATAAAAGTATATAAAATGTTCAACTTCGGATCCAAAATAATGCTCCTTTTTCTCCTGGCCTTCCCATGTGGATTAATATCCATCGGTAAGTATTTTACTTTTGTTTAGATGTGGAATTGTATGCAATAGCGTACAGTGTTTCGACTGCAGTCGTGCGGTATGCTACTCAGTTATCAGAGAGCGTAACATTGACGTGGCACAAAACTTCCTTTCAGACCATAGAAAGTAAGAAAGCCTGTGTAAGTGGTCATTCAAATTACAATTAGGTTGTTGAAGTTAAGTTTAATGTAAAGTTGTATCAAAGTGTGCCAGTCACAATTCTTACGAAATTAAATGAAAGCCATGCTCCACCTACTTACTTGTGTTGTAAAACTTTGGGAATGTTACATCTCATTTATCTTTTTATTTCATTTTTTTCTTAAGTGAAACCTTTTATAAAGAGTTGAGTTATTTTGCAATCAATATATAAAATCACAGTGAATATTGCGCTATACGTAACGGGACGAAGCTTATGGGACACGTCACCATAGTTCAAAATATGTGTAGGGGTAAAAATCACGGAGCATCTTGATTCGCTGTCCTGCCTCCACATACAGTTTAAACCAAGTTTTGTTATCAGTGTCGAATATTATCAATTGTGTTATTATCATTTCAGCCCATAATTTCGAGCTGGTATACAGCCTACAGCAATGCATATTGTCTGAACACTTTAAAGTTCGTCTAAAATCGTTTGTAGCCTAGTTGAATCAGGTTTGGTAGACTATGTGCAATTTATGCAACAATTCTAGGCCTATAATTTATATGTAGGCCTACATGTGTAATAATTTCCCTGAATAAAGTAGTCTAGCATATGGTAGGCTGCTCACTGCAATTCATTCATCAGTGCTTTCCAAACTATTCAGTGATTGCACTCACACATATCATCCTTAATCCTAAACCCTTTCCACTTTTGGTGCATGAATGTTGCCAAGTACCAAATGTTTTTGGTTGTTGTTGGTGGGGCGATGATATAGGCCAGGTGTCTGCTGAGTCGGAGTCTGCTGAGGACATTGGACATGATGCCACAGTTGATGAGGAGGATGAGGAAGAGGAGGATGAGGTCCTTGTCGAGGAAGACCAAATAACAAACCAGGTATGTTTTATTTGAATCAAACAGGAACACATCAAAGCGTTACAGATAATTGTCATCCAAACATAGGCCCCTTGGTATCACAGTGTGTCTCTGGCCAAACTGATTTTATGTTACATCTTTAAAGTGTATTTTAGGTACTTATAATTTTAGTGTTTACTCTTATAATTTAGCTGTCTGTTTGTGATTGACACATCCTGAATGTATTATTATGCCAGTTCTGAATGGTCATTATATTAGTGTCATACTCTATTCCTCAGGAAATGGACAGCGATGTAGATGAAGACTCTGAATCTGCTGATGTTACTTCTCATCCTGACGCTGACACAACCATCGTCTTTGTGACTGGAGAGGGTTGGTTGTTGTTCATGGGCCTCTTTCCTAAATATTACATTACACATGTACCTATGCTTAGTGAAGTGCATGTATGTTTCAAAAACACAAATGCAATTGACCTGGAGGGGTTGCCTGTGAGATGTCTATGATTGTGGAATATATATTATGGAATATATGTTATGCATTTATCGACACTGAACAATGTTGTGTGTACCATGTCTGCCCCGACAATACAGAGTTCCCATCCGATGAAATCGTGAAGTTCCTGGTAGGCTTTACGAACAAGGGGAACCAGGAGTTCACGGTCCAGTCCCTGGAGGCTTCCTTCCGCTACCCCCAAGACTTCCAGTTCTACATCCAGAACGTATGTTGAAACATAGCACTAGCACATCTAGATCTAGATCTATAGAGGCCCTCCTAGTTTTCTCAAGTATATTTTAGGGAATACATTTTAAAATCCAACAAATAAACATAGTTCGACTGCATGTCCCGTGGGATGAAATTTCAAAGCTTGTTTTCTAAACTTGATTGCAGAAGTTAGTTTGTTTATTCTATCAGTCTCATATTTAATTGAACTATGTGGTATACCTCTGTTGTGCAGTTCACAGCGCTACAACTGAACACTGTGGTGCCGGCCCAGAAACAGGCCTCCTTTGAATATTCCTTCATCCCAGCTCAACCCATGGCTGGCCGGCCTTTTGGCCTTGTGATTCTCCTCAACTACCTGGACACAGAAGTAAGAAACTCCATGTAGAGGTTTCAGAAAAATATAGTGTGGTTGGTTGTCAAATCACTCCGGTACAGGATTTTTTTTGATGTGATGAAGTGAAACTACAATTTGCTACAAAGGGTTGTAAGCTTCCAGAAGTGAGGATTCACCCACAATATCCGTTTGCAATCGAGTATTTGTGCCTGAAGTTGTTAAGTCTTCTAGCGCAATTCTACAAACCTAAGAATATTCTTCAATAGGAAAGGTGTGGCATGTTCATCTGGCAAAAATATTTAAAAAATATTAAAAAAAGAAAATCTTTTTTTATTTCCTAATACACTAACACTTGGTCTGAGTCAACCAATGCCAAGAATTAGCGCTTTTGGATGAAATTCATTTACAGATTGTTGTGCAGCCTGGCAATGGACAGCTAGCTGATTGTAGCTAACACAATGCTAAATCAGGTCAACAGATTTTGGTCCCAATCTGTCTGTATGAGTAATTTAAAATGCCAGTATACTCACAACTAAAACCCTTTTGGTGTTTGAATTTGAATACACCAGTTGTATGCTACCAGTATACAGGATTACTACCAGTAGTAGCAATCTTGTATGTTATATATGTAATTAATTGTATTAACTAATGACATTTTGATCATTGTTCTCCAGGGCAAAGCCTTCCAGACCGCCATCTATAACCAGACCGTCACGATCACTGAGCTAGAGGAGGGACTGGATGGAGAAACGTAATATGGGGTTTTCTTTTATTTAAATAACATGAGAAAATAAGTTCATAAGAAAAAGCTTTGGGTCATTGCTTTATAACTAAAGAGCTGCGTATGTAGTGAGTGAACATGTGCCAAACAGAATGAGAAAGTGTGCCTGGACCTTTGTTTACGTTCTGCTTCCAGGATGTTCATGTACGTCTTCCTGACTGGACTGGTGGCTCTCATGCTGTTCGGGATGTACCAGGTTCTGGACTCGAGGACGGTACGGGTTTTAACATTCACAACTCATTCATAATTGGGAATTTATAGCTAGTATATATGTTTATAGCTTATAATGTAGACTACTGGGTGTGGCGATGGCATCTTTTTGATTAATAATATGATAAAGTGTAATATAGAGCCCAAAAAGGGGGTTGTTGTATCTTGTCTTTATCTTATCATCTTCTTTGTAAAAACCATTGCTCTCTGGACTGTTTATAATGACATGATATTTTTCTATTTTCAGAAGAGGAGAATTACGATGAAGATAGAGAAGGGCACTGGCAACATGAATGATGTGGACATCAGCTGGATCCCTCAGGAGACCCTCAATGCCATGAGTATGTTTTACACGTTGACACGCTTTACAAGGAATCTTACAATACACAACAACATTCTGCTCAAAGTGATGTTATCTGATCTTATTAAAAACCACAGCATCATCCTAAACAAACTTCCGGTGTTACAGACAAAGCATCCCCGAAGACATCGCCGCGGAAACGAACCAAGAGGGCAGCTGGGACCGATCAATAGATTCCCTATCGCTATCATTCCCCGCCATGAGCGACTTCCAACGCCAATTTCTTCATCAGCCACAGTAACTGACTCTGAATAACCACTGCTCACCAGCCCTGGAGTCCACAGCTTCCAGTCCCAGCAGTATACCTGACATACCCTTAACATCTGTACTACTGCTGCCTTCCCCTGCCAGGGTGTGTGGGCCTAAAAGAGCATCATCAGGACCTTCAGGGTTATGTATTAAAAAATACATGAACAATAGTCTGTACTGCATCAATTAGAAAAATAGCACACACCAGATGTATGTTCACTAAGTGTGCGTTGAGGTTTAATGTCATTAGAGACATCTCTTTTGTATATTTAAAAAAGGTCGAAAATAATTCAAGCTGCCTTTCCAAGTATTTACTGTATGTGATGGGTTTGATATTGGTATTGGATTTGTGTATTGGTGACGTTCTCCATCATTCCTGTTTAAGTTTGCGTGGTTTGGATGCAGTTTTTATGTTGTTGTTTTTTTCCATCAGTTCAACTCTCATTCATTTCTTCAAGGTCACTCATTTCGTCAAGGTACAACAAATAAGAGCAAAGCCATATCAGGAAACAGAATTTTTGTTTTTGTTTGCCTTGCCTTATTTCTCATAAAGCTTTGAAAAGTATTTTAAAGCTTTATTTTGTTTAAAAATGTGTGCCATGTTGTCAAACTGCATGACAGGACAATTAAAGGGCTGAACGAAATAGTTTTTTGTCTGAAGTAATTGCTGTGTTATTCCTTCTTCATTTGAGGCCTATGAACAATTTAGGATATTTCAAAAAATAATTAAATAACAATTGTGCAAATAACAAGTGAAGTCTCTTCATGGTTATATTTATGGATTACTAAATATAGTCTTTGTCCCAAAGATAAAGCTTCAGGAAGTTCTGTATATGGCCATTTAAGATGTAGGAGTATGCTTGTTTAGCCTATTTGAATAGGCCTTGGCGACCGTCGACATACAGTTTTTCTGTCTTCTATCAAGTTTGAGTAGATAGTGCACAGCTGCCGACCCGACCCGTATGTAACACAGAGGCGCTGTTTCACTCCAAACCACAATGAACCATGGGATGGCAGCAGCATGTCGGGGTTATAGAGGTATAAGAGCAGTCCGGGATGAGAGTAGAAAGATGCACGGATAGATGCAGGTGTCCTTGTTGTCGGAAGCATCTGTGCAGATACAACAAGACGCGCCAAATAGGCCTTTGTATCATCTTGTAATTATTTACAAAATTACAATGCATTACAAATAACGGCCATCGCGATTTCTGGGAAATATTTGTATATTTAAACGAGTTTCTTGGCTCCCTTGGCTTATGGCTCGAAGTGTTGTTTGCTTGGCTTGAAATGGGATATGGGATTTATATCGACGAAGATCTGTGGACTTCTTGCACTTGTCTTTGGTAAGCGTGCCTATCTAGCCTATATTTTTTCTCGATATACAATTTTCAAATATTTATCCTCCAATGTTTAAATGCAAGATGGTTTGATACATTGAACCGCAAAACCTGCAAACATGTTGAATTATGTAAAGTCTGCATGCATCCATTTGCTTCTCATCAGAAAAGCAATGAATATCCTGTCTCATATCTTCACCATAATGTTTTTTTATTTAGCAAAGTATAGCCTACATTGCCGGGCACACCCCTCTATGCAATGGGTTACCGAGTATCAATGTTAACCTAACGTTACTGCTTGCTTGTCTGTTTAGCCCACTGAACATGGCGTTCAAATTAAAATACAGCAATTTTGTGGTTTAAATACTTGTTACAACATGATCTTGCCATATTCAATATCAAAAATAGCTACCAAGCCTCCTATTTAGGACGGGGACTAAATACGATACAACGTCCTACTGTAATAGCCAAAGGTGGTACACATATTGACCACTATCCTCTGGCACGTTGTATTTACTATGATAGAGCTAATATGTCTAATTAAAATGAAATGTTGTGCACATTGTTCAAGGTTCTCATATGCTGCTGTCTGTCTGCTTTGTAGTGTCCCTGTGCATCGTTGTTGTGACAGTCGACTCGACCGATGTGAAGTGTGAGAAGATATACAAGGACTTCTCGGACTGTGTCCTGGAGCTGGGGGAGAGCATGGACAACTACCAGGAGAACGTGACTAGTGAGCGGGGAGTTGAGGCGGTGTGCAGGTAGGACCTATTAGAGAGAAAAAAATAAGTAAGAGACAAAGTGTTTGAGAGAAAGGTCATAATATATAGTAGTCAAATTCAGGATATTTCTTGTGTATGTAGGTTTCTATATCTTTTTTGATAAATATGCTTCGACGATAGGCCTATTTCTATAATTATGTAAGGCTATGCATTGTATAAGCCAACTGAAAACAAATGAACAGATGTCTGCAGATCTCCAGGGTAGAGAGCAGGAAAGAATGCACAGAGCTGCTCAACTAAATAATGCATGACTATGGCTGCAGAAGTAATTACCCAGATTAAGAAATCATTGTTGCTCTGTGCGTTTACAAGTACAGCACTGTGTATTCACTCTACAGAGCTATACACAAACTGTGCATTCAAATTCACCATTCACATGTTGTATATGTCCTGGTATGGTGCTATAATCTTTGGCAATTAAAGTCTTAGTTGACCTATTTGAACATTATACAGACCAGAAACCTGTGGAATTATAATCACACCCGCTCGTAGTGTGCATAACAATGAATGTTCTGGTATTTCAGAGAATATCTCTGCTCAGCCCTTCCTCTTGTGTTTGCCACGCAGCCACTGGGAAGCCTTCCACACGTGTGCCCTCACCGCTCTGTCAGACTGTCAGGAGGAGGTGGGCCCCATCTGGGAGACCCTCCGAGAGGACTCCAGGAAGATCCGCTTCCAGGGGAGCCTGTTTGACCTGTGCGCCCCGAGCTCCTCTCCCTGCCTCCGGGCCTTCCTGACCGCTCCTCCCCTGCCCCTCCTGGCTGGGCTCATCATGTCTGTAGCCGCATACGCATGAAGCAGACCAACGTCTTGCCCCACCTTCCCCCACCCGCCCCACCCCACATTTCTTTACATTATATTCTCCCCTGAGCACTTAAATCGTCAAGCCAAGGATTTCCTTAAGCAATTTAATAATGTTTGTAAATCAAACAGCGCTTACGAGTTTGATCAGCACAAGATTGACAAGTTAGCAAATTAGGAACTGTTATAATGGTGTCACAATGTTAAACAGCCACAGTAAATGTCAAAGCAAAGCCATAGATGTTACGTTTTGGGAGGCTAATATGTAACCGCTTTAAGAATATCGTTGTTGGGAAATGTGATTGAGCATAAGCTTTGTCAGCAAGGTTGACTTTGTGCTGTTATTTTGTCAATGCGATGATTTAGATAAACTATAGCGACAGTTGTTTGATAAAAAAAACTAAAACGAAACTGTTTTGTAAATAAAAAAATAGTTTATACTGTACATGTTGACAAGTATTGAACCATCTGTCAAACCAGACAGATGGAACATGCATAAGACCACGTAATGATACTGCAAGCTGTCGTGATTTTATGTTTATGTGACAATCAAGTCTATGAAACCTAACCATTTGTCCCGCAAATGTTAGCCACTTCTGGCTAGTTTTGCATGGCCGCTATTAAGACACCAAATTAGGCATTGGACACACAGAACTTACTGTGATGGTTTGCGGAATGGGATTTATATTGTCGTTTGCTGAACTGAGCGGTGTGACTGAACACATTCAAATGAGGTGAAGATATTGAGAATTATTTTCCAGTTGAATATTCTACATGGTATTGTGTTAAAGGACATTTAGAACACAACAAACAAATAATAAAGAGCTAACAACTAGTAATAATTATAACCATGAGCATCATACCATCCTCCATTATGACCAAACACTTAACGGCTTATTCAATTATGGACCCTTGCCCAAATATTGCAATTAATGTTTTATTCACATCATATCATAATTTAGCACTTTTGAATTGTGTGGTCCTTGGTATTTATAATAATACAATTACAAACGCATGATTATTTTCAGCATACAGTTGGATGGAAGCAGATGGATTTTATAGATACATCTGTTTGCACTTCGACACAAAGCAAGTTGTATAGATCAATGCATGACATTGGATTGGATCCCAAGTAGAAGCAATATGTTTTAGTTTATTTATCCATATCGATTCTCTCCAACATTGGCATGGTTTGTAGTAGCTTGTGCTCATTTTTAAGTGGTAACAAATTGTCAACCCTTGTTTGTGTTGGCTGTAAATGTCAGATTAAAAATACATAGTATTTTTAGTTTATAAAGCATGAGAAAGAGATCAGTTATTTTAGCTTCATATGAAGAAAGCATGAACATGATTGCATCCAGGTCTTCAGTAACATGAAAAAGCTCATATACAAAGGGTTCATCTAAAGAACTGAATGTAAACATGAAATGCAAAACCTGTAATTTCTGGAAGTCAATAACAAAGCACAGTATTTATAAAAGCCTGTACCAAGTATTGTATCACAAAGTAATATGTTTGTAACAATAAAACAACGTATCTATTGAAATACCCACTAATTTGTTTCGTTGTGATGAATATGTTTTATTGTGATGGTTGTGAAGTTGTCTATATAAGCTTTCATATGGGTAGTTATATAACAAATGAGTCCTAAGACATTCAAAATACATACTTTGTTACCAAGTCTCACTTTAAATGAGGGTGTATTCATTTAACAGTATTCTCAGAGATCACTCCTTCAGCCCAACACTTCTGTATTTAGCCTTGCCTGTAGCAAAATGTCCATAATGAGAGTGTGGAGTCTCCATGCAGAAGCTCGTTAGTGTGTCCCCATCTGTTCTCTTCCACCTGACCACTCAGAGACAGGAAGTAGACAGAGCGAGAGGGGGTTCCGGCCCAGAGGAAAGACCTTCGGCCACCATAATGCCCATTTGTGGTGTAAGGCACTCTTCATAGAAGCTCAGTTTCAACAGCTGACGTAAGCCTGCCAATTATGTGTAACCCACAACATCATGACAAAAATGTATCCTTCCCTTGTATTAGGTCAAACATAAGATTTCCCACTAAATTACAAATAAAGTAATTTTACTTAAAACCTAAAAAGTTTAAATTCTTTCTTTTCGTTCTCGTCAGTGGAGTGGGTTGTATACTTTCTGTATCGGATAATGTATTAAACATTGTACCTCACATTTGCACATAGACACATTATCTTAATGAAGCAAGATGTGAAGAGAGCACCTGGTTGATTCTGGACAAACAGAGCCATACCACCACAACCTTTTCTCTCTTGAATAAATATGATTATGTGAAAATGATTACTTGAAGTTGTTCTAAAAAGATGATAAATTGCTTCAGGATTGAAGGCAGGCTCCAACTATATCAAGGAATATCAACCCAAACAACATTTATTACCATTGATAGGTTCAGATAAAGGCTCAGATTGTATGATAGGCTAATATTTGAATTCATAGATGGTGTGGTAACACTCCTATTATATTGTTCACAGCCACCAGCTAGAGCAATCTCACAATTGGACTTATTCGAAAGCATTGGTCTCTATGAATAATCATACATTGTATCACTTTAAGGTAATGCAAAAAAAGCATGAAAGAATCTTGTCTCCATACCCAGTCACACAACACTTTAAAAAAACAACAAAGCAGGTAGCTGGTAGATAATCCCTTACGAAGGGGACTTTTTTCTTTATAATAAACTAGCCACAGCAGTATAGAAGCAATCTGCCAACTATGAGCCACAGTTGCCATTTTGAGATTCAACCCAGAAAACAACCATAAATCCAACACTTTATATGCTAAGAATGTTGATGTAAGCAAACAAGATCCCCAGCTGGTTTACACTAGGATATACATAATACTGTACAAATACACTGGCCATTTCAGACACCCCATTATCCAATAGTGCATTTTTTCGATGCAGTCAATGGAATTTTGGGACATAGTTCACAATCTAAAAATAAATTGTATACGATATGAAACACATTAACCCGCATCTCAAACCATTTTAGCGTTGCATCCTAACTGCCATACAAATGATCAATTTTTTTAAAGTGTAAAATGGGAACTTATGACAAAAAGGTTTGTCTTGTGGTTTTTATCTCTTGTTAATTCAACAGTCCGTCTGCAACTGTCGCTTGCCCTTTGAGTCCAAAACCCTCACTGACCAAACTCCGGAAGGTGGACCGTCCCGTCCACTGGTACCCACGTCACGGTGCACGGTCGCTGGGTCACAGGTTGGATTTGGGGCCCGTGTTGACAGGGATCGCCCGGAGCTCAGTCCGCATGCACAGGTACTCCCCGATCACGGCCATCAAAGCCATGCATGCGATGTTGACGAGCCACCAGGACAGGGCGGCTGGAAGGTGGGCGTTGTAGATCCAGCAGCCAATCATGTGGAAGAAGTGGACAGTGACGGTGAAGTCCAGGCACTGCTTCCCTCGGCGGATGAAAAACCACAGGCCGAGGGCACTGGTGAAACATCCGGACCGACACAAGTTAGGATAAACATTAAATGATGTAGAGGTCGAATCATACATGGGCTATGAATTACACGTGTAACTCATATGAGCCATATCCCATTAGAAAAAAGGAGAGCACTGTATCACTGACCCTGTTCAACATGGCATATTGCATCCACATCAGCAGTAACAATAGAACTAATGAGTCTCCAATGACTTAAAGTCATCATATTTATGCTTTGATCAGATTATGCATTTCCCTGCAAAAAAAAACCTCCTGCAATGTTTTCTCAAGAGTATAGGCCTAATTGAAAAAACTAACAACTAAACTCTCAACTCTAAAGATGAAAATTAAAATGTCCCAACTTAAAATTGTAGTGATGAATAGTGAATAGTGATGCAATATTGAAAAACAGATTGTGATTAGAAAACTATAACAAATGAATCAAGCAATGTTGAGTAAGTAGACTGCAAATGAAACACCCTGGCTGTGGTCCAGGATGCAGACTCATTCCCACTGCACTGAGAATGTGGTCCAGTATGGATCCACATCCTGAGCAGCTTTCAATGTGGTTAAGGTTATTGGCTGGGCTTTCAATGTGTCTTGCTGGGACGTGATGAGATAGAGGAACATAAAAAGCATTTAAGAACCACTCTAAAGATAACCCAATATCTTACCATGTAAGAGAATTTAAAACAAATGCCATCATTGAAAGTCTGCCTTGTATCGTTGCAAATCCAAGGACCTGCAAGTAGAAAAGCCTGGTTTAGACAGTGCCACTAGTTGGGTTCGTAAATTGGCATGTGACGGCATGAAATGCTATTACACATATGGTTAAGAGTAGGACTTACTTGATAGCTAAATATTTGGTCCAGAGAGCGGTTAATCTGCACAAGGCTGTCCACTCCTGCCATCCACAGTCCCAAGAAGCTGTAGTAGATGCACTGCATCAGTACAATTTGAGAAATAATCAGGACTGGGTCCCAGATGTAGCTTCTGAAATGGCTGGCCATTGCACTGTAAACTCAGGGATCGTCTCAAAGCTGGTGGAAGCAGTGGGAGTTTGACTTCTGAATCGGAAACAAAAGCAAAAGACATGTTAATTTGTGGATTTGTATAATTTCTTTATACGTTCTAAAACTGCATAGGCACTTGCCTTTGACTGAAACGCTCAAAATAATTAGGAGATGGGGCCAAAAGTAACAACAATAACTTGACACATAGCTAGGCTGATACAATGCGCATATTCATTGGATAATAAATACATATACATTCAAGGAATCAAAAATAGCAAATGTGTGTCAATATGCAGTCTGTTTTGACTGGGAGCCGGCCGTGTGAGCGTGTCGTGGCAAAGTTACGAAAAGACAGTCAGTAACAGCTAACGGTAGCTGCCGAGCATACAAAGACATTGCAGTCCATCCTGCCGAACTGAGCAAATTCAAACCTATTCTGAAATCACTTGAATGCCAATCATACAAAAACAAGGCTTTGTTTCCCGCGGTTTTGACAATCTTGACTGAGGAGGAAACCAAATATTACGAACATTGATGTATACAACATAGGTGTTTACATTTAATTTGATTGAAGCAACTTCATCGTAGTTCCTTGACAGCAGAACCGTTCTTTGCCCTAAAACAAGAGGCTGTTTAGCTGTGAGTGGGCGAAACGCTTCATCCAAACACCACAGGGGCGAACAGAACAACGCAGCAGCTCGGCCCAAAATAAACCGTTTAATGTTATTAATGACACGTCTACATATGTTTAGCTCCCCGTGTCTTGTATACACAAAACTAAACCAACAAGTAAGCTAGGTCGAAATAATTGAACCGGATAACAAAACTATTCCAATCAGTTGCAAAATAAAGTCCTTCCTGTAGCTTCATTGTATATTTTTTAAGCTAGATAAGGCTTTTACTTTGAAAGATACTCGGAAACTAGCCTAACGCGCTATCTGACGTCACGATGTACGTGTTCACTGATTTGACAGATTCACAAAAAAAACATATATATAGATAAATGTTTATGTATATATAGATTATAACAATTTCAATAATAATAATGGTAATAA
>JAOPJO010000025.1:17604126-17620271 GCA_027123675.1 Molva macrophthalma | reverse complement strand
CACACACACACACACACACACACACACACACACACACACACACACACACACACACACACACACACACACACCTGGACAGCCAGCTGCCTGTACGCCTTCTTCAGCTCAGCCTCAGAGGCGTGGACCTCCACACCGAGCACAGTAAAGGGGTCGAGCTCCTCCTCTGGTACCTGAGCCAAGGCCAGCAGCCTCTCCAGCTCCTGGCCTGGCTGGGTCTTCCCCAGTTTACCAGGAGAGTCCGGTATGGACACGGGTACCCGTCCTTTTCTCCTAAACCAGCTTCTGACCGTCTCCCTCAAAGAGTTCACCCTCTTCCACAGCCTGGAGTCCTGGCATGCGGCCCAACATCGGTTTGCCCTCTCTCCGCCCAGTCGGACCAGAAGACTCTTTCCCCACCGGGAAGCCAGCAGTACTATAGCACAAACGAGTGCAAAACTAGTTGTGGCCACCTGCTTTAGCCACCTGGCTGACCGGACGGTCTTATCCACGAGTTCTGTAGCAGTGCCTCTGGCTCCCTGCAGGACCCGCAGAGCGTCTGCCTTCATCCCGGGGACGTCTGTGATCTTGGCGAGCAGCTGGAGGCCAACGTTGTACAGGGTCATCCCTCCGGTCTCCACACCGACCCCGCAATGGTGTGTGAGCGCCACGATGAGCTCAATCACCATGTGGATGCATGAGAGGCACCAGGTGCCCAGAGACTCTGATAACAGCTCCTTGAAGGCCAGCACCAGCTCTTGACCCCTGTTTCTGCGTCCGCGACCCTGCTGGTGCTGGTGGTTGCGCCTGCGGTTCTGTTTGTGCCTACTACCCCCAGACATAACGCTACCTTTTTGAATGGAAGAAAAGAATAGAGCACTGGACGAGCTGTGGCTACTTTGTTCAGAAACCGACCCCCCGCCACTGTTCCTGGACCTACATCTCTTCCCCACCCCCTGCGAGCTCCTCCCACTGGCCTCGCCGTTCATATGTTGCGATTTTAGGTTTTCAGTTTGGCTTCCTCCTTGGCTATCTTCCTCTTCTTCTTCGTCTTCTTCTTCTTCATCCACACACTGAGTGTCCGCATAATCCACACCCGTTTGTTGGCCTAACATGTTGAAGACTTGATCGTCTGCATCCCTGTGTAATTCTATATGTCCGCCATTCTCTTCTTCAGCAGTTCCTGAGTCTTGAGGCATGGCTAGGTTTGAGGTGTCCTGAGGGTTATTGAATTCCAGAACTGATGTAATGACCTCCACAACGGGTGCCCTATGGGGGTCCTCCTCCCGTCCTCTGATCTCCCAGTGGTTAGTACTGGTCACCAAAGGGGGACCACCAGAGAGCAGGGGGCCATCGAGACTCTCCTCCTCAGTCTCAGTAATGCCATCCATCTCCCTCTCAGATGAAGCCATCTCCAGTGGCCTTTGCTCTTTCGATCCGGGCGTAGATTGAATGGAATCTCATCAAAGACGATGGACTAAATTCATACTCTCAGTCGATATCTTGGCCGAATTCTTGTAAGGCACAACCAAGGCAAGGTTAACCCCATTTTCCTTGTTTGTCACTTTCAAAGTTTGGATGTCAGGTCTTTCCTGGATTATCAGAATCACATCACGCATTGGCCCTTGTCCTGGAATGATAGTTATATTTAGTACACTCAATACACATTCTCAACAAAAAAATTAGGTCAACATTGAGGAATGTTCTTTCACCTGCGTAATAAGATAATATACATAACTAAACGTCCAAATAGTCAAGAAGAAAAAAATAAACGTTAACTCAATCCAAAATAGTTCAGTTCGCAATAAATAATGTTTTTTTCGAAAATTGAAAATGTATCTTTCTTAAACTGGCAAAGATCAACAGTTACATCTCAAGTTCAAGTTAACGGAAGCATTTAATCTTGATTGCAATTTCCGTTCTGCAAGCATCTCATAACTAAAACCCAGAAAACAATTCGACAATCATCCATTTCAATTTGAGGATTCATTAACCAAGCCACTGAGACGACTTGCATTTGCTTTGGACCTTTTGACAGATCGGGATAAACGACTCAGGTCAGACCAACGCCTTCCGCAACTATGAGCAAAGGTCCAAATACTTAAGCAAAGACAAAAGAGCTGTCATTATGATAGGTCACCATGTATGGTTATTGAGTGAACTGACACTTCAATCAAACGACAGCTAGCTTTGCAGCAGCCCCGGCTGGCCCAGGCGAAGCAAGGTAGTACCGAAGAGAAAGTAGCCTGGCAGAGATGGTTGTGTTAAACAAAGTGACAGTTGTACATTTGATGGTAAACGATTGGATATCCCCGGAGAAGCACAGTGGTCTCTCCAGCAAACATAACCATATTAAGCTATCATTAAACGTCTGCGTCGAACAAACTGGCATGACAGTTGTAAACAACCAAGAACTAGCTAACGCTACGATAGCATTGCTTCCCCTTCCTGTGAGGTTAGCGAGTTTGATCGGAGATATCAGTCATTTTCTAAAGGAAATTAAATGGATCTAGCAAATGCATCAGAGCACTCTCGTTCATTAGATGGTATAGATACCTTGGAGCAGTATACATGCGATTGATGGGTTGTTATAAGTCACTGTCCCATGTTGTTTTCTCTTACTTTCCTTACTTCTTCTTCTACATATAGTGGCGTATTCGTAGGTCTTCTTCTACGGTTCAAGTCGATCCTGCTCTCTGTCGCCTCTATGGATTGAGGATGTCAATGCATGTAGACGTTCGAGTTTGGCTTCTTCTTTTTGGCTTCTTCAATCAGTAACACGCACATTACCACCATCTACTGTTCAATGTTGATCATTAAATATAGATTCATGCACATGAAATTGCCAATATGTATTAGGTTAAAATGATCACAATTGAGTAATAGCTAATAAAAAGGCATAATAACTACATTTGATATCTCACGTCAAACTTTTGGGATGTATTTGTATTGTACCTAATCGTATGCGGCTCAATCCTTTACAACATATTTGTATTTATAGATTCAACCAAAATTAACACATTGGTGCCGCGCGCAACATTTCAAACGTGTAGGCTAGTGTTGTAAGTCAGAGAACTAGATGGGCGGAGGGACTGTCTATCATATCGGGGATCCCCTTACTGCGTCAGCGAATCTCCACCGAAATCAGATGGAAAATAAAATGTTATCAATGCCTCAAAATATTATCGTGGCACATGTCTTACAGGTACAGTAGTCATATACATAGGCCTATGATGAATATACATTGGATTTAGGTTGAGTGGCGAAATTCTAGGCCTATAATGGCGATTTGTGTTCAATAGAAGCAAGGGTTAAAATTGGTATTTTAAACCCCCCACTACGGTCTCCACCTACATCTCCAATTTGAAAGCCGCCTCTGCCGGGAGAGGAAAACTCTTTTTCGGTCAGATGGCGTGCTGCAGTCCGCCCCCATCATTCTTGCACCCACACAAACAGTACAAAAAAAAGGCAGTCAGCAACCAATACGGTGCGCCGGAGGAGGATTTCTGCCAAAGAATTAAGACGAGTTGCTATAAGCACAGGGACTTAGATGACGAGCACGCCACTCAATATCAAATGTGATAGAAATTGGTTTAAGATAAGCGAAAATAGAATGTCTTTCCGGGCGTTTCCGCAACATCTGGCTCGGGATTAGTCCTGCCTTGCCTTCAAACAAAAACGATTTTTATCTGAATTCAAATAACAAAGGATTTCTCCCATATAGGCTAACGTTGCACTTTGAGTTACAGTTGGCAATCAAGATTTGGTTTTCTTTTTGATGCGAAGCTCGTACACACTGGTAAACTATAGTGAAATTAAGCAGTTGTTGAACTGCATTCCTGCTGAATTAATCTGCTTGATCAGAAGAAGGTAAGTGAAATGCCGTTCTTCTTTCTTTTTCGATACAAATACAGCTGTAGGCTTTATTTCAGTTCGGTCGTCTGGGCTAAGGAAAAGCGAAAGCATTAGAACGCATTCACTTGGCTAGGCTGAAACCTCTAAATTTCTCATTTCCCAATAGGAAAAGTTGTCAAACATAAGAGTAGTGTACCAGAAGCTGAAATAGGTAATTTCAGTAATTAAGTACGCTAGTTTAAATGTAAAATGTTGACGATCGTTGAATTCACCACGATGTCTAATCTACTCGTAGTGGACAAATGTTATGTGTATGCTGCTAATGTACAATAGGTTCCATATAGACGTATAGGATGTCAAGGACGATGCAGCAGATATGTAATAAAAGTTATATTAGCGTAATAGCGCCACAATAAGTTATACTTATACTAATCAATATCAAATGTAGAGAAAAAGATAAGTGTAGTTCACTAATGATCAACTACTCAATTATCATTGAACACAAACACTGCACCTCCCAAATAATAACAAGCTGAAGCTCGTTCATACAACAGCTTATAGTCATTAAACCAGTACTGATAACAAATTACCATTTCTATTCCACTGATGACAACATTGGCTCCGTAATATGTTCAGTCATGTAGGGCGATGCACGCCTCACTATTATCTAGCCATTCAATCACGCCGGTGAAGTGATGAAACCAAGGTGTGGACTTAAACCCGTGTCACTCAAGTTTTCAGTAGAGATCAGTTTTATTACAAAATCACCTCAGTGACTATTACCACCACACACGAACACACAGACACACACACACTCACACACTACCAGATCACCTGCATTTAATGCAATCTATTATTTGCACATGTATTATAGCTATCGCACTTATAGATATTATAGCACTGACAGCCCAGTGGATCAGAGAATGTAAGCATGCTTACCTTGCATTTATAGAATAGCAGTCATTCATGTATGTGGCAATGTTGCCACATTGCCACTCGTCACACTTTTCCAATTCTTCCTTTGAGCCATGCTCAATCACAAATGAGAGGCTCGTAAAAAGGGGTGTTTGTGTGTGCACGTAAACGTTATAATTACAGGGTTGTTCACTAGGAAAGCCATGGTAGTTATAATGAACGATGAGATATTGTGATGACACTAAGGTATTCATTATTTGCATTAAATGATCATACAGTAGGACCTATATACTCATAACCACAACCTTATGCCTTTTTGCTTTAGCTGAAAGTCCTTGAGAACTGGCATAAGTGTACTACTCTCTGACCCATCCCGTCGTCGTGTACTGTCCCACTTACCATTAAAGTAAATTAAACACATACATTCGATTACCACAATGGCTTCTTCTTTACTATGATGCATTGGTTGTTTATCAATATTTCATCATAGCTCCCTTTTCCTCCCCCCTCCCATGTCTCCTGGCCCACCTTGCTGCAGGTGCAGCGCCATGTCTTTGCCACGCACACTTGGGGAGCTACAGCTCTATCGGGTGCTGCAGAGAGCCAACTTACTGGCCTATTACGACACCTTCATCCAGCAAGGTGGCGATGACGTGCAGCAGCTCTGTGAGGCGGCGGAGGAAGAATTCTTGGAGATCATGGCACTAGTTGGCATGGCCACGAAGCCACTGCATGTGCGTAGGCTACAGAAGGCGCTCCGTGACTGGGCGGCCAATCCAGCGCTCTTCAACCAGCCCGTCTCCAACATCGCTCCCTGCGGGATTCCGCTGTTCAAAGTGGAGGGAGCGGGCTCCGCCGGATCGCAGGGGGGCCCCAGGAAGTCTGTAAGCAACGGCCAGCCGGGCTCACCCTGCGAGAGGGAAGACAGGGCGTGTCTCACGCCGATGCACAGCGGGAGCCCCAGGAGCCCTTGCTCTCAAGCGTCCCCCCAGCCCCCCGATGCGCACTACAGGGATAAGCTGTCCCCCATGGACCACCACTGGCTCAACCCTGAGCCGGACGGGAACTGCACGGCGGAGGACGGCTCCCCCAGCCCGCCGCTGCACCCGTCCTGCCCGGCGGGTCCTTCCACACCCCCGGGGTCTTCCACGTCTTTCCCCCCCGGGACCCTCTCGGCCTGGCCCGGGGGGCAGCTGGACGGGGAGACCGCCAGGGCGGTGGGGGAAAGCGTGGAGAGGCTCCTGAGGACGCTGCCCAGATCAGAGCCGGGAGAGGTGAAGACTCTGCTGAGGATGAACAAGAAGATGGCAAAAACCGTGGGTCACATATTCAAGATGGGGCCGCAAGATGGGAACAAGGAAGAGGAGATCAGGAAGTACAGCCTGATTTACGGGAGGTTTGACTCAAAGCGGAGGGAAGGAAAGCAACTCACGCATCATGAGGTAAGGGCATCAAACCAAAGACACAAAAACTAAAGTTTTGACTTCTAAAGTGGCTTCTTCTTTATATTTCTCGTTAGAAATGTGAAAGGATTCATTTGACTAGCGGGTAGGGCTGCAGTATTTGTGTAAATCAATTTAAAGATGGCTCCCTTTACTTAGTGTTCTCTCCCCTCAGTTGATCATCAATGAAGCTGCTGCCCAGTTCTGTATGAGAGACAATGCCCTTTTGCTGAGACGTGTCGAACTCTTTTCTTTGGCTCGGCAGGTGGCAAGGAAGTGTGCCTACACATCAACATTAAAACATGCTCGGTAAGATCACTGAAAACACGGAACCAGTCATTCTGCTCCACAGTTGGATGTGCAGTCCATATCCAGATCTGTTTGTGTCTTAAATCTCATTGTTTTTCTATGGTAAATTAAACACGGGAATGGCGAGTAAGTAATATGGGAATGAATCGCGCACATTCCAGATTATGGTATTATCGGATCTAATGTTGTACTAATGTAACAATTACCATGAACCGGATCTGGTTATGTAAGGACATTCCTCATACATTAAACTCAGGTGATTTTTACGTGTCAATATGGTACCATACCTTGGATGGCAATTTAAACAAAACAAATCTTGATTGAACTGGCTCTGATAAAAAGGAAATATACTGTGCAAAAAAATACATAAATAAACATACAATTTGCTGGTGATCTGGGCTATATTTTTGTTTTCATTATGTTTATCTTATCTCATCTTATTCTTTGATTCTATTCAAAGGACAATTACAGATGACAATAATTTCCTATCGCAAAAGAGGGTGAAACATGAGGTGAGTTATCAAAGCACAATTATAACTGGCCAATTAGTTTGTATTGAATGTGTGGGTTAAGATGATGAATTAATGGGTGGAAGTGGCTGCCACATAATCAGACCAATCCTCACAACATCCTTTCCCAAGCGACGTGAAACTGTTCATTAGAACTCTATGTTCCTCTTGTGCGGATGTGATGTCCAGGTCATTGTGCCAGAGAGCGTGTCTTCGCTGGTTGGGGTGGAGGGGTCAGAGGTTACGACCCAGAGGGCGGATGACGACAGTGTGTCTACTGAAAGCCTGGACACTGTAACCCAAGGTAGTCTCTCCGGATTGGCCCTATGATATCAAGTATTGCTCTTTGTATTGCTCTTTGGGTAGTTTTGACACTTTTTTTTGTTTTTTATCTCTAACCTGTCCCCTTCTACAGATCATCTGTCATCCCCAGACATGTTTTATGTTTCTTTAAATGTCAATGTCTGATTGTATAAAACCACTGATTATCGTAAAAAAAAACAAAAAACGGGTTACCGCTGTGGAGGGGTACCCACGCAGTACACACACACACATCTGTCTGTCCAACTAGACATAATTGGTTACAGTGCAACCAATCTCCATCCCCCTGCCCTCTTCCCCACCCCCTCCCACAGACACTTCTAACCCGGTCAACTGGAGTCGCCATCTCATACAGCAAACACTTATGGATGAAGGGCTGCGATTGGCTAGGATGGTGTCACATGGCCGAGATGGCAGGATCAGCCTAGGGTCAGAAGGGACTCATTCAACAGGTGAATTTTCCAAATGACAGTTCAATAATATTTTTTTCATCATTTTATATTAACTGATATTAGATCAGGCTATTTTTGCACGTGACCTTTCTTTCTTTTTTTTTACTGAGCCACGTGTTTGGTTTTTAAATGTAAAAGAGGAAGCAAATTGGAATTTATTCGATGAACCGAACGACGCAGACAGAGATCCCCAAACAATGAATGTTTTATGGATCTACAGTTTGAACAACAGTGAGTCATATAATCTCTACAGTGACGCCTCCCACTATGCACAGCTGAACTTCACTAGACTGCAAATTAGAGAGGATTGCAGTGAGGAGGGGAAACAGAAGGAGACGGGGAGAGAGACAGAGAGAAAGAGAGAGAGAGATGACATAGACAAATGTGTAACACTGTCATGTGCTAGAATCTTAACACAACGTCACCATCGTCATATCAACAAAAAAAATAGTTGTTATTATTAACAGTGTTTCCCCCAATTGTATTCATCAGAGGTATGTGAGAGATTTAGAAGGGCTCAGCACCACTGGGCCGAGGCAGCAGGAAACAGAGTGAAAGAAAAGAAAAGCAGCAAGAAGCAAACAAAAGGCATGAGGAGGAGGAGGTGGGGATAGGAAGCACTCTGTGGGCGTTCAGATCTCCCTGCCCCCCCCAGCGTCTGACGTCAGACCTTTAGGTGCGTGGGCTGGAGGGCGGGAGCGATTGGGCGTGGGGGCGAAGGAGTGGGAGGTAATTGGAGGGGCGTTGCATTGACTCACCAAGCGACAGTGTTCAAAAATAAAACTTGTGGGCAGGGAAATGGCACAGTCCTTTTTTATACATCTCATATACACATCCCCCTCTGAGTAAAGTGTGGAAATAATAAAAATGACATATGTTTCATCTCTGACGTTGGTCTCCCTATCTGTCTTGTTGTTTTTCTCACCCATTGTGGTTGTTTGATGCCGCTTATTGCCTCTCCGACGTGTTGTAATCTTTCAGGATTCATCTTCCAGAAAATATAATGACAGTATTACTGGACACTGGTATGATGATGGTCAGTTGTTTGTTGTCTGATGCTATAAAACAACCAGCGAACCTGTGAGACACACCAGGAGTCCGATAAGAAAATGAAATACTCCAAAAATCAAAAACATGAAAATCTTGCAAGCAGAAGTATATGCAGTTACAGTAAAATATACTTTAGTAAATGCATGGTAAATGCAACATTGCAGAACTAAACTGCCTTATAGTGACTATTTATATTTCACTGACATCTAACAGGCTATCATAATGGCAATGATAAACTGAGTTATTGTCTATTTTTATCTATATTCATATCACAGACAGGATGTTTATTTACGCAACTTTTGTTTTATTTGTTTTCCACAGATTACGAGAGTAAAGAAGAGAGTGCAATAGCATGTAGGAGCAGGAGCCCTATCATCACAAAGGAGGATTTTGACCACAGAGGGAAATGAAAAATCCCCAGGGGTAAACTACATCGTATGTACAGACCTCCAACTCAACTTCAACACATCGTGTACTATATGGACTGTAACTGAGCAGGTTTAAGTTCTCACATCAATTACTAGTAAGGCGACAAAAATGGCTGTTATGGCGAAGAAATCCATATTATAAATACCTAAACCCTGTCTTGATTGATGGCTCCTCAGCATTAGGATGGCAAGTCTGGGTATGTAATAGAAAGCCATGGGTGCCCAAAAACACACTAAATGGACATTAGAGTTTCCATTAGTCTGTAATGAACTGGATGGGATCACTGAGTCAGTGGACAGGGTTGTTTGAATGACGTGGGGAAAAAAAATGTAATTTGTCTAAAATATCTATCAGCATTTTTAACATATCAACATACAATATTTGAAAAATTGTCCTCTGCTGCCCTCTAACCAAACAAAATCATACACAAATGTATGATTTAAATCTTAATAGGAAGTGTTCATGTAACGCAATGTAGATATTAGAGAGCTAGGGGAGAGCTTCTGAAATATTTGCTTAAACAATAGAGGTTATTCAACATGGAACATATACCGTAGCTGTTGTCTGCTATCTTGTGGATTTCACGTCAACTCATGAACCCTGAGATGATTTATAATTTATAAAGAAATGACATTCAGATTAAACATCCTTCAGTTATTTGAGTACTGAGACAATATGTGTGTGGTGCCACGGTGTAAAAGTAATGTGTTTGTCACACTCTTCCCACTTTCACGCCCCTCTAAAGGAATCTTAACAGTATAATTTAAGTCAGTCACTGATACCTTTGAAATAATCATTACTTCGCAAAGTTTTTGTGTGTGTTTCTTTGATATACAGGTTGTTAGAATAAGTCAAACTACAATACAACTGTAACACGATCCAGAAAATGATGGGGCCATATGGAACAAGCCTTTCCTTTGAATTGAACATCATTGATGTGTTCATTACTGTGGTCTTATGATGACACACATCTATCCATGTTGAAATCTTGCAAAAGAAAAACATTTCCTTAAATTTTAGGTGGAAACATTGTGAGATAGCAGAGGTTTGCCTATGTCATCAAGTCCCCCCCCCACTAACCCAGAAGACCACCCACTCACACCCCTACTCTCGCCCACCGCTCTGCTCCGATTTCTTATTGCCACCTACAAGTTTGAATCTTATAAAACTAGAGGGAGCAGAGACGAGCGCAGCGCAGTGTTTACCAGCTGGGATCCGGACGTTTGAATGAGTGGCCTTTTGAGTGGTGACTCCCGTGACATAAACGTTAACATCCTCAAGATTTCCTCTTGATCGAAAAGCCATCAAAACAACATTAAATGATGATGAACAATCCCACACACACTCAACCTGGGGTCAAAAGATGATCAAACGGTGCTTTATTTCTGACACAGCTGACCCTTCACTACATTAGATATGAATATGCTAATGTTTTGTTGTTATCTTTCATATTTATAGAAATAGTGGGAAGGCCCATGTTTGGAAATGCATAGTCCATTATATCTACGTGGTATTTACACAATAAGACAGGTAGGCCAGTGATGTGTAGATTCAATTTAACTGCAGGTTCTCTTTCACTATTGTCACCACCCTCATGTTGAAAAACAGATTATTTATTTTATTAAATCTCAATAAACGTTATTTTATTGTTTAATTAAGAATTGTTTTGTCATTTTTCAAGTCATATTTTCACAAATGTTTAGTATTTGAGGAATTATGTAATTACATTTTCTATAACTGATGGTGTGTTAGTAATTTATAGCTTGCGTCACACAGCCAGTAACACCATCTTGTTTTGCGTTTTTTTCTTTCCATTTCCGTGCGGAACAGTTAGTTCTGTACAGACGAGGCTTGCATGACTCACCTTTAGTAGTGATGTCAGCACTCGGATCCACTCAGCGCTATTTCACACATAGCCCTCCTCTGTTGGGTAGGCAACAAAGATTGTTCTGCATGGCAGTCTTTAAAACAGAATGCTACAATAACGTTTTGGGGGATTTCTTTTTGGATTGATGTTCCATGGTAATTATTTCAGGGTTGTTTCATTTCTTTAAATACAAAACTACAGGAACCAGAAGTAGAAAAAAACCCAGAGATAGAATCGTAAAACTTCACATGTAAAACAGCAACAATGGTTTGAGAGGTTAAAGGATCATTGTTCCCAATCAAAGCAGTCCACGTTTGCAAAACCAAAGCTAATCGAAATAATTCTTAGCTGTTTCTAGTGCACAGAGCTAACAATATAAACAAACAGAAAAGATTTGATTTACATATTTAGTACGACATTATTCAGATCATCAGGTCATTTATCAGGCTACACTTTTATCGAAAGTGGAGTCTAAACTTTCACAAGTGTGGCTGAGAACAATAAAATAACATACAATCAAATTTGAGTAATTCTGAAAGAAACTGAAACCGAGAATAAACAACCACAAAAAAGCGTTAATTTCGAGCTAGCTATTTCTTAATGTACAGGAAAAAATACTAAAAGTAATCTCTCTTTAGGGCATCATCACAGAACAGGATGAAGTCGTGTGTTTGCTAGGTGATGTGCGTGTGGAGGTGTCGCAGGAACTCTCCCCGGGTGGCCGTGTGTCCAGGGAAAATGGCCTGGCAGAACTCACACACCTGGGACTGCAGCTCCATTTCGGACATGAACGCCCCGCTGCTGGAGCTCTGCCCCTCGCTGTCCAGGGCAGGGTTGTAAGCCCAAGCCAGCTGGCTTGCCGTCTGAGGGGCAGAGCACCGCACATAAAACACACACAGTCACTGAGGCAGAATGTACTCATGATATTACAGATTTAGTATTTTTCTTTTCTTTTCTTAATTTTAGCGGATGCACTTATCCAAAGCGAGCGGTGACATTCATTGTTTCCAGATACACGTCATTAATGAGCAGATAAGGTCTTTGCATCTTGCTAAAGGATGCCTACAGGAAGACCGCGGCGACGGGGTTTCGAACACAGAACCTTTCGGCTGCTACTCTGATACCATAACCACCGGACTATCAGGCCCCCCCAAAGCTGACGAGATCAACGGTCAGAAAGAAAACAGCAGGACTCCTACCCCATACGGCTGCATTACTTTACTCTCTCCTCTCGGATGGGCTTGGTAGAAACCAGATGTACTGAGGGCCGGAGACCTCGAGGCCGGGGATGCGGGTTGGGGACTTTCTCCTTCTTCTTCTTTGTCCGTTTGTCTTTGATGGGGCACATTCAGACCAAGTTTCCCCATATCTTCCACAAGGAGCGCAGAGAACGTGGTCACACCTGCGGCGCAGGGGTGGCCAACGTCAGTGTTTGGTGGAGCGTCCTGATTGGTCGCTACTAGCGGGGGAATACTGTCCTGGATGTGTGCAGCGCTCCCTTGGCTACACTGAACCGGGACGGACGCCATACCACTGAGGCTCCCATCTTTATCCAAATACCCTACAAGAAGAGTACAATTTTCAATTCCAAAATATTGTATATCATTTTATAATCATTTTAGCCATTTAAGTAACGATACACACATTTGCTTTTCATAGGTTCAGCTGTTATAAGGTTTCAGATCCTTCTTAAATGAAAAGCAAAGTGAGTACTTGTTTAAAAAAATGAATTAGGATAAGTTGACACTTAAAATAAATCGCTAGGGTAATTAACAAGGGAAGTTATCAGCCCTACTGTCATGTTTGGGCATCTCCACCTGAATTTAATGTATATACATGTTTACAACATTTACCATTTGAACCTTGTTGTTTGTGTAGTTCCCTTGACAGTTTCTGCAACAGAGCTGCTTGTCGTATGCATATTGATCTGAGGTGAACAAACTCCCTGTAGAGTTCATTGTATGCGTCCTCCATCTCCACAAGGATCTGCTTCTTATAAAACATATCATATTAACACATCTGTGCAGATCCTGAAATGACTCATCTTAAACGTATAATGTGTTATAATAATGTTATTGTTGTTGTTCACTTTCTTTTTAAACCCCTTTGCATTAATAGTTGGACATTTTCAAAAATAAATGAAAAGCATTTGAAAAAAGGTTGCACATTCTGAAGGAAAACGTGAAGCATGAGGAAGTAAGCACCTAAAAAGGAAACGAAAGTTCTTTGGAGCAAAAAGGGAACTCCCAAAATTGTCTTACTGTGCTAACTCACCACGTGAATGTCTGCTCGCGGTCTCATAATTCAACAAATTATATATAGCTTTATTAGTGTGGTTGCAAAGCAAACCACACTATTGTTATTCTGTGTCTTATTATTATTATTTTCATATGTTGTTTTCATATACTTTAGGGGATGTTTTGTACATGGTGACAAAGTAACAAAGGACATATTGGCATACCTTGCACAAACACAGCCTACTAACCTACTGCAAGATAAAATGAGCAAATACTGTAGACGAAACTATCCTGAAAATGAACCCTTTGTCTTCCTAGTTGTCAAACAATGCAGCACCACAACACAACAATTTGAAATGCAGGTACTTACAAGTTAGTCGAGCAAGACTTCCAGAAAAGGAGTGAACTCCGACAACAAACATGACATTAGAAACGCAACTGTGAAGATCACGTGAACTTCCCAAACATGTGGATTCGTACCCGGTATTCTTCAAAGTAAAAGCTCAGATGTGACGTAGCAAAATAGCTACCTGAGTATTGAAGCGGTAAAATGAATGAATAACTGGAAGAAAATACAAAAAAACGAGAATGAAAGTAAAACGAAGAGAATGAAAGTAAAACTAAATAAAGCAAAACGAAATAAAAAAATTAAATTGTAAATTAAGCGTAAATTAATCGACATGAGCTGGTTTAAAATTTGCAACAATAAATAATTTGCAAATGTATACATTAGCTGATCCATTTACAGTGTAGGACTCCTCGTCGCTTGTCATTATAAAAATATAATAATTGCACTCATCTCAAAATATAATGTTCCACTCAGCTCTTCTTGCGCTCGTGTTCGTTCAGTGTCCTCAACCTGGCAACCCACGTGAGGTTCAAGTCTGGGGCGGAAGAGGCGGACGGAGACAACTCTCCAATATTGTGAATTTGGACTGCAGAACCCATTTTAAACGCTCAGTTACGTATTATATTACATATAATACTTTTAACTTAAAGGTGTAGTGTTAGGGTTAACACCTCTCCCTTTCCAACCATGTAGGAGAAGCTACAGTGGCCTATACTACACTAGCCTGTAAGGTTCCAGTAGGTATTCCAAACTAATGTCATCGTCTACGACAGCATCAAGTAGCCAAGTATCAAGGAATGAGGTTCCTTCATGTATTTATGATTTTTATTTAGTTATTTAGTCTGGTCATAACTAACAAGTAGCTATTAAGGATAGCTATTATGATTAAAAATTAAAAAACGTGTCCACTCCGGAGACTTTTTTCTGTTTTGGGCCAGTGTAGAAAAATGGCAGTGCAATATGGCGAGCTCTGTGAAAAGGACCCGCTCCCTTTGTAGATATAATGGGCTCATTCCAAGGTAAGAGAAACCCAATGATTCATATTTTCATGGGATTATAAACACATTTTAACACACTTATAAATACTATATTCCATTTCTGCTGAGTCCGTTCTGCTAGACGGCACTTAATTCCACAGACTACACCGTATCTTAAGAAAGTTTTTAACACATGTCATGTCTCGTCACTACTTGACTCCTGGTGACAGGCAAATTAACTCAGCTGAAACAACTTTGTGATCATGTGAGTACATACTATGATAGGGTTCAGGGAGCTCAGTCATGTGTCAGATGTGGCCTGATATAATAATAGAACAAAATTCCTGATGCCAAGGCAAGTAAGCCCCCCCATCCTCTTCATATTGATAGGACCTCCACACCACCAGCTATGTGGGTGTAAGAGCATGTCTGTAGGGTGCAAACTACCCTCGCGCTTGTGGGGCGTGTGTCTTGTAATATAATAACACTACTTAACTGTTCCCTTCTAGAGAATTTCTCCTCGTGACCTTGTGCAACGGTGGTTAAAGAGCCCCATACCTGTTGCAGGACTCCTGCCCGACCACCAAATTGTGTGAAGGCTTCCTCGATGGCTCTGGTTGAAGGTCTCATATTTCCAGGGGAGGCGACAGGACCCTCCTCATACCACTCAAAGTACTGGTCAAACGACTCTCTCACACATAATGGTTATAGCAAATGTTCTCCCCGTCACATGATGGACAGACAGAAGTAATACCGTTACCGTTTTACAAACATAGTATGCCAAACATTTCCTTTCTACGATCGTTTTAGGTAGCGCGTCATATCTGTAGATTGATGTTGCTGTCGTGTCACATGGCCATGTCAGGGTACTGCTCCCCAGTGGCTGCTATGCTGGAGTGTCTTCTGACCTTGACCTTCCCATACCCCCGTGACCATGATACCCCTGCACCCCACCCTCATAACCAATCTGCCCTCCTACACCCCACCACCTCCTTTCCCCAGTGATACCAATCTCTGTATATCTCCAATCTCTCTCTCTCTCTCTCTCTCTCTCTCTCTCTCTATCTCTGTTTGTGTATGTGCGTGCGTGTGTGTCCATTTGTGTGTTTGTGCGCGTGTGTGTGTGTGTGTGTGTGTGTGTACACACTGCAGTGTGTGTGTGTGGTGGGTGCTGTGAATAACTTCCAGGCAGCACGCCAAAAATTGGCATCTGCCAGTGCAACACTAGCCATTCTGTCAATCTTGTTTTATAATTGTAACATTCTCATGTTCTCCTGCTGAGCAGAGTTAAGTTCCCAACTTCACAAGTGAGTAGGCCAAAGAGAGAGCGTGAGGGATAGAGCGATAGAGAGCGGGAAGGAGACATAATGGTAAAAAGAAAGAGAGAGTGTGTGTGTGTGTGTGTGTGTGTGTGTGTGTGTGTGTGTGTGTGTGTGTGTGTGTGTGTGTGTGTGTGT
>JAOPJO010000025.1:17560920-17601846 GCA_027123675.1 Molva macrophthalma | reverse complement strand
AATGTAATTTAACTGAATGTAATATGATTGAATGTAATTTAACTGAATGTAATATGATTGAATGTAATATAATTGAATAAAATAGAATTCATTGGTGTTGTTAGAAGCAGCGGAAGTTGCACACGCCCTTCCATGATGGAGCAACCAGGGGTACACTTAACATGAAGCCTGCGCGGATTTCAAAGCTTATTAGTTTAATAACAATCATGTTTTAATTGAATAACCTT
Organism: Molva macrophthalma; assembly: GCA_027123675.1. NCBI lineage: Eukaryota > Metazoa > Chordata > Actinopteri > Gadiformes > Lotidae > Molva > Molva macrophthalma. Next base: position 17,601,619 of record JAOPJO010000025.1, on the reverse strand, counting down.
TATCCCCCACCACCACCCTCCCCTCCCTTCCGTTCTCTTGTAACCACTTTTTCCACTCGGTGTGCCAACGCCAGAGTCCAGAGGAGCATGGTGTGTCGTACAGTGGGATCGGGTTACAGGCCGATGCATGCCGCCCGGTACAGTGTGCTGTGGCTGCAAGTCTCACAGGGTAGCCCTCCTCCCTCCCCCCCCCCTCCTCCGCCTGGGTGGGGTGCCCATAATAACACAGTGTGTGATGAAATAGCATAGGCTTCAGTCAACTATGTTTACTGTCAGAAGGTGAGCCAGCTTCACGTGTAGGGCTGAACATAGTGTTCCAAGGGAGCGGCGATTCGATGCTCATCTTTTGGTTGAGCTTGATACTACTTGATACTACACATCGCACACGCAACGTAAAATAGTATTTTTATACTTTCAAGAATTGTTTTGAATTACAGCATTTCACCTCGTCGGACTTTTGTGAGATGAGGTGAAAAGAGTGTCAGACTTATCTTTTTACAATATAAGAGCGTTGATTTTATGTTATGAAATGATGTGCTCCAGGGAAATCCTACATTTAATCTATAGAAATACAAATAACAATAGGTATCCACAGATACACTGTGAATACCTAATGACTCATTAACTGGTTAGTTAATCTTACCTAATGGAAACTAAAACGTTTAGATGTAACCTTAAATAAATACATTTTAATAGATTTTACTATCACCCAATAATTGTAATGTAATGTTGTAATGTTTTATTTAATTATTATACACAGCTTCTTGATGACTATAAAATATTACCCATTCAAAGCCTTGAGATAAAAAAAAGCCTATGCACCCAAAACATTTTAGACTTTTTTATTTGAGGTTTATAGCTGCTCATGTTTGATCACTAATGTGAGAGATAAGTTACTTTCATGTGTATTTATTTAATAGATGAAAAGCCAACCCAATATATAGAAGCTGCATTTATGACCATTGAGAAGAATGTATAAGACAACACATAATGACAAAGCTTACAATACAAAAACAAAACACACACAATTATGTAATTGAATGTTTCAGTGTAACGATCAGTGGACTAGGCAATGAATACGTCTCAATTTTAAAAAATAAATGCAATTTTTAGTTATGAATTAAGTAACGAGTATTGTTATTCTCGTAAAATAATACGAATCCATTTATAAGGGGAAGTAAGAGAGGATTGTTTATATAACTGTACCTTTACGTTTATAATGCCAGAAAAGTCTTGGAAACCACACAATCAGGTTGCTGACTGGCTCGGAGAGTTCTACTAACATTTGAAAGATGAGATTGATTCATAGCCTTATTAAATGGATGGCCTTGGTCTGTTCTGTTTGGAATGGAGTTGGAGAGTGGCATCAATGCACCTTCTATATAACTTAATTTGAATTTGAGACACTAATTGCTCTTAAATAAAGCTCATCTTTGCTGCTCACAAACAAAATAGATGATATCTAATGAGCTAGTTTAATGATAGGTCTAGCTCTGGGCGATGGGGAAACCAAACTGCCTTTACTCAACATTGAAAATGGCAGCAGACCAAATATGGCATGATATTTTGAATTATTTAAGGCATTTATGATTGTAATCGAAACCACAATATGATTGTAAACTTTGGTCCGAGACCGTCAGCAGGTTCACTTTCATTACAAATCATTTTTGTAAAAACAGAAAGGCCTGCATTAACTTTGTCTAAATAAGAAGCAAATAAACAGAGTTGAGAAGCATGTCTCCATCTCTACAGCTAGTCGTTTTTTTGCATGTCAAATAAATTTGATGAAAATCAGAAACAAATGTTCATTATGTCTTATGGTAATCAGCTAATTTCATTGTATACACATTTCTATTCCATTTGCATTGAGCAAACAAAACATGCATTTGCAATGCAACAGAACCGCTGTTAAAATGCACAATAATCCTTTTCTTTCTGACATAAACAATTAAATGGGCTGATATATAAACATATCAATTGCTTTGTAGTTGTACTTGATACTTGTATTGTATGATATTCCAAGTCAATACTGGTGAAGACCATTTCACCAAGCCGTACCAAGCCAGTGTAATAGAAAGGGTTGACCTAGGGGAAGCAGAAACTCATCCACCAAGGTCACCAGAGAAGAACCCAGAAGAACTCTCTTTGTCTATCTCTTTTTTTCCCCAGGGTTGGATCCACACTAAAAATGTGATGACCCTTTTCCGATATTGAGTTTTTTGTCCTTCAGAAGGGTAGGGTATCCATGAAGATTTTCTCCACAATGGGCGGAGGGGGGACAAGGTCCTCTAGTTTCAGGTAGAAGATGCGTTGCAAGCCCTGGGTGCACAGTGTCCTCAACTCGGGAAGTTTGCCTAGTAGTTTTGAAAGGTAGTTGGGTTGGGTTCGGATATTGTACGATCCATTCCCGCTCATGTGTTCCCTCAAACAAGTGATTAGATGGTTTTGAAAGTCCTCAACCCGCTTCGGTTCCTTAAGGCCATGGCGATCTATGTGCAGAGAAGATGACTGCTGTTAGTACTGTTAAATCAGTCCTGATATCCAATGAACTAACAGCAACTGGGAGCTTTGAGGTGACAGTGAATGAATGTGTGTCTCACCTGTGATGATGACAAGTGCTGCGAGACAGGAAAAGGAGGACACGTCCAGATTCATACGATGGAGGTTCTGAGAGAATTCCATGATGGAGTCTATCCAGTCCCCAAAACTGCGGACACACTGCATGCGGTGGAGGACCATGCCGTTGCAGAAGACCAGCTTGCTCTTCTCTGGACTTGACCTGCACACACGTTCGAAGTCAAAGGGATTTGTTTTTGCTGTGGAAAGCAAAGTGGTGGGAAGCAGTGATAACAAAGCACATTAAGAAAGTCTCTAAAAAGGCACACATTTGATGAACTAGTGGTGTGTATTGGTGGGAAAGAATGGTTACAAACCAACCTATATGCCAACCGAAGGATGAAGAGTTCAACGAAGGCAGATTCCAAGAGCAGCTCCTGGTCATCGTTGCAAAAGTCTGTGAACCCTGGTATGGTCTCGGCCCACTTCTTGATCACATCCATGGAACCAGACAGCAGGTCATAGAACTGCTTGATATCCCCTGAATCCTCCTTCTCCGACAGGCTAACCACTGTCTCCTGGTACTAAGAAGGAGGAGAAAATAGGGTAACAGTCAGATGAGTCACACACTCTCCAATCCTGGCATGCATCTGGTTGATGAAGGAGAAAAGCTTGTTGATCTGACCCATCTCAATGCAAACCTTTGAGTGGTCAAGCTTCCCCAAGGTTGGGTTTGAGTCCAAATGGCCCCGGACAAGTGATGCTATGATGTTAACAGGAGGGCCGGTGGGAGAAGCTTCTGGAACCGTCTTGGGTTTAGACGGAAGACGACCCCGGCGTCCTTTGAGGCTGTCTGTACGGACAACTGGGAGACGGAAAGGAAACGAGGAAAATTAGACTTAGATGGCGTGCCCGTGAGGATCTCCCATAGCTACTACTGCGTATTCTGTCCTAAAAAGCAGCTGCTGTATCAGTTTCCATGTTCTAAAACTGGCACCAACTCTCCAATTACATTGGTAACTCCTATGCTTTGGTTTACTTTTATTTCACCAAGCTGTCATTACAGATAACAGACTCACGTTATCATATATTTGTCACTGAAAGCCTTTTAAACATTACGTTACCTTCCTTGACCATTCCGACGCTGAGACACTTCTGAAAACGGCAGAATTGACATCGGTTTCTTCGCCTCTTATCCACAGGACAGTCTTTGTTGGCCAGGCACACGTATTTAGCATTTTTCTGCACGGTGCGCTGTCAGACGGTAAAACGAATGAGCTGTTAGATCATCGATAACGACGTAATTGTAGCATTGTTTGTTATTAATGAACAGGGATGAGATCAAACACCAGCTCGGTACCTTGAAAAAGCCCTTGCAGCCCTCACACGTACGCACGCCGTAGTGTTGGCACGATGCGTTGTCCCCGCAAACAGCACAGCGACCGTCACCGGCCGCCGGGCTGCAGGTCTGAGGGGACGTCATGTTCCCCTCCATTGACCGAGGGCTTTCTAGACCCCCTTGGTCTGGGGAAATGGGGGGGCAGCAGAGAGGGGATGTATACTGCTGACACGCTAGGGAGAATGGGTCGTCTGTGACCTGGTCCTGCCCCTGGCCCAAGGGGGAGATCTCTTCTGTCGGGGGGTTGAAGGTGAAAAAGGAGAGCTGATGAGCTAGGACCGCCTTTTCGACCGCTGCGGACGAAGGGGCCGAGGAGTAGGGGCTGAAGGAGTCCCAGATGGTGGTGGCCGGCGGCTGGTAGCTGGGCGTCGACGGGGAGGCAGCAGCGTAGACCGGGCTGTTGTAGTAGTCCGAGCCACACGAGGACAGCGTCTCGTCCAGGTAGCCGAACGCAAAGGAGCCCGGGTAGCAGCCGTACACCTGGAAGTCATCCAGCTTGAGGTTTTGGTGAGGGCTGGAGCCGCCAGCTACTGGCGAAGGGCTGTAGGAGACACTTGGGCCGGGGGCTGCGGTGGTGACCTTGCAGGAGTAGGCATCAAACTCCCCCACGTAACCACTGGCAACCAAGGTGTTGATGCTGGGCAATGAAGAAGCAGACAGCTGCTCCTTCTGGTCACTGATGTCCATTGCCAGTTTGGCATTGAGGTCAGTGTTTAAGAACTCAGAGCTGAGACTGTCATTGGGCAGGATTCCAATCTGGGTTTGCACACAGGGCATTGCTATAGAAAACAGAATTGATTTTAAACACAATCATAAGTAGGCTATGTTTAAAGATATATTTATTCAATTCATTTTGCAAGTATGCATTTTGATAAAAGCATAGTTTTAGTATTCAACAACACAATTGAGATACAGACTTCAAATAAAATAACGTGCAGTTTAAAGATGGGCTTTTTGAGGAATATGAATATTGCACTACTGGTGTTCATGCTATGGGGAGCTTGACCATAGCAGCCCACCCCTTGACCAGCAGGAGTGAGCTAGCATAAGAGTGCAGGGAGAGAGTCCAGCAAATAGCATTTCCAGTTGGAGTGGTGGGGTGTCAAACGGTGTAAAAATTGCACTGCCCGTTAATGTGTTATGAATTTAGAATTAAGATTGGTAATGACCTTGTCTAAAAATCTGCAGGTAGTTTTTAAACTTCTAAAGTAAGCTATTCTTCCAAGGTAGGCTATATGTAGAACAAATATGTATTCCAACAGTGTGAGGAAGACCTACTGTGTTAAACGGACAAGGCATAGTAATGACATACCAGAAACAAACTGGTTGGTTTAGAATAAGAATCACTTATTTGCATGCAGAACTAGACCATACTTGCTTACACAACACAGATTCCAGATTCCACAAACTCCAGATAAAATGTTAACATAATTTGTATATGATCTTTGGAAAAAGTTCGCGATGAGGATCATCGCTTTTTGTTTGTAATAATGCCACATAACTAAACTAGGGGGTTTCCCTCATCAAAAGTGAGAGCCATATACATTATTGCATATCGCAAGTCACTTATATATCGCAAGTGAACTATTCTGCATGCACATACATATATTTCACTGACCTGATAATTACACAAATATCCGGACCTTGAAGGGTTTTTTGTACTTATTCCACACGAGTGATGCATGAATGTCACCTCTGTCAACTGCTCTGAGCACACACCTACCGCCATACAGCGTGTTTTATTTGGGTGGCATCGACGAAAGGCGTGTCTTACTCCATACATGGTCAACTGGGCGGTGAAACTTTCCGGATCATAAACCAATAGCATCGTTTCCTACACAGATTGACGCACGCATGGGATTCCATTGACGCAAGAGATGGTAGACTGAATGGTCTACATTTAGAAAGACAACGTAAGACACGTGGGACTATTATTGCCTGTTGTTGGCTATAAATAAACTGAATTTGGAGACTTCCAGACACAGAAGATTTCCCTTTTACTGTAATTGTGTAATGTACATACTCGCAACGTTGTAGTCTAGTGTCAAAACAGTTAACACAGTTTTCATGGAATATCTGAATGGATTCATAAAGGCTACTGTGTCATCATCGCTCACCTTAACTTGTGAGGGATGGGTTATTTCAGTTGAAACTCGTAATCAGCAATAGAGTTTAAACAAGAAGCTATGAAATAACACTTATTTAAATGTATTCATGTATTTATATATATTTATTTAGATTTATAGTTACAATACTAAACACTGTTAAAGGACTGTATTTGTCTAACATTCACTTTTAAAATGGAAAGGGACAACAAAGCAAAACAGGAGCACCTGTTTAGTACATAGAGGCTACATTTGCACACGAGCAATGTCCTATCAGTGCAATACCGTCACCAGGAATTACACACACTATTATCTTTTAGCCGCAGCTGCAGACGTCCATATGTCAGCGAAAATATAAACATAAAATAACCGTATACCAACTAAGTCATTTCTTCCTCACAGCAACAGAAAAAGACTACACTGCACATCACTTCACCCCCGCCAGAAACACCCCCCACGGGACCTGCGTTCTGATTTCTTTTTTAAGATCGAGGAAAGTTAGATGGTCTCGTAAGTGTCAGGTAGGCCTCAAGTCTATCCCCTTAGCGAGAGGAGCGCCGCTAATGCGCCCAGAGTGCCAGCTATGTCCTCGAGACGGGCACATGGTCCAGCCCGCAGTAAAGTATACCGTTGTTGATTTTTTTCTGAGCTTTCCTCATGAGCCATGCTTAGCCTCCGCCGCCTTGGAAAGAATGATCTGTAACTAAGCTTTGTTTACATTACCCTGGTCACTTTACAACTAGCTGTGGACAGCCCCAGCTGCTGCCCCCCGACTTGTTTCTTTCAATTTCTTATTTGTATTTTCACAAGCAGACACATGTGTGTGTCTATGAACAAATGTTATACAGGAGGCAACACACATACTGACATACAGCAGAGAGAAATGATCCATAAACCTTGATTAAATACACTTCACAAATCCAAAAATAATGCAGACCAAGAGAAAGAAAGTGACAAACCAAACATAAACAGTAAGGTCACAGAAGATATATTGTTTTGATTCATTGTGCATTTTCTACTGAAGAAAATGTATAATAAATAGATCAATGATTTTAGGCCTATGAATCAAGGAAAAAACATTGGCAACAACACAGCTCTTTACCCAGTCCTGCAGATCTCAATCTGTTCAGTCGGTTATTAAGCACACAACACATAACAACATTCGGTCCCATTTAACAAAGTGAATCTTACATGGTTCTCTTAAACAGTTAAAACAGCAACATCAAACACTTGCCTCCTCTACCTCTAAAACAGATGCGAGTGATAAAATAAAGAATAATAGGATGGCTGTGACTAACAAACACATATAAAAGAAACAAAGAAATTGAATAAAAGTAATTAGATTTAGCACAGGAAAGCCACAAAAACAACTATGATAATATAAATGATGAATAGCAGTATGGCTGTAAAGTAATAAGCATGTATATTCCTGCTGTATATATAACAGGAAATACTTAAGATGCCAGTTGAGTTAAAGGAGTAAATAACAAATTGACTGTACTAAATCATAAAATGACAATATGTAATCAGAGCAAAGTCAAAATACCGGCTGTTTGACAACAGCGCTACAGTCAGTATGTTCTCCTTTTAAATTTCCATTCCGGGTCCGAACGCCTGTTTTTGTTTTGACCTGTGTGATTCACTTTTCTCCCAGTTGACTCCGCCCACTGACCATTCCGACACTCCTGGTTGCCAGATATGAAACAAATTGGCACACAGCCATGGAAGCAAGCACCAAAACTGGATCCACTGAGATTGTACTAGATTATACCCAACCTAAAAAGACTGGTCCTCTTGGAAAAAGACAACCAGAGCCGTGCTTAAACACGGGTAAAAACTGGAGTTGCATTTGAAAGATGGAGACAGCTTATAGCCAAGAAGGATTTCAAGACGGATGCAGATTTTCTCCTGAGAAGGGAAACATTGCGCTTCAGCTAACATTAGCTTATATCTGTGTGACTTTAAACATAGCCAGCCATGCATCTAGCTAACATTGATAGAGTTACAAAAAATGTACATGAGCTGGTTTATAATTTGCAACAATAAATTGCAAATGTAGACATTAGCTTATACACTTACAACGTAGGACTCCTTGTCGCTTGTCATTGTCAAAATATAATAATTGCGCTCATCTAAAAATATAACGATGCACTCGTCTTGTGCTCGTGTTCGTTCAGGATAATAAACCTGGCATCCCGTGGGAGGTTCAAGTCTGGGGAGGAAGGGGCGGGCGGAGACAACTCCAATATTGGGAATTTGGACTGCGGTACCCATTTTAAACACTTGGTGTTAATGTTACATACTGTACCTTTAACCTTAACTTTAACTCCGATCTCAGTGCTTTCTTAAAACACATGTACATCGACGGGTAAAACATAATAATAATAACAATAATAATAAATATGATAATAATAATATTAATAATAAGCATTCATTATTAAGAATAGACATTAAATGCAAAAGGAAACATTTACACTAAGCAGTTGAGAATAAAATGAAAAAGAGTTGTGGTGCAAGCAAAGATGAAATATAAATGTACTTAATATTAAGCCTATTCCCCATACATATTTGTCTACGGTGATTTGCACTTTTTGTCCTTTGAATGACAGTAGGACGTTTTACAGCACAAGCAGGGAATCGCTACTTCAGGTGGAAGAAGCCAGATGGTTTTGATGGTGGAGCCATGAGCATGTTAGCTTGGTTCTTGTGAGTAATGTGGATCTATGATGAATAAATAAAAAAGAGGTTAACTCCCAAGACTTAATATTGTATTCATATTGTATTAATACTATTGACAATGAAACAGATACATTGATAAACTGTAAATTGGCCTACACAACTGGATGATTCTGTAAAAATATTTCTAATAAAGTTAATAGAAACTGGTTCTGTTAAATGTACTCTATCCTATCCAAGAGCCCAGCTTCAGGCAGTCAACTAAGCTTAACCCAACGGAAATAATACATCTAATGTCCATTTCCACCTTTCCACCGTCTAAAACATCAAACGTCCAGTTCTCTCAATGCTAAATTTGAGTTATATATTAATAATGATAATAATAATAATAATACATACAGTACAGAGTGGTTGCATCCAGGGCTCCCCATCAATCTGCATGGGCAGGGGTTTGAGTGTCCTAGCAGTGGGAAGAAAAGGGAAACAATTAGAAAGGATTCCGTTCCTGCGACACCACGACCATGCACACACGCGCAGTTCAGGAAGTCAGTCCTAAGATACCAAACCTGATGGTGATCTGAGGAGTCTGCGCGAGTCTCAGGCCGGCGCTCTTCAGCCCCGTGTAGATCTGACCCATCTCCATGGCTCCCTCTAGACCCACCACCTCCAAACGCTTATCGCTCATATCTTCAGGAGAATAAAACATATCAGAGAGAGAAGGAGCTTCACGCAGGCTGTAGACCCAGGAGCACACGCTCACAGGAATGGCTGCGTCGCGGTTATTTGGATTCGAAGGGCCTTGAGGGTGGCGACGTCAGGGAAGAGGCCCACCTTGAGAGCGCGTTTTAAGCAGCTCCCGGTCGGTGATGACCTCCGCGGATTTGTCAAACGCCGCGCTGGATTTGTCGGCCTTCTTCGACTCGCCCCAGAGGTTGGAGCCGCCGTGCATGCTGGGTATGTTGACGACCGCTATGCCCTCCAGAGACAAGGAGGTGAGGTCTAAAGGCACGCCACAGCACTGGCAGAGGAAGCAGGGGAAACGCAGAGGGAGAGAGAGATGGAGAGAGAGCGAGAGAGACATGAAGAAGACGATCAGCATGAAGATGTAAACCCAAGGAAAGTGATTTGTGAGAAAAGTGAGAAAAAATAGGCCATTAATGGTTGCTTTAGACTAAATCATTTACCTCAATAGTTAAACAGTCTTTCAGGTTCTTGCAAGATGCAGATATTGTCTCGGACGTGGCAAACTCAAAGTACCACAGCTTGTTCTTCACCCTTTAGGGACAACAAAGAAAACGCGTGATGCTCCCGACGCATGAGGTTGTTCCTGAGGGAATCGCATCAACCAGCAGTGAACTCACGATGCGTGTCCCCTCACCTGCTGCTGAACTTCTGTGGATGCTTCTCTCTCATGGAGTGGAAGCGGTGAGCGATGGAGGCATCCTTTCCAACGGCACACGGGAAGAGTAAAGACAGACGTGAAAGGTGAGCAGGTCCACGCCGTACATCTGAACCCATCACTCAACTCAGTGTCGTTTTGACTCACCACTCCGATGGAGAAGTAGTTGTTTATGATGGGGTACGGCACGGGGTCTCCCTCTTCCTGGGGGTCGTCGGGGATGACCTGAACGCTCCAGCGATCCATCGGTGCCAACACGCTGCCGGCGATATCCTTCAGGACGTCGCGCAGATCCGACCCATCGTACCCTGGAGCAAGATTTCACCCCAAAACACTGAAATTGTATCGAGGGAAACTACGACTGTAAGCCATGGGGCGGTAACCATTGTGTCGTCCGCTGGTTGGTTTGTTGGCCTGTTATACGAAAAGGTTATATGTCACGCCGCCACCACCACACGATTGTCTAATAAAAATCCACTTGGTTCATCCTATTTTTCTGAAGCACACTATAGCCAAGCCAAGCACAAATCAAGCCGCTTCATCGACAGCACGAGATCCTGACCGAGTTGCCCACCGCATACATCGCGTGCTAGAACTGTGAAGCGACCGACCGCCAAGTAATGGATGCTTCAAATAGAACGGGCAGGAAAGGCCCTGCGGTCATTGAAGGAGCCACCGCACTATGTTAATACAGGTGGTTAGGATCAGGTCAAGCCCCCTCCATACCTCCTCCCCAGCGGAGGCAGCGGGCCAGGTCGTTCCCGGTGCCCAGGGGAAGGATGGCGATGGGCGGGCTCACAAGGAGCTCCGCTTTGTCTGAAATCACAAACATTAAATGACATGAACCGCCGGTTAGCTTGGTGATCATGCTCTTCCATCCATGCTATCTTTTTTTATGGACGCTATAAAGAAATGACGTATATTGGATTATGATGATTAAAATGAGCCTCTGGTAGAAATGATAGGGGAGCAGCAGGGAGATACTATGAGTAAATAAAGCAGAGTAAGAGTTTGGCTCTATTATCTTAAATACATAGAGAGATTGGAAGGACACACACGCACGCACGCACGCACGCACGCACGCACACACGCACGCACACGCACGCACGCGCACACACACACACACAGACACACACAGACACACACACACAGTACCTATAGCATCCAGAATCCACCCCACCGTACCATCCCCACCGCACACTAAGATTCTGTAGTCGTGCAGACTGCGGAAGAAATGTAGTCTACAAAAAAAGCAGGGAAAGAAATGAATATATAACTCAAAGTAACCACACCAATATGATTTATTCAATACGATATTTAAAATATCGAGAATCACGATACCCAGGGGCCGGACCTCCGTTACACAGGTTGTAGATTTGACGAGGGTTCAGAAGGTACTGAAATTTCCTCAATACTCTGCAAAACAGAAACAACACAGTCTACTAGGAAGCCCTAACATGGTATGGACCACATTTCAAATAGAAGCTCTAGAAATGGGAAGACGTTTCTGCTGGTGGACCTCCTACCTCTCCCCCTGCTTCCCACCACTCTTGGGGTTTACGAACACAAGCAGAGGGTGGATATCTGGGACCGGAACAATCTAACAAAAACACAAGACCCACACTGTGTTTAGATGATGGTGCACAATATCACGAGTTTACATTTTCTTGTGCATTATTTCATATCACTGAAGTCCAACTGATAAGGTGAGACGTTATCACTGGATTCTACTATTTCCTGTAGAAGTATGATGAGATGCACGCTACATTAAATGATTGTAAACTTGCCGTTCAATTTGCACTACCACAACATCTCTGAGGGATCACGTGAAGTTCACCCTGTGAGACTCCTCTGACATCTCTAAGCCATAAATATGTATCATGCACTCACGACAAACAGACAAGTAAAAAACGTAGAAGTAAAATAAGTTAAAAAGCAAGTTCCGTGTCCCCCACAAACCTGCAGGATGTGTCCGTCAGGGGTAACATTGAACAGACTGGTGTCTTCCAAAGAATTAGAACCACTATCGTCCTGGATGAAGGATATAAACACAAAGACATTAGCAAACAGTATCATATCACACATTTGTAAAATAATATATTGCCTAGAGAGGATGTGGTTTGGACTGAGGGCGCTATTGCTAATCAATGAATTTCCCCTGCGGGACAACACAGATGAACTGAACAAGCCCCGATGCTACTGTTGTAAAATGTGATTAGTGACTAAATGAAGTCAAAATGAAGGAAGGTATTCATCGTATCATATTAATTCATCTTACCCCTGAGAAAGCATATATGGCCCATGGGGGCAGAATGTGTTCTTTCAGCAATCCACATTCACACGACACGCAAGATTTCAAACAGTCGTCATGGCGCTTCGAGAGAAACAGAATGAAGAGAAAAACATGTTACACATGCTGCGTATATATATGGACAAGAACCGTTTCCTTTACAGAAACACGTTAGATAATTAAACAGGACAACACACAAACAGAAATCAGTATGGCCTCACCATCTCTTGGCACCACACACAACGGCTCCCTGCAAAGTTCTTGATCTTCTTGTGGCAAACCTTACACTTTCTGTTGCTACAATCCACACTGATCCAGTCGTGAGCTGGCACCTGGGACCCATTGGGAGACACAGAAACAAATGATTGAAACTTGGCTTTGATTTCATGCTTTTATTCATTGCTTAAGACTTAGATAGAAAAGATAATTAGGATTACAATTTTGATTTATGAAGTTCCTCACAAAAGTTGGTTGTTTATACAAAAGAGAAGAAAATGTTACTGCTGGTTGTCAGCGAAACTGTTGAGAATAAAGTCAGCTACTGATAACTTAATATATAATATACTAAATATATGGTGAGTTCCATGATTTCTAAATTACAATGTCTCTTGGTGCAGTCAGTTAGAACGACCCAGCGGTTTGCTTTATGTGTTGGGAGTATCTAATCCACTTTGCAGGATCCCAAAACCATTAAGACAAAAGCCAGAACGGCAATAAAGATTATTCCATAAAAGCACCCCTTCATTTATTGCATTTAAAATTCTGTTATTCTGCAGTACATGTATTTCCTCCTGAGTTAGAGGTAAAAAGCCTACCCTAAGTGGACACTAAGGTTTTAATCTGCATGTTAAATAAACACTAACGCAGGGCACACATTTTGACTAATGCATTTCCCATTGCTCATTTAAGTAATGCTATGCTGTGGGTGTTTGGTTGTTATGTGAGAACATTCAACCAAATCAAGTCTTCATGGACCATTTTACAAATGTACAAATATACTATAATGGTGTCACTATACGCTATGAATGCTTTGGTAAAAGTAAATGGGGGGGGGACTGATAATAAAGAATGAAAAAGAATGTGCTTCTTACACCAAGCTCCTTCTTAGTCCTGACGAAGGTCGGAGGGCATGGTTCCGGGGTCGTGTTGGCACACTGACTGTGGACTGTGTACTTGCAGTCTGGGGGTAAAAAAAGGTTTTTAAAAGGTATTAGTTTTACCTCATCATATAAGTGTTAACTAGTGTCTTCATGCATACAAACAAAACTCTAGGTGTGGTCGTGAATGGATTCATGCTTCTATTGTTCATGCAAAAAATGTATAACATCATGCTCCATGCTCAATTCAGCAAGAAATTTAGTCACGACTGTGAGATACACGGTTGCCCCCTAGTGGCTGTTAGGAGATCTTACAGGTGCAGCAGAGTCCTTGCTTCCCCAGGCCAAGCAGCATGCCCTGACAGACGTTACAGTAGGTCGGCTTGTTAAAATGCTTCATCCTCCAGCTATGCTGTCCATCCCGTTCTGTCATCTGCAGTGAAGCACAAAATGGACTAAACTATTTGAAACGTGCCAAAGTACATGACATTCTCTTAACATTCTCATAAATAACATAGTTTTAGAATACCAAAAAGTTACAAACAGGTAATTTAGAATACCAATATCAATAATGTTTTTATGACAATAAAAATAAAAGATAAATAATCGTTTTTTTTACAGAATACCATTGCCTATAAGTTATAACCTGACGTCACAGACGGTTTGTTACACAGAACCATCTGGGAAGTTGTCCTTGGAAACTGTCTGGATAGGGGCAGTCAATTTCAAAAAATACTTGGCAGGTGATTGGATGAACCATCTGTCTATCATTTCCTGTCACGTATCGCATAGATCACATAGATCACGTAGGTCCTCATATGACGCTGATTGGCCCCTGAACCCCTGGTGGTTTGCACACAAACGCATAATTTGATGCCTGAAAAGATGGATTCTCCAAGATCAAAATCTATAATGAATCCAGCCGCCTCGCAAGGTCACATAATATAACATAACACAAATAGAGATAGTTATAGAGCGTTGATGTTAAACAATGTTGCATACTGGTGTCTTGCATGATCTTCCACTACCTTGAGGCCCAACAGCACCAGTAAAGGCACATTGTTCATGCCTCCTTTAATCCACTCCTCCAGGTTGACAGTTCCACTGCCATCCACGTCGATCGCCCCCATCAGATCTTTTAGCACCTGAATAAACAGAAAAATGTCCAACCAGCATTAAGAGATACAGAAGAATTATTATTATATTATGGTTGAGAGCTCCATGAAAATATTTTACATTCCTACAGTTTAACCAGTCAATTATAGCTTTTTAGAAAGTCTGTCATATTTGTTCTTATAGCTTCATGCCTGTCAAATTTAAGAGTTAAAATGACAACAATGAATATGAATATCTATATATCTGAATATCTTGTACAGGTCCAACCCATAGAAAGCCGATAGTGTGACTAAAATAATAGTGAGGACTTGTTAAGTTCATACTGGTCTGAGTTCAGTCACATCCCAACCCAGATAGTCTGCAGCACGCATCATTTGGGCGATTATACGATCCACTTCCTAATAAGAAAAATCCACAATAAAGAGATTAAAAATAAGCACTTTGTACTTGCATATGTAGAACATTTCAGATAGTGACTCAGAAACAAAAGATAACATATACAGCCCATTTGTATGCTGTTTTGACACCAAACTATTACTAAATGCAATATAAATTTTATCCATGGAGAACATCAAAAAATATATTGATTATAAATGACTCACAGAGCTATCCAGAAGTCCATTGCCATCTTTGTCGTAAAGTTTGAATGTAACTGTGAGCAAAACAAAATGGCGTCAGTGATGCACCCATTGTTCTCTGCACTTACACAATTGGGTGAAATAATGTTGCTGGGAAATGGTGGTGTAAAGAGGGGAATTGTGTTGTCTTTGTTGATCATTATTAACTCCTTTCATTTATTTTCCTTTGTTGAGCCACATTTAGTCAACAATCCTTTTTAATTATAGGTCTATGTAAAGCGATCGTAATGACATGTAGGAGAGGATAAAGAAAGGACTATGCTCACATTCGAGCTTCTCTCTTGGCTGCCCTTCCTCCAGTATGGAGAAGTAACAGGACACGTCACTCAGGAACACCCCATCTGAAATAAATAACAATTATAACAAATCTTATAGAAAATCCATGTGACCAATAGAAAATCATATATTTAAATAGTTAAATCGTTGTTAATGACAAGGGAAGGTTGGCGTTATCTGCAGACGGAGAACGTTCATTCAGATTTTGATGAGCGGTGAGGTGTTGATGTGAAAATGTAATTAAGTTCAATGGGCCCCACCACGACCTCTGAGCCTAAGCTCACAGGTTTGATCCTACTACTGCAGCAAATCCTTCGGTAATATGCCATTGTCTTTGGTCTCTTGAGTCAATGGTCAATTCCTACGCACATTTCCCATTTGTGGATTGATAGAGACAAACGTGACACGTTACATCACAAACTGTTACGTTGATGAAATTCTGATTAACTACAAATAATTACAAAATGTATTATGAATATTTAGAATAGGTGAATTAACAAAAAAGATGGGACGTAGACTTTAATTATTTAGGACGATTTTGGTCATGGTTTAGCCATAATCCTTTATATTTAGGTTTTGGTATTCATGCATACAAGCATTGTTTCATTCAAACCGTGTGTGAGTTATGAAGTATGATCCAGACACCGAGCACTCAAGAGTAAAGCCTGTTAATCCAGTGGCTGCGCTGCATCCCTCTCCTCGTGTGCTTATTACATGAGTGCACCGGGGGGGGGGGGGGGCCACACCTGTGGGATGGTTGTTATCAGGGAGCGTGATCGGCTCTACGTGTACCTTCTCTGTTCTGGGATTCAGCCTCATCGTGTTCAAAATGTTGAAAATATTTGAAGAGACGTTGGCAGAGATCTTGGGGGAAGTCTTCGTCCTCCAGGTAGGTCTTGAGGAACAGAGAGAAGCCTGCTTCGTCGATGTACTGAGGGAGAAGCACACGAAAGACAGACCGGCCTGACAATGCGGAAGGAGTCGGAATACTTGGTTGACTTGTACCGTGTTTCATTCCACATCAAAGCCAAATGCTTTTCCAGCAGAGAACATCTTCCCACAACGTACCTCCCCGAACTTGGGCTGGCCTTGCCGATCACCTGAATGAAACTCCTTCAACACATCTTGCACCCGTAAAGTACTATCTGTGAACAGAATGTCGTTTTTTCCAGGTTGTCAACAATAAGTCATTTTTGACCTATAGTTGCTTTTGAGATGTGCCAACTGGAATATATGGTATATAACTAAGATAATGTGATAATGATATGATATGATACAATAGACACTGGACATATAGACATATATTGCCTTTTTTTTATTTTTATTTTTAATCGATGACCTTACGTCTACAGCATCGTCAGTACTTACTTACTGCTGGACACTTGTATTCAAAGTAAAATTCAGGGAATACAGATATGCCGCACATGCATATATATGAATACAAGTGTCGCTTTGAATACACTTTGAATACAAGTGTCTAGCAGTAAGTAACACATCATTACACATCTCGCTCAAGGCTGTGGACACATGGGGATCAGAATACAACCTCAGTGTTCTTGTTCAGTAGGGGTTGATGCTTACATTCCATATATTCCTGTAACTGGATAAAGTCCACAGGCGTAACACTCCCAGCATCTTCGCTCTGTGCCATGGTGACTATATGGGAAAAAAAATACATATAAAATGAAAAATGAAAAATAAAAAATCACTTTTCAAGAAGTGTAAGATCAAAATGTCGGAAACAAGTTATTTGTGAAGTTGAATGAAACAATGAGGTGGGAATAAGTAGGATACTCAAAGGAGTAACCTATGCAGGTTGGCAAACGATGCAGCATTATAAACAGGTTGGTTTTCATCCATTGAGTGGTACACACACGGGGAGTAAAAAAACAAAACAAAGTCCAAGTCGTTGTTTCGGATACAGCCCTATAAAAGGCTACACATTCTGTTTGTAGATTTGTCACGCTAAAAAATATTAGACTACGTGATCGAGGCAATCCATAGACATAGGATGGTTGTAAAAATAAACAATAGTCTTAAATGTGGTAACGTATGCATAAGTTATAACATAGGCTCGTTGTTTACAACGCTACAAAAATGTATTCAAAATAAGTTTAATTTCTTGCAAGTCGGCAAACCTGACTTTTAAAGCACATCCTAATCGGTAAACTTTGATTCATGAACATGTCAAGTAATTACAATCTAAATCTAAGTCTAAATCCAACCTTTTAAAGGAGCATCCATCCGCCGGGATTATAGTCTCTAAACGACAGGCATGGTTATTAAATTCACTAACTGTTAACTCTGTTTTCTTACTGTTAATACAGGTGTTCTTACAATAAATAGTTGACTCCTCCATTGAAGTCGTGAACTCACCTTGTGTAAAGTAATGCTCAACCCCGTCAGTAGTCAATAAACGGAAATTCGGTCTTGGATGTCAAACTTTAGATATGTTAAAGTAAATTGCAGGCGACTGTTTAGCAGCTTGTACTTGTGTTGTGGATAAATGCCTGACAGTGTGTTAGTGGATATACGGGATTAAAGATGGGCGGAGCAGGAGCTTTTCCGACATAATTACAGTTAGTGCCGCTAACGTGTAGAAACAACTACATCCATGTTGGGTAGGAACATGGGCAGAATTAGACATACAGGTCTCAAACACGCACAACTAACAAGCGCTGCTGAAGAGACGCCGATAGACTGTTGCCTTAACTGTTACCGTTTTTGACACACTGCAATTGAATGGTCAGAAAGTCTTACTATAGGCTACCCCTGTAAGTACATAAGCTGAAAGAACACTTGAAATTGAATTTACACCCAAAAAACTTAATTTCATGGCGTTGGATTTGAATAGGCCAGTAGGCCTATACCAAGGTAGGCCTAATTGGCTTAAATATAGACTTACATTTAAAAGCGATTTACAAGTAGCCCTATAACGGTTACAGACGCTTGAACCAAGACAACTGCAGTTAAATACAACTAAGCAGTAATCTTTAATATACGACCTTGGCATCTGTTAAGTGATCACATCTCTTTACTTAGGCATATGCCTACGTGTTAAAATATAATTACACTATTTAGTCTTTAATCTCACGCGAATCACAAAATGAATGACATAGATAATGCAATCTGGTAAATACATTTTTTTTTATAACAAACGTTTTACAATGCCTGTGTGCGTCTTGTATTAGTCTGTGCATCGTTCCATTAATAAAGATGTTCACCCTCCGAAACGGTATGTGGCGCAAAAGCGTCCCGCGGTGGAGAAGAACCAGAAGCGTTACGTCACGTTACGCAGGTGTTTACGTTGTCTGGTGTCAGTAGCTTAACCCTAAAAAACGACTAACGTTATGAAGCTAACGTTCAAGACTAAAATTTAAAAACACCTATATGTGTAGTTTGCATTGTAGTTTTAGTTTATTGGTGACACGATCCGATCGGAATTATTCAACTTTTCAGTCCAATCCTAAGGGTGCATCCCGCGAGTTTGTGTGTCGTTCGGTCGCAGGCTAAAGCTAGCTTTCTAACACGAATACGGTCCGTCATCCACACATCACTGGGTGGTTTGTCACGGGTTCTTTGTTGATAGGACTCATGAATTCGTGCATTGTGTAATTTTATATATATCAAAAAAAACATTATAGTCATGGCAACTCGGCGTCTGACCGATGCCTTCTTGTTAATGCGGAACAATGCAATCCAAAACCGGCAGATATTGGCTGAGCAAGTGAGTACATACGATCCCCGTCGTACTCTAAGTACACGTAGCAATGCTGCGGTGAGTTGTCTGAATCGTTTTGTCATCTTTGTGTGTGTGTTTTTATATAGCCAGTCTGTGGGAATAAGTTAATTGAGTTAGCTTCAGGTTGTACTGTGCTACACTTTATATTCTGCAATGTAGTCATCGAAGGGGCGTAGGGCTAACTCCGCGTGATTGTAGTGGGTAGGAGCCCCTTTAGCCCCCGTAACGTAACATCATTTTGTCAACATGAAATTCTGTTGCGTGTGTTGGGGGGTGTGTCATGTGATCAACGTCCTTGATTTTATTTAGCATCAGTTAAGCTGTCTTGGTTAACTCCACTATGCTTTTGTGTCAATAACCGGTTGTGTCAATAGTACAGTTTGGCCTATAAGTACACTTATGAAACTAAACTGCGTACTTGAATCTTGCGGAATTTGTGGCAGAGAAGCAACTAACGTGTGATTGCGAAGTGTGAAATGTTATAGCCAACAAAGTCTTTCTATGAAATGCATAGGTTACATAGTTCCACTATGATGCTATATTTATTATTCAAAGTGTAACCTACCATGCTTATTTTAAGTAGACTACATATCGTATCATATGGAAACTTCCATAAATTGGCAATAGAATACCCTATAAAATATTATGTTTGTATTGATGTGTGCGCATGCAAAAATACTGCAAAGCCAATCACTGCTTACTCTTTGGGGCTCACTCTTTTCCATTACTTTGGTATTTATTTCCTCCTTGCTCTCGGATGGGACGGCTCTGTATCTGCAAATCACATTAGGAGCTGGACGAGGTACTGCCCTTCACACTTAGTGGAAATCCTTTCTTATCCCTTCGTTCCTTTTCATACTAAATAAGCTTCACGTCAGCACGTCTTTGTCCCTGTATGAAATGTAATTTACTTTATATTTTCCTCCTGCGCGTTCTGAAGCTGGCTGACGACCGCATGGCGCTGGTGTCTGGAATCAGTCTGGATCCTGAGGCTGCCATTGGAGTCACTAAAAAACTGCCCCCCAAATGGGTCGATGGAGTAGACGAAGTAAGGACCGGGGAACGTTGATTCGGTAGAATCAAGATGAAGTAGCATTTCGGTATTTTCAAAGTTAATGAAGTGTGTGTGTGTGTTTGTGCGTGGGTGCAAGTGAGAGAGCAGCCACGCCCTCCTATACATGTTTAGACACGTCAACTTTAAGATCATCGTAACTCCAGACCCTCTATCTATTTGTGAGGGAAAACACAGTACGGCCAGTTTGGGTTTGAATTTGACGGCGGCAGCCCCCCTGTGGACAGAGTACATGGTTGCATAATATTGTATTCCTTTCTTCAGATTCAATATGAAATCACACGGGTTCGGCAGAAGATGAAGGATCTGGCGCTCCTTCACGACAAGCACATGAACCGGCCCACGCTGGACGACAGCACGGAGGAGGAGCACGCCATCGAAATCACCACGCAGGAGATCACGCAGGTAGGCCCTCGCTAAAGCGCTTCATGCGTCAGAAGGTAACTCGAGATACAATGTACTAATTATGTATTACTTCATCCCAGACATGGCACAGCAGAAAGTACTGAATAGTAACGGGGATTAAGAGATGAAATAATGTAAAAATATGAACAAAATCTACCAAAAATATCCCCAAAACTCATCTGTGTACACAATATGAGCAGCAGAAACGTAAACATTGTTGAGGTAGACATAATTGAGACTATACATAAGTAACCGTTTGTGGTTTGTCTTGTTTGTCTGACTGTTGGATTCAGCCGACATGTTTTGGGGTGTTTGTTGTTGTAGATGTTCCACCGGTGTCAGAGGGCTGTGAGAGGGATGCAGGCTCGCTGTGGCCACTGCACGGAGCAGGAGGAGAGGCTGCTGAGGAATGTGGTGTCCTCCCTGGCCCAGAGCCTGCAGGAGCTGTCCACCGGCTTCAGACACACGCAGTCCAGCTACTTGAAACGTAAGAGCCACGGGAACGACCGGGGAACAGTTCAGTTGCACCTAATCAAAAGGAAGTGGCTCATATATTTAGAGTTTCCATCCCCTCAGACTTGTGTGTATTAATTTGCCTATATTTAAACGGCCCCTATTTTACCACCAGGTGTGAGTGTGAATTAGTGACATCACAAGTGGAAGGGTCCACCCAGATGTATGTATCAGTGTACCAAGCTACCCAGTGGACTGAAGCAACTGGTAACTTTTTCTATCCATCATACATCTGGGTGGACACTCTCACTCGTGGTTTTATTAAGTCACAGGGCAGATTTGAAACGGCTTGTATGGCTCCCACCTCATGGTACAATAGGGGCATTCTTAATCTGAGCTTTTGTCGGTTTTACAATTTCTATTCATTGTAATGTGTTCTTCTGCGCACAATAGCATCAAATAGTTCTTCTGTTTTCCAGGTATGAAGAATCGAGAAGAGAGGTCGAAGCACTTTTTCGACTCTGGGCCTCTATTGGAGGAGGACGCGGAGCTGGCTCTCTTTGACAGGGTAAGAGGCTTTTTAAACTGTGGACACACACACATGGAGTCAAGAAGTCAACACGTTGTACATCGGGACAATGTATTGGCTTTCTAAAAGCACAAGGACATGGTATTGGTGGTCAATTTGCTTCCAAATATTTAGAGAGAATTGCCTTGCCCTCTGGTGGCATTGCTTGTGGTTTTACTATTTATCTCCAAGCCGTTGTCCTTCTTTGAAAGATCACTGGACTATTTAATCAATACAAATCTTTGAGGACCTATAAGGACCCAATATATAACAATGAACTTATTTACTTATGATGAAAGTACAACTTCATGTACAAACTCAACAGGCGCTAGCATCCTTTGTTGTACATTACCAACCAATGTTACTTCTTAACCAGAGACGTTGAAAAGGACTTGACTGAAGCACCGTCTGCTTGCAGGGTTTCACCGACGACCAGCTGGTGCTGGTTGAAGAGAACTCTGTTATGGTCGAGGAGCGCGAGAGGGAGATCAGACAAGTAGTCCAGTCCATCTCAGACCTCAATGAGATCTTCAGAGATTTGGCCGGAATGGTGGTGGAACAGGTGTGGAAAGTAACTTCATATTTTCATGATGGATATGATGGATATCGTCATTATATTATCATAACAACATGTCCTCTTGTTCCACCACAAGGGAACGGTGCTGGACAGAATTGACTTCAACGTGGAGCAGGCGTGTGTAAAAACGGAAGACGGATTAAAACAGTTACAAAAGGTAAAGACGATGTGGAACGTAGATGTAATGATGTCCTTGATAAGAATGATTCTTATCGTTAGTACGAGACGTACCAAGTAACTGAAATGTAACCAAATTGAATAACCATTTCATCATCTTTTCCTTGCAGGCTGAACAATATCAGAAAAAGAACAGAAAGATGCTGGTCATTTTGGTACTCTTCGTCATAGTCATCGTTCTAATACTTATTCTTTTTGGAACCAAGTTTTAATCCGGCATTCCTCCTGCATTTGCTTACTATGTGATTGATTGGTGTGCATCTGTGAGTCAACCTGGTTCTGTGTCTTTTACCGGTTACACTGCCTGTATTACCCACCAGAAAACTTCACAAGAGATTCCTCAGACTTTCTTTGCTTTATTTTTCCTTCTTCAAAATCAATCCTAATGCTTTTTGATGACATTTCGAGGTAGATTTTGGCGACAGACTCAAATGTCTGAGCAACTGTATTTGAGAGGCCTGCACACAGATAACCAGGGCTGTGCCCTGGACTGGTCGTGAACCTGACACCGTTGAAGTACTTCTCTTAATTACACGATGAAGAATCTCTCCATTGATTCGCTACAGTGGACATCCATTGGTATAAAGGTTAAATGAATGTGTGTTTTGTCTTGGGGGTGGAACAATATTTAAATGACAAATCATGAACGTCCTACTTGTTCTGTTAATATTCTTTCACTCCATGCTATGTAATATTCTTGTCAGTATGTCATTTGTTTGTTTGGACTACACACTCAAAAGCAGTATATTTTAAAGTAAAGTTGCCGAATCGGGGCATTTTCATTAGAGAGGCCCTTTCGACAGGAAGCTGCACTTTTTCATTAAGTGCTTCTTGACTAAAATAGATTGTTTTTGTGCCTTTTTGTCCCCTTCCAGTTGCTACCTTTTAACTGTTTGCAGTTTGCACATATGAGGCTGGATGGTGTTTTTTGTTCTGGGTGTACTACTGCTGTCTCCTGTATGATAAAAAAAGATATATTTATTTTTAATGACTTCATGTTATTCAGAGTTTCCAGTGCTTTGAATAACATAGAATTACTGTACATTGAGTGAAACGTTTCTGTCGTTTAAAGTCCAACACGGGAGGCATTCCAATATTGACAATGCCATTTGGAGAAATCTGTTGGGTTGGCATCAACATATATATTTCAATCCAATGTGTTGGGAAGAGAGTTGACATGTTTGCTCGTGTACTGTAAACACTAAGTGAAATAAATGAAAAGGTTTATTTGACATATCTGCTCAGTTGTAAGGTGTACTTTGTTATAACGGTGTCATTGATGTGTATTTCTGTTGATAAACAGCATGATCCAGAAGTACTGGCAAGACATTTTATTTCTATAATATAAAATTAAAGAAGAATAGAACTATGAATGAATACAATTGTCTGGACGGCAACTACAAATATGCCTACCTGAGTGTGAAAAAAATGTAAAACTCAAACTGCGTCCATCAGTTATAACAGCCATGCAAAAGAAAACAGAATATCGGGTTATCAATTATTACAATTTGCATAACAGCTAATAGATACAATTCATTCCAATGATATCATAGCTAGAGGTCTGACC
This sequence comes from Molva macrophthalma, assembly GCA_027123675.1. Classification (NCBI taxonomy): domain Eukaryota; kingdom Metazoa; phylum Chordata; class Actinopteri; order Gadiformes; family Lotidae; genus Molva; species Molva macrophthalma. Next base: position 17,577,506 of record JAOPJO010000025.1, on the reverse strand, counting down.
ACCAACAACAGTTTTGACAACATCAACAGATTGCTCCGTCCCAATAAAACACCAGGCTCTCATCCTGGGGCCTGCTGATGTACAGCGATTCTGTTCAGGAAAGGAAAGCCTGTTTGTTCCGCTGGAGAGTTGCAAAGAAAGGGATGCAAACCGTCCACCCACCCATCTGCCCTGTACTACAATTCACCCAACAAAACCACAGATCCCTATCTACATTCACAGTCTGTTCCCCTGCAGCTCCCTAGATTAGAAGGGTTAGACTGTGATACAAAGTGGTAGAGCTATCTATGTTTTGTACTGTATGTCAGATGGAAGCTTTTAATAGCAGGGAGGCTCTGCACTCTACAATCCTAAATCTTGTGGTGATTCTTCTTCATCGATTTAAAATGTTATTTATATTAAAATACCCTAAATCACACAAACTCTGTTCCTAATGTCAAATGTTATTTTCTCTTGCACTGTAAAAAACAAACCAACTTTTCTTACTGTATGAAATTCGTACTTGTTATTGCACGTAATGAAACCTCTGTCACCTGCAAGCAATTGGCTTCCTAAAGCAATTTTAAGCATTCCATTAGTAAAGAGAGATTAGAGTAGGAAGGAGAGATTTATTTTGTAACTGTGTCAAATAAATACAACTAAATATAACTGGGACACAGTCTGCATTTCAGATAAACACTAAGGCAGATTATTTCGTCTCGTAATACGACCAAACAGCATTTGTGAATTCTGAGAATTCTGAAATGACAGAAGAGCATGTTTTCAAAGAATTGTAATGAACTGAAATGTTTTGTACTTTATCCTGAGCTATTTGGCCCCTGGTGGGAGGAGGGAGTTCTCGATGGGGGAGTGGATGGGAGGCATGCCAGGGGAGAGGGTGGGGAGCTGAAAAACACTGCCCCTTTTAAAACAAGCTGGGCAATTTGGGCATTAGCAGAACAGCAAGGACGCCTACCTGGGGAAAGCCATCCTGCTACTTCCATACTGTATGTACCTTCTTTTTTTTTTAAATCACAAATACATCAAAGCAGGGAACTATTCATTTATATTGATGGATAAGACAATTCCTGGAGGGATCAATAAAGTGTTATTTTATCTTCATGGTTATTAAAGTCCAGCACTTTAAGAAGGCAATACACATCAGGATAATTATTGCCAACTTTTTTTCTTTCAACTTTCACTGACATTTCCTTATCAATCTTTAAAGTTGAACAGATATATTACTCAGTTATAAACTTGTTTTGTGTCGTATGTTGTAGAGAAAGATTGTGGAACCAGACCCAATGATGGCATACTGGGCTGAGAGTCAGGGGGAGTCACCTGTTTACGCCAAATATTGTACAGTACCTGGACCAAACTGTACACACATGTAAGTCTATTTGTGTTAAAAAAGAAAACACCATTTAGAAACTCAATAACAGTGTTAGAAAATGTGTTTTGATCACCAATTGTATTATGCAGGAATTATGTTTTGAGCATTACGGTTTTCATCCATTTCAAGTGAAAGTGAAAATATTTCCAATTGAAAAATGTAATGTTTTGCCTTTTGATGTAACCATCTTACAAAAAGGCAATTGTAAATAAATGTAAATACATTTGAAAAAATATATTAAATATTTCATATACATTTTTATTCCATAAGCAGTCATAACATTTTAAGGTGCAGCTTAATGAAGCTAAATTCCAATTAGGCCTTCAAAATGTGTTGTCTTGTAGATTGTAAGGCAAAAACACACCATTCATACTGCTCATATAGTGAATTCCATCCCTGCTCTTCCACTCACTAGGTACCATGACAGACATAAGGCCACGTATCTCCCTCTGCCTCTTTGTGACCAGCGAGAGCCCAGCTGCTGGACTGTCCCGGGATCCAGGACAGCGGGGGTCCTGCATGACTACACCAACTGGACCAACCCAGACCTGGAAGCCCCCGGCGCCTCCCACTTCCCTTTCAGGCTCGACAACCCGAACAAAGATCATCCTCGGCCTCAAGAGACGAGGGGAAGAGACGGAGGGGGATTCAGAGAGGCGGCGGAGAGAGAATATGAGTTAGGGACTCAGAGCGAAGGGTGGCAGAGGAGGTGGGAGCACTGCGGCGGCAGTAGCAGTCTGAGTGACAGCAGCTACCGGGAGCTGCAGGCATGGGCGGCCCGGTACAGCCACTCCCTGCCGAGGAGGAGACGTATGGGTGCCGAGACGATGGGTGCCTTCCAGGAAGCCCCCGAGACCAGCAGGACCCTGGGGAGGGTCAAGAGGAACGCACCGGACCCTCACGCGGCGGCGCTGCAGAGGTCGGGATCGTGTCCCCGAGGCCCGTTGGACGCGGGAGGTCATCAGAAGACGATGACGTACAGCCCGTCGCCCGCGTGTCCTCCTGAAACCACCATGGAGAGGAACAACTACCAGAGGATGAGGTTTAGCCAACCCCCTGGCTACATATGCCCGCCTGCGTATGAGGGCCAACATAACAGCTCACCTGCTATGCAGTGCCACAACACATTTTGTACCGACCAGCAAGGTAACAGAAAAACATCCTATTTAAAGTCAACTCAACCCAATCAAAACATTTCTAGCGATTTGCACGACACAAGAGGAGGAAATAAGGGGATGGACACTGACGAGTCCCAGAAACAAAGATCTGCCTTGGACTTTAATTCTTACGAGGATCAAATGCAAGCAACTAATACTTGGCAGAATCAAGCGATTTATTCACAGCCAAGTCAGATTCAACCCGTCAGTCACTCATCTCCGCGTGAGGTCCAGGAAGCAAAGACAGCAGAGGGTTTGTGTTCAAATGTAATTGAAGGACGGAAATTTAAATTAAACCAGAGGACAGGAGGAGCAACGATATTTTGTCTGGTCTCGCGAATGTGCGGACCTAAATCCGAGACGTCGAGAGAAAATGTAGAAAACAAAGCTCTGCCACATTGTGCCCAAAAACCAAACAGTGAAAGATCGGAATTAGGGGGGATTACTGAAGGTGTAAGGGATGACAATGACATCATCCACAGAATGACTAAACTTGCAGATGAGGTGGACTTCAGTGTAGAAAATCTGTCACGGATCCCGGTCGAACATACTATTCCCAGAAGGAATGGAGATTTCCAAACCATCTGTGAAGACACAACTGGTTTGGTGGAGAGCCAGCAAGCTGCTGGGCACAAAATAGAGTCACAAACAGGCTGTAGTTCAGCAAACCAGAGCCATTTCCAATCAACCACAGAAAAAGATGGTGTAGCTGATGTAAATGCTGTAGTTGGACCACAGGTAGGACAGACATTACCAGTCAGATACCCGCTGTGGAGGGAGCCTGGATACACAGCCAGGATGGACAGGAATAGCTCCCTCCCATGTAGAGGTCTGGTTAACAACAGTCCAACGAGGAAGAGTACAGAAGTGTATGGCCATCCTATTGACATCGAGGTTAGGAGATTTGAGATAAAGGAACGTGAAAAACCAGAGAGCGGCGGAGGTCAACTGGTAATCGACACTACCAGTGTTCTAGTCAGAATGGAGTTGATTCCCTCTCCTAAGAAGGAACATGTTAATTATTTATTTCACCCCCCATACAATCCTCCTCAGGTAGACACAGGCATAGTGGAATCTATCCAAACCCAGGTTAATACCTCTCCTGCACCTGATGAACCTGAACCTCACACTGAACTAGAGGAAGGCACCCCAACAGATCCAACACATGAAGATACCTTGAAGGCAGAGGAACTGCAGTCTGATAAAACAAGTGAACTCTGTCTCCCCTGCCTGCCTCAGACTGCCCCTCCCGAAAAGGAGACGTTGACGGCGCGCGCTGAAAGGATCCTGGGAATCCCTTTGCTCGACAGCAACACTGAGCTGACATGTGAGGAGGCTGAGGCAGTTCCTGACCTGTGTAGTCAGAATCCAAGAAATGAATGCGAAACATCCCCACTGTGTAACAACGTAACTGATGTTTTGTGCCTTACCGAAGGAACACAAGAGATGGTGAAACAATTACCTGATGACCATGCAAATGAGAGTGAGAGTGAGTGTGTGCAAGATAGAAATATCACCCAAGATGTATTAGACACAGAACATAATGAAGATCCTGAAATCCTGTGGGAAGGAAAGCCAGAAATATCAGACTGTCCTGATTCAACAGAGGATGTCATAGAAGATCGGGAATCTCAAGATGTAAAATCTCTGGGAAGAGATGGGTTACATGAACAAGTATTTCAAGCCGACGGTCAAGAAGAGAGCACAGAGGAAAATGATCTACCCAATGAAAATAATGCTTGCTCTTCACCTCCATCTGACCCTTCCAATTTACAACTAGAGTCACCTTCTGATTTACCATGTCACATCCGGCATAATTCTCTTTCCTGTGAGTCAGCCACGGAAACAGTTCCTCCTTCAGTGTTCATAAATGATGCTTCAGAGAGTCCAGAAACCCCAACCCATACGCCTCAGGGACCTTGTTCATCGACATCCACTGACGTCCCTCTTCCTCTCTGTGAATACGTTCTATTTCCATTGCCGAGCTCGTCCACGCCTGAACACGCTTCCCTGAGTCTCCATTTTCTTGATTCATCAGTTCATCAGGAAGATTCATCGTCCGTTCTTGAGGCGTGTGAAGAAGAAAATGAGTTGGATGTCAGTCTGCAGCTTACAAATAATGACATCACTGATGACATTGATGAGTGCCTCTTCGAAGACGACACGGAAGAACCAGATCCACGGCAGCCATTGAGATGTGACGAGATGGCAGATTGCCGAAAAGACAGTATCGAAGATCTAGTGCAGCCGGCAAAAGAAAATAACAAGGATCTCGCAGAGCTTGAGGAACAGACTGCCAGATCTGAAGATAATACCACTGACCTTGAGTCACTAACAGAGGTCAACGGTTTGCAGAAACTCACAATCACAACTGAGCCCCTCCTTGAATCATGCAGCCAGGAACAGAGCAACGGAGAAACGGAGGGAACCGGAGATGATGCCTGCCCTCAATCCGTCATTCAATGTCTCGACCTATCAATAGACATAAAACACACTGTTGACCTCCAATGTTCTCCTTTTGTTTCTGACATCATGCCCTCTCTGGATGAATCTACGATTTTGTCAGATGTTTCTGACTTTAACAGTGAGCCAGCTCTGCAAACTGACTTGACTTCACTATCTGTTTCAGAAAACATAGCCCTTCACCCTGAACCCTTTCCATCTGGCATTTCAGAAACCCTCCCCTCTGGTTATTTGGAATCTCACACACCCCTAAAATGTCTGTCCCCTGCACCTTTGGATTCCTCTCCAGGTTCCCCCCCTCATCCAGTAGAAGAGGACACTGTTCCACTGGAGCTTCCAAGTTCCGTTAAAGACACAGAGGAGTCCCAATATCCCAGGTCCCTGTGGGATGCAGTGAACCGCATTAGAAAACACACAGCACCTGACTCTGAGAATGAAGATGAAGAGGTGAGTGAGCTGTGGGATCCACAGAATGCAGCAGAATACTTGGCTTCTATAGATGTTAGGTCAGAGGGGGATATGGAACCTGAGGACATAGTGTTTCCTAACAGTGAGGGAATTGGGAAAGCAACAGCGTCTTCCACTGATCCCGATAGCAGCGATACAGAAGAGGAGCTCGTCCTTGATGGAACAACGCTACTGGAGGATCCGGAGGAGGAACAGTTACAGGATGCGACAGTAGGACTGATGCAACAAGATGAACACCATGAGGTAGGTCTTCAGGATGAAGACAGATTTTCCTGCAGCAACATAATCAGACATGATTCGGAGGAAACTGCTGTAAACAGTGCTGAGGAGGTTGAGGAGAAAGAGGACATTGACAACAACAACCCAGATCTCGTGAAGGAGCAGGAGACAACTAATGATGAGATCACCTTGGATGAGGAAGAGAAAGATAAATGCTATGACAAAGTCGAGGACAGTTTAGTTGAGAATGATGAGGGTGGACAAGATGAGACAGACAAAAACCATCATGAAAGACAGGGGTTGACAGAGTAAGGTTTGCTGATGGGGATATAAACTAAACAAATTGGTTTTATTTAAATGATATTAACAAAGTTATTCATTCAGAGATTTTAATTCATTTATAGGGTGTGTTACATTGCTGGACATGGTAGGTAGATTGAATGCCTTAATAATTCACTATTGCTCTAATTCTGTTGATGCTTATCTGCAAATCCTTGATTGTTATTAATCTTACATTTTTTAATCTGTGCATTGCGTATATCATCGTTATTCATCCATTCATGATTTTGATGTTGAGTGTGAAAATAATAATACATACTTGATTTATGTTTTAATATTGAATAGTTTTTGGTCCATTTTTAAAGAAATAAATAATTCTCAAATGCAACCATTTGTCAATTTACAGTCTGTCCAGATTATATATTTATTTACAAAGAACAGATGACAAATTAAAGCTGATGTGGTACAAATTTATTTTGATTGAGGTAACAAAATGTATAAAATCTGGGGAATATTCACATGTTTCAAAAGGCAGACAGTTCTACAGAAATGGTACAGCAAGAGGACACAAAGTGGTTGTGTTACAAATATGGGTCTGAATACAAAAATTTGCAATAGTTAGAATATCTACAAATGTGTCACAATGACTACATGATTATCGTAAACAGGAAATTATATTTGATAATGGGAAATTTGATAATATGTTTGGCACTTACATTTTTAATTTTACTTTTATTGATGCTGCTAATTATTTCTATGCCATGATGTAAACCTGTGACCATAGCCACCACTATGACCAGTTTTGTTTGAGATAAATCAAGGAGACATCCGTCAAGGTGGGAAAACATCAAAGTTCATCGTGGTGCATTTTCAGAGCATGGTCACACAGATCTATAAGAAACAGTGAATTACAAGAAGGTCTTCAAAACAGATCCCAATAGGTTTAGTGTACCATGTATGAGTCAACATGGAGTCAACAACACAGACTTCAAGACAACATGTGTACTTGTATGAATGTTAATGTAGGACAAAGGGAGGCCACATACTAACCTGTTCTCTTGCTGCAAAGCTTGTCTTTGACGTTGTCCGTCTCGTGAGAGAAGAATTCGATGATTTCGTCTTCATTCTGCTCGGCTATCGTTTCACACTGAAGAAGAACAGAGAAAACACACCAGTTACACCAAGTTACACGAGGAGCTGACTTTTACGACGTCATCGTCGTACTCAACACCATAACTTCCCCTCTGGCGTAAATAAAGTACAGAATCCATCTGTTGGATATATGGACATTACGTCGTCCCCGTCTAAATCCACACAGTCTGCATTTGAATAACAGGAAACGGCAAAACGAAACCGATTTGACGAAAAGTAAACCTACTCACCGCAAACTTAAGACTTGACGTAACCGTAGAATCCAGTTTGGCCTCAGAGAGGTCCATGGCTTCCCCGTTTCTTGACGCGACCCTGACATAGGTCTTCCTGCTAGAGTTGGGGTCCACTCGCTCCCCATAGTCCTTCATCCTCTCACACACATCCTCCATCAACTCCAGGAGGTTTCCTTCCGAGCGGGCCAGAGGAATCTGTTGGTGAGAAATAAGAAAAATATCAACATATATGAAATTAGTAAATCAATCTGTGTAAAACCTTAATTCAAAATAAGTGTACAACCCTGAAGGCTGTTGTTATGCCTTTCTGACCTGTTTCTATTGATTCACGATATCTAGCTCAAAACCTTGATGTACTATGAACTATTTTTAACAATTGACATTCCTTTTCCTGCTCTGAAGGAAACTAACCCTTCCCCCTACAGGCTCAAACCGTAATATTACATTCACCATTAGTTAACAAGAGGAGATTTGAGGTTTGGTAACGTTAGAAGAGCTCTCAACCTTACCTCTCTAATTGACTGGCTGCCATCAGGGTTAATCCTGAATGATCCCGTCTGGATGGTTTTCTTTGGGTCTACCTTGGAGATAGCCCACTCCATCTCATCTACTAGGGCCCGGCACGCTGTAGACAATACAGGATAAGTCAAACGTGGACTAAAAGACCAATGAACGTCTCTATAGTGTGTTTGGCATCAATACCTCCACATTTTATGTCCTGCCCCTGACGAGCTCCTTCGGCGAGGGTCCCAAGAAGCCACAGCAGCAGGTATGTTCTAGCAAGAACACACAGCACCAGGTTTGCGCTCCTCATCTTGCATCTGAATTAGGGAGCTGTGGAAATCGTCATCGATTAATTATAATTATAAGGACAGCACCTTGATATCTAAACCCACATGAATATGCAAAATAGTTGATTGCCATCAGTGTACACAGAAATGTTCTTGTTCAGGAATATTCTTTAGAAATATAGGCTTTGTAAATGTTCGCATGAGAGATTTAAAATAAAACATGTCAGCAATATAAAGTAGGTAACTTACGAGTTGTAGCAGTATATCAAAAAACACAACTAAATGCTTATTACACGCTTTTTCATCACGTCGGCAAAATGTGGTGACGTAGGCATCGGTGACGCTAGCAAGAGAAGCAGCTGAGAAAAAGGTGCCAGAAATGAGTCAAGACACATCGCAGCGCCCTCGTGTGGGCAGGATGTGTTTCCAGAAGGACTCCCAGGCCTTGACATGTTTAAAAAGTGGAAAAAAAACAAAAAAACATATACGAGGGAGATTCCATTCCGGCATTTTTGATGTGATTTGGTAATGAGTTCAAACAGAGAGGGGGCGGCGACTGAAAACAACCCGTCACCCCAGGTTCGGAGCTTGGTCCTCGAGATGTGCAGGAGGTTGACATCAGGTTGACATACTGGAGTTTATTAAGGGATTTGTTTGTGGTACCATAGAGGATACTGTCGCAGTAGTCGAGCCTGGAAGTTACAAATGCATAAACAGGTGTTTCTGCAGCAGTCATTTACAGAGAGGCTCGGAGGCGGGGGACGTTACAGAGGTGGAGGAAGGCTGTTTTGGTGATGTGGTTGATGTGGGGCAGGAAAGAGAGGGTGGGGTCAATGATGACTCCAAGGTTACGGATTCGGGTGGAGGGGGCGAGGGTGGAGCCATCAATATTGAGTGTGAAGTCCTGAGTGGGGCGAGTAAGGGAGTCTGGGCCAATGATTACAATTTCTGACTTATTGCAGTCGAGTTTCAGAGAGTTTTATTGCATTCATATTTGAATGTCCATTAGGCAGGTGGTACAGTTGGAAATGGGCCAGTAGTTATTGGGGAACTTGGGAGGGTGAAGTCCAGGTTTTCTGACTGCGGCAAGCTTGAAGGTGGATGGGACGTAACCAGAAGACAGGGCGGAGTAAGAGTTTTGGTGGTGAGTGGGCAGAGTGTGGGGAGGCTTGAGAAGGATGGAGGGGAACAGCTCCAAGGCACTGGTAGCAGACATAATACCAGCTACCAACGAGGACAGTGAATGATGAGAAGTAGATTCAATTATGAAAAAATGATACAATTATGTACAAATATTTGGTTTTATTTCGTATGTCTTTTCGGTTGTATTGCAGGTTTTATGCACATTTCGGTTAACTAAGGTAAACTCATAAAAATAAACATTTTAAATATGGTCTTTTAATTTTTTTTACTTAGGACATAGATTATAGGCAGTTGTACTCTTGTATTCCTTTATTTTATTAATAAATAATGAAAGAAGGACCCTTATTAGATTAAAAACCAAAAAACGAAACGATAAAAACTATCATTTCTACTGACCTTAGGCTAATCATTTAAATCTAATACCAAACTGAGTTAAAACACTCATTACATCTTGCTTTTATGTTAACATTGTTATATATCCACTTGAATATTTCTAAGAACAACATTTTGCTTGGCTGTTAAACATTTTTAATCCAATTCATTGTCAACGACAGAAGGCTTTGAGTGTTCATTGCTGCACTTGTGTGGCCACACGTTTAAAGTTGAGGTGCGGTACTCACAAACATTCGATTGGAAATATTTAATAAATTGATAAATATCTGAAGAGAGGTTTTTAAATATAATTTAAATTGGCTAATAAAAATGTACCCCATGTCATTTGTACGAAACTTTCCTAAAATGCCATTAACCTAATTCAAAACAGCAGGGGCCGACAGAGGCCTCATCCAATAATTGACATAGTAAATTATTGTTGTGAATGGAGATATACTTTTGGGGGTTTTTCTGATAATGTACAACTATACTTAACATTTTAAAAAAATAAAAAATAAAATAAATAAGAAAAAAGTAACAATACAAAAGGAATTCATAAAAAAAATTAAAAACTTAAAGTGGAAATATATTAATAAAAAAAAATGGCCTGCCTGAAGATTCACTCTCCTTTGGCTTATATGTTTTTTAACAATTCCTTAGAATTGTATTGCTACTCGCTAATCCAAATTGATATCAACTTAGAAAGGCTAAAATAGGTGCTTAAAATATATTTCCCATAAAAAGCAATTTTTATAAAAAGATAATTGCAGAAAATAACATACAATTAATTACATAATTTGACAAACAAAATGTATAATTTTGTTAAGAATGAGGAACACTAATTTAACTATCACTTAAAATAAAGCTTGTGGATGGAATAGTACCGGAATACACCACATGATGCAACTTCAGTTTTTGTTTTTAGTAATACAATAAATCACGTATGTCGCCCATGTTTATATTGAGAATAGGGAAGAAATGTGGTCGCTACTCAAGGAATAATGTGAATTACTAGACAGGAATCAGGAACCACGCTAACCAAAAGATTTTCATTGGGATTATTTACGGTTATTTCGGTTGTTAATAATGTATTTGCCATGTGATGCAGATTGATTTCCTAACATATGCTGTCCATTGTGCTATTTTAAAGTGCTCAATGCCAGCAAGTTGGAAAGCAATTGCAGCACCTAAGTTCATTACAAAAAAAACAACAACAGTTGCTTCCATTCACAATGGGGAGGCTCCAGGCTTGGTGAGGGATGCCCATATTTGGATATTCATAAAAAACATGGCTTTGCTGTACAGTTATTAACACACAGCCCACACAATAGCTGTCATATCATAATAAACAAACAGTGGGACTAAATTACAGATCGGGCTCACACCATGTGTGTCACAAAATGAAACACATGGCACAACCTGTCTGATCAACTATTCTCTGTGGCGTGATCGGACTCAATGGATAGCACTTTTGATTCACAGCTGCAGAGACCCAAGTTTGATTCCCAGCTGGTGCCCTGCGTGTTGGTGGGTGGAGTTGGATCTTCTCTCTTGGTTACTCTGTTGTGGGTTACCTGTGGATACTCAGGTTTCCTCCCACCACCAAAGACACAAGGGTTAGGTTGGAGGTTGATTGGGTTAGGCTGATTGGAGACCCTTGCACGAAGGACTGCAATCTTCCTGCCTTGTTGCCTATAGACAACTGGGATAGGCCCCACCCCCCTCCCCTTCAGCAGGACTAAGTGGGTAAAGTGATTGGATGGATGGGAATCCATAAGGCACATTCTTACTTTGAAAGGTCTTGTAGTAAACTCCTGGGCATGACTCATTCCAATGCCATCTCTCATTTGTTCTCTCTCTCTCTCTCTCTCTCCCTCGCTCTCTCTCATACATTAGTAGTAGCTGGTGATGGCACAGCCAAGCAGCAGGTGATGCTGCAGAGTATCTCTACATCTCTCCCTATTGTTCAGACACGGTATTAGCATCCATATCGTTCAATAAGTAGAGGTCAGTGTGGCCTGACAATCCCAGCCGAACCTAGAAGAAAAGAAAAAGGGGGTTAGTAATTGTGTGTATAGTTAATGTAGGATAAACTGCACATTCAACTTTGCTAACACACTAACAAAAATAAAAATACATGTAAGAGGGGTGGTTCTTTGCGGCTCCAAAATAGATTCCGATCTCCGGCTTCAATATTTGAAGCACTGGAGGATAAATCAACAGCAGCAGCCACCCCATGTGCCCTGTGTTGGCCAGCCCAGCCCGTATCTGATGGCAGGGAAATCTTTGTGCCAAGTTCTTTAGGCTGATAATGGTAACGGGGTTACAATCAATTTGTATAGCACAAAAGAGGATTTTATATTGATCAATTTGTTGGATTGGAGTTTGACCACTGATTCTTAGTTAGAATCAAATGGCTGATTAACAGGATGAAATGGCACGTTACAAAAAGATAAGGCACTGGGTATGCTCACCTGACGTGAAAACAGCCAAAGTATACCCCAAAACATCGGCAGATTTGTTGCAGTCAAGTAAGTTAACCCTAGTCGGTATACAATATAAACTGGGGTATATAACTTTAAAAGTATCTATTCAAGATAATCCTGAGGCAAAAGGAAGATGATCATTTTACTTGGATCTTTGATTATTAGAGTATCTTACTTACTGCAGAGACATCCTTTTCAGAAGAATTTGCCAGCTTGCAATGCAAGTAAATACAGGTGGTGAGATTAATTCAGTATAAGCCATGCTACTCTAGTAATCATACTAGTGTAGTTGACTTTTAAAAAAGGAAAACATGGAATTACTTTGCCAAAGGTATAGCAAGACACAAGACACCACGAATCTCCATATATCCTCTTGTTTATTCATACGGATACATGGCGTACTTAAGCAAGTATCAAAGGACAGACGATTTCTTCAGTTGGTTATAGACAGCAATAATTAACTTTAGGCTACAGAACACTACATTGGCCTACAGAATGTGCATTGAGAGAACTCAAAAAATGGACACTCAATATCTAGCGTCATTATTTCACAGAAGGCACTGATGACAGCAGTTAAACTTCTAACAAAAAAAAGGACAAAACATTCAAGAATGATTTACGTTGCCCATATGTTCACGGAAACAGTAAAATCGACGTAATTGCTGTAAAATGACTAAAATTGCTGTAAAATGACTACAAAATTCCATTGACAATGTTAAATGATGCAAAACATCTACAAATAAAGAATATCCATAGCAAATGATGGTGGATATGGTGGAAAAAGTAGAGCTACCAGTATTGGCCACATGAACTGTGCTCAGCTTGACCTTATTCAGATGGGCATGACAAAAAATAAAAAACATCAGATGAAAGATTGTGTTGTGCGTCAAATAAGGACTTGATTCTCAATCTGTAACCGTGCTGCCATCTGACAGACCACATATGTGCCATTATTATTTACCAAGAGGTTGAAAGAATTCACACCATTTTATGAAATCAGGTTTACACGTCATCTTAAGAGTCTTGCTGGTGCTCAAGTTGATTTAATTTGAATTCTGCTAACCTGAATTCCAGGTTGGCAAAACATAGTTTTTCTCCAAACCCATAAAAGACAAAATCACATTATCTGCAGGTATGTGTAAAACATGTGTTAATATATGGAGTTAAGCTAATGAGGTTAAAACGTGCAAAGGGCATATGCTAGCATGGGGCTTTGTAAACGCGGTACCATGAGGATTTATGCGGGCCTAAGAATAGAAGACGCTAACTGTAACGGGACCCTGAGCACAGCGACGGCACCCCTACACGCACGTCCGTCTGTGTGCGAGGAAACTCTGCACAATGCAACAGGTCAACATGCTCACGCAACGCTGCTGGAGGAATGACTGGAGACCGTACCAACAGAGGAACACAGGGCTTCATCCAAATATCAGGATTAGGATTCAAAAATAAAAATTGTAAATATAAATAATAATTCTTTCTCCACTGACGAGACGTTCAAGTCTTTAGTTTGAATACATGCCAAGAAGTGTCTCAAGGTGGCAAATGCTAATACCGTACCATCTGCTGAGGTCAAATACAATACGTCTCTAGCCATGATACTCTGCATAAAGCTAGCTTCCAGTACAGTAGTTACACATTAAAAAAAAGGGGTTTCAATGAGTGTTACATGGACTTGTCTTCTCGATGTACGTGAAACTTGGATTATGATATTCATTAGTACTGTAATCCATGACTTCTGAAGTCTGTACAATACAATTTTTGTTGATAAAATCAAAAGGCAATTTATTGTCACTCAACACAACCTAATACAAAAAAGTTTAATTATGGAAAAATAGAACTATAAGATGAAACCAAATACAGCTTTTCTTTCCTGTTAATACTGATTTGGTTCGTACACACAAAAAAAATCTATGCAGAATGCTCTGTATATTTACCATTTAGACCCTTGTCAAATTAATTGTATACAACATTGTTTCTTGCCAGTCAAGTTTTTGAAAGGTTCAATCCCTTTCCAGAAACAGAAGGAATGCTGGTTGGCACAGAGGTTGTTTTTTTTTTTTTTCGACCCACATCTAAGTATCATATTCAGGCCGTTCCTCTATGAATACAGCAGGATTATTGCTTACCCTGCTGCCAAAGTCCAGACAGGAAACCCCCAGGGCAATTAAACACAGCCACCCCTAAACACAGGACGGGAGCAGGCATTAAACATCAGAAAACATTTTGTTTGTATCCCCATTTTGTTTCTCTACAAAACATCTATTATAGGTAATGTTAACATGTAATTATAGGCTGCAGAATCTTCTAAAGCTTATTTGAAACGTCAAACACAAGTGTGGAGCCAAGTTGCTTTTTTCTTTTTTTTTTTTTACATTTGGACGAGGAGGATATTTTGTGGTTCAGGTTAAAAGAAACCCTCCCTTCATATTTCCATAGTTGCAGACATTAACACAAACCGGACACCGGCGTCAACCTACCAGGTAGCAGACGAAGCAGAGGTAGGCTATGGAGACGATGGCGGCCAGCACGTAGAGCAGCACGCTGGCCAGGCTGGTCACATACACGATCACAAAGTACATGTTGATGGCGCAAACCATCAGGATGATGACGCCCCCGGCGATCTTCCAGGCCCTGAAGACAAGGCGAGACGCGGGTCAGGGACAACGTCAGTGTTTTGAAATGGACTCGTAGTCGAGGTCTTAGTCCAAGCCGACCACAGTCACGTACAAAGAAAGACTGGGGTGGAAATGAATGCAATACACATTTTTAAAAAGTATCAAAATACACTTACAATCCATTCACAAAGTCATTCATTATGGATTCGAGACTGGTGAAGGTCAAAATGGGGATCAACGCAAACGGTAACTGTTGAGAAAAGACGACGTGTGCGTTAGCTCTGCAGGGTTTGCAATTTTGTTTATAAAAATGTGCCAAAACGAGGGCATTAAAGCGAGGTGCGTTGAGGCAGCAATCGTTGTGCGAAAACATGGATAACACATTTGTTACAACAACTTAAAATATGTCCTCAAAAGAATAAAATATACACAATATTAAAACTATTATTTACATGCATAGTTTACATGCATAGTACATGCATTATAGTATATATACATGCATTATATATTATAGTATAGTATTATCAATCAATGACTTAATAAGTGTATTTAACCAGATGTCATTGCATTTCTGGTGCTGAATGAAAGGCTTTTAAAATCCAAGGTTAGAGCATGTATCTGGCGTTCCCAATAAGGACTAAGGATCCAGAATAACACCGGCTGCACCCCCAAAGCCCCGCCCCCCCCGCTGACCTGCAGACTCTGCAGCACATTGAGGAAGTCGTTCATCCCTGTCAGGCGGGTGATGTCCTGGAAGATGGCCACCAGCAGCGTGGGCGTGATGGCGATGGATCGAGTGAGCAGCACCCGTGCAAAACGTGACCATCGCAGGTTCAGGAAGCCCTTGAGGAAAACGACAACAACAGCGTTTGTTTAAGAAACACCGCATGCCCACAAAGGCATAAAGTACCTCAACACCGACACATACGGCATCAAACACACACAGGTGGACTAATTAGTGTTTTGGAAATCATGTATAGCATGTAGACCATTTATAGACATGAATGGGCAGGTTGGGCCCCAGCCTCAGCGTTAACTAGGCCAAGCAGACAAATGGCGCCCAGGGGACCAGAGCGGAGTGGGGACCCTGAGGGCTTCATTAACTTATCCGCCTTTGAAGTCAGTCTGAGGGCCCTATTTTTTGCACAGGGTTATCAACAGTCTTGCCGTAAGAGAAATCCTTTCAAACTGTTGTCGTGATCATTCTCCCTCACATAGCAACCAGAAGCAATAAACAGAAGCCCTACCTCCATGACAAACTGCCCGGAGTAGGTCCCGGTCATGGTGGAGCTCTGTCCAGCAGCAAGGATCCCTATAGCCCAGATATATAGGGCTACGGGGCCAAAGAAACATCCCAGAACCACCCCCTGGAAACACACAAAAGGTACGTTGAGGCAACAGGGTTCAAGACGAAATAATTCTGATGTCTCTAAACAGATTTCTCACTCCTCTTCTTTTTTTTTTTTTCTCCCCCTAATCTGATCATTTCATTTGCATGGTACACAAGAAAGACAAAAAAAACATAAAATGCACAACACTTTAAATAAACAATCCATGTAAATGTAATGTCATTAAAAGACATCAAGTAGAGCTTGGATCGGGTCCAAAGAAACAAGCCCGACGCTACCCAGGAACACACACACGGTCTGTCTGAGCCCGGCCCTACCCGGGAACACACACACACGGTCTGTCTGAGCCCGGCCCTACCCGGGAACACACACACACGGTCTGTCTGAGCCCGGCCCTACCCGGGAACACACACACACGGTCTGTCTGAGCCCGGCCCTACCCGGGAACACACACACACGGTCTGTCTGAGCCCGGCCCTACCCG
>JAOPJO010000025.1:17531339-17545326 GCA_027123675.1 Molva macrophthalma | reverse complement strand
TGTGTGTGTGTGTGTGTGTGTGTGTGTGTGTGTGTGTGTGTGTGTGTGTGTGTGTGTGTGTGTGTGTGTGTGGGTCTGTGTGTGTGGGTCTGTGTGTGTGGGTCTGTGTGTGGGTCTGTGTGTGTGTGTTTTAGATGCGGGATGGAATCAGTGGAAATGTTTTGAAAGGGGTGCAGGTATGTAGTTCGAGGACTGGACTTGCCCAATGCTCTTGGTGTCACTGTGTAAGTGAAGGAAAGCATGAGCTCTCTTATTGTTCCAAGGACTCTCTAAAATGTTTGCTGATAAGCCTTCGGCTCCTCATCCCATCCAGCTGCTGAGGGCCACATGGACTCTCTGCTCATCCTGGTCAACAGAGAGGAGAGCGCGGATGTTCTCGACAGCACAGACGTACACGGACAGTGAGTACCTGAAGCGTATATACTTTGCTCATTAAGAACTCTCCAACAATCGGTGGGCCATGCGCCGTTACACCGATAAGAACGATGAGAGTGACGTGGGGTTGGGACTAAATATTGTCTCGTTGTGTGTTTGTGAAGGACTGCACTAATGCTGGCTGCCCTGGGCAGTCACACAGACTGTGTCCACATCCTGCTGGAGAAAGGAGCTGCTGCCAATTCAGCAGACAAGAAGGGCTGCACCGCATTGCACAGGGCTGTGAGTTGATCCCGTTGACTTAGGCCGACAACGACTGCTTTTAACAAGGCTTTATCAGAGGGAATACAGCTGCCTGATTCTAATCAATGTATAACCTCCCTGTATCCTCTACTGTGATCAGGATGTAAGGATTAAGATGACACCCGGTCTACAAGCATTAAATACAATATCAGGTTTAGAACAGTATATCAAATATAATGGAAAATAACTATAAAGACTAAGACCGCCGGTGAAAACAGGGGGGAACACGCAACACTCAATAGGGATAAGAAGGTTACTAATAGCATGCATGTAAAAACCGAGATCTGAGCCAGGACGGTCAAGCCATCTGTTGCGTGCCTCTCTGTCCCTCACGGCAGGCTGTCATGGGCAGCGAGGGCTGTGTGTGTGCCCTGCTGGAGCACGGGGCCTCAGCTCTGTGCAGGGACTCTCAGGGAAGGACCCCTCTGCACCAGGCGGCGTGTTGCGGCCACACCCAGCTCCTGGGCTCCCTGATCAAGGCTGCGGTGCAGGCCGACACCCTGGACTCCATGCTGGACTTCAGTGGGTACACGCCCACCCACTGGGCCGCCTACCACGGTGAGACGGAGCAGGGCCTGACGAGCCTCTTACCAAACATACGATTCATTCTTTGGTACCGCTTCTGAAATCCCTCCGTGTTGGTTGCCGAGCAACTTAAGATGCGTGCAAAAAAAAAAGCATGTCATTGAATATGAGTGAAAGCGACGCGGAGGCCCTAAACTGCAGTGAGGATACCTGGGTGACAGGACCACCCTGAGGGAGTTGGAACACAGCTAATGTGAAATCACACGATGCTTTTTCTAAACGACTTTCTCAATAACTATTTGATGCGGGGTCCTAAACGTGTATTGAAACGCTGCTTCTTTCATTCAGGTCATGAGGAATGTTTGCGAATTTTACTTGAAAATAAACCACTAACCATCCAAGAGGGACACTCTTTCACACCTTTGCACTGTGCTCTGTGAGTACCTTGAATTGAATCGCCAATCACTCCATTGATAGAACATGTGGAACTTTTCTAATAATCATTCATGATCAATCCTATAAGCTTGTATAAGGAAGGCCAGCAGTAAACATTCCCGTTCACTGGGCTGTTGTTAATAACCTTCTTTGTCCGGAACTCCTCGACAGAGTGAACGGCCAATGCGGTGCGGCCAAACTGCTGATGGAGAGCGGCGGGGCTCCAATGGTAAACACCAGAGACCCTAAAGGAAGGTAAAGACGCGTGTGTGGACCCGTCAGTAACCCACGGTAGCATTGAGCGTCGGCCGACATCATCAGCTGGTTGTGTTTGGTGGATGTGCTGCGCCTGCAGGTCCCCGCTGCACGCGGCTGCCTATTCTGAAAAGGTGGACGGGCTCCGGCTGGTCCTGGATCAGGGGGCTGAGGTCAACGCCGTGGACGGCTGCGGGCGATCCGCTCTGATGGTGGCCGCTGACCGTGGACAGTCCACGGCCGTCGGTAAGACCTCCGGACGCGCTCTCCCTCTGGGGTTAGGCTGAACTCGTGCGCACTGAGGGCTGTTTCGCTTCTTCTTCTTCTGGGTTTTAGGGGCATTCACGAGCGCTGTGTGTCGTTTTTCTGCATTTCAGAGATGTTGCTACACCAGGCTAAGCCAGACCTGACCCTTCTGGATGTCAACAGTAACACCGCTCTCCACCTGGCTTGCAGCAAGGTCCCTCTCACACACAATAACCACTGATTATTCACATGTGTCGTGTGATACACTTTCACATCCCAGGGCTAAACTCTCTGCTGATTCGGTGGCCTCAATTGTTCATCTTCTGGGGGGGGGGGGGGGTGTTGAAAGTTTCCAAAAAACCCTGTCATAATCACTCCTTCCTCGTTTACTTGATACAAAATTACCTCCCGTGCCAGACTGAATTCGTACATTAGTCCATCTGTACACGTAACAGTCCTTCCCACCCTCACACTCCCACCTCACTGCCGTAACGCTCCTCTCACTTACACACTTGCATGGGATTTTCCTCCCTGACTTTGCGATGCGCTCCGTCCTGCAGGGCCATGAGATGTGCGCCCTGTTGATCCTGGGGGAGATCAGCGACACCTCCCTCATAAACGCAGCCAACAGTGCTCTCCAAATGTAAGGCCTCACGCCGAACGCTACACTAAAGCATGAGTCACGGTAGTCGCTGCAGTGATGAATGTCTATTCAGACGGCTACTATTAGTTGGATTGGTTTCCTTTTTTGATATATATTTTATTTGTGTCTTTCTCTCGTCGGGCACTGCACCTGCTGATGTAGGCCCCTCCACATAGCAGCGAGGAAAGGCCTAGCCACAGTCGTCCAAGTGCTACTCAGCAGAGGTGCCGCTGTAATGGCTGTAGATGCAGAAGGTAAAGTCCAAAACGGCATCGCTCTTCTTACGTTATACATGTGACTTGACGTGTTTTCACAGTATCAGTCTTTGTTGTTTTTACAGGGTGCACGCCAGCCTTGTCTTGTGCCCCAAACAAGAAGGTGGCAGACTGCCTGGCCTTAATTCTCTCCATGATGAAGCCTTTCCCTCCCAAAGAGGCCTCCAACTTCAACGCTAACCTCAAACACTGTGGGATCTCAATGTTCTGCGGGGATACCGGCAATCTCAATCATGCCTATACTGAGAAGTGCTGCAGCAGCGTTGGCCTGCAGCAGTGCCTTACTGAGTGAAGCCCCCCCCCCCATGATCAGTACCCAGAGGCTGGGTCACTCTTCAGCCAGCCGGTCCTGCTCCTTTTCATACATTAGCAGAAGGATCAAATGTAATTATAATATATGTATGTGTGTGTGTGTGTGTGTGTGTGTGTGTGTGCAGAGACATTTACATGTCTGCACACATCTTGTTTAAAAAGAAAATTCACTTGTCAACAAGTGAAATTATGCAATTACACATATTTTTATTATGGTACTGTATTACTTACAAAAGCATAACCTTACATTTTTCCAGTATGATCTTTGGAAGTTACATTTCAATTTTCTGAGATGAGATGTGAAGGAATCTTGAAATACTATATGTAGCAATATTCTGAAAGTATTTTTCTAACTTATTTAGTTACAATTATAGCTCACAATCCCTATATCAAGTTGATTTAATAACGTTGAGTGTGAATTATAAGAGCACACCTTAACCGGTTTCTCAATGGCTTGCAAATCGTTGATTGCCTTAATTAAAATGCATATTGATGTAAGCACAGTCGCGCACGAAGACACACACATGCACACACGTATGACATAACTGACCTTTCAATATTGTTGAGGTAAGGTGTTAGAATGATAAGGAAATAGAGATGTTTGCGAGATTCTAAAGCAACCTTTTTGAGGGGATATTTTAAATTGGCTTGAACAGATCAAATATTTACCTTCATGTTGGATTTTGAACAAATGTGGCTCACTAATTCAAAGCTGTTATGGTATGTCACTCTGACAACATTGAGTTTTACTGTACTGAGGCAAACGCTACAGTCTGAGATGTCTTCAGAATCCGTTATTCCAGTTTCTACAAACACATAAGCCAGTCCCTTTTGTATAATTGTTTAACATTTGCATACATGTTCTATTTGTACTACACAGTAAGCCATTAAAGGTGCAGATATTTCAAAGCAAGGGTTCTGCAATAGCTATTATAAAACACTATATTCACACTAAAGGTTCTGACTTAAGTGCTTCAAAATGTGTTCCCCAGCTGGGGAAACGTTGGATACTTGAACCATGTCATAAGTGTTGTATTTATTAATTATATTTCTGCTAAAAATGTAATTACATTTGTTGAGTCATCTATTTAGAGAGTGCAGGCTTAACTAGGAATTGCAGTGATTGGATTGGCTCAATGACAATTATACCAGACAGATCTTCCTAGGAATTTGTACAAAATAAATTCGAGAATAAAAGAAAAGTTTAATTTTGTGTCCTTCCATGTTTTCCGTGTAGTTGACAACGGGCGTGAGATTGAAAAAAAAAAATGTACGTTGGTAATTATTTGCTGATCCTCAACTCAAGCAGTGTTACTTCCGTTATGTGGTCTGTAGGAGTGCTGCTATCCCCATAGCTAACTGCAGCTCTCTTTGCAAGTCATGAAGATGGCGAACGTGGTGCTGGAGTTCAAGGCTTCTGCCGGAGACTCAGAGCCCCAAAATCGCCCCGTTTTAGTGATCGGACAACAAAACAATCTGCAGCAAGTAAACTGGAGCCAGATCAAGGGAAAGCTTCAACCAGCCGTTAGCAAAGAGGTAACTGCTTATGATTGAAAAACTCTGGTTGTGGCTAATCTTAGCTTGCTAATGCACATCTAGCACTAGTAATGCATAAAGACCAAAACTCCTTATACAGTCTAAATCTAAATAGCAGCTATTCCCTCTGATTAAGGTAATGCCGATGACGATGATATTCGAAGAATAGTATTTTAGTACAACATGTCCTCGATAATGAATGCGCTAATTGGCGAGTAAAGATTTAAAAGGGCAGTCACGTTAGAGCTGCTAGTTCTAACTTTAAGACAAATTTAGCTCAACGTTTTCCGAAATGAATTAAATAACTTTGAATAGAAGATGTTGAATGATTATTGCCATGCGTCGATTAGATGCAGTATGTAAATTATAAAAACCTTCGCGGACTCTTCAATTAAACAAGGAATTACGTCAGATAATTCAACCACCACGTACAAGGTCAAAGGCAACAGGTGCACCACCAATGTTCAATTTGAAGTCATTAAGCCTATTCAATACAAGGGTTGCATTGCTTACCATTTCAATTACAATTCAAAACATTTCAAAAACGAAAATAAACACCTTGGCAATTGTTTACATTTATTTCATGGTATTGTTACTCAAAACAAAATATATGTATCCACTTGAAACGGACTGATCTATTTTTTTTTTTACATCTGCAAGATGGGCATGCTTTGGGCCACGGGAATCTGAATTTAAAATGGCACTATGGTTTAGAAAGAGTTAAACGCATCTAACTGACCCTAGGCAATACAATGACTGGTGACTCTGTGACTCTCTAGTTAAGCATTTCAACTTGACGGTAGGTGACACCAATATTACCAGCTCGACTGATCTGTGTCAAGCTTTTATGACGGTGTCGGCTTTTTTGAGATAGATAGCAGTTGTGCAACCTTAATTGCACAAGGCAGTGTATCAAGCGACTTAAGAAAGGATGAATTGACCTGTTTTGTGAGGTCAAAGAACAGTTAACTGTGCGACTGTTAAGTAATCTAATTTATTTATTGCTGCCAGGTTAAGGTTCTACTCAGCTTAATGTATGAGCCTGAAACACTGGATTTGCATTGGATAAAAGGCAGTACAGCTGTTCCACACAATTTAAGTTAATGTTACAGATTTCATATTTGTGTCTCAAGGCAAGCACAGCTTATGTTTCATTTAAATGTCTTACTGTAAAACAAGCTTAACGATTTATGATAAAGCAAAAAAGCGCCTTCCATATTGGGAAGCACTTCCCTAAATGCAAACGCGTTTATACAGTCGTGTTCCGTTGCTTCCGGAGTGGCGGCTTCTCTAATGGACTTGGTTAGACAGGCAAGACGCTCCTTATAAGTACAAGGAATCATACCTTTCCCCACCTGCAGGTTTGGCAGGCAGCCCTCAGTGCGTTGAGCCCCAACCCCACGGACAGCTGCCCGCTGTACCTGAACCATGCTACAGTGGCAGCCCTTCCCTCCCGGGTCAGCAGACACAACAGCCCCTCCTCCGCCCACTTCGTCTCCCGTCTTGTTCGGACCTGTCTGCCCGGGGGCAACAATCGCTGCATCGTGGTTAGTTTCTCGTCCCGATGTAAATTCCCGATTTTCATTTTCATTTTTTGTAATGTTTTTTTTTATTGTCAGAAATCCTGCACTGCGGGCCTTTCCACAGGAAGCGCTGCGAATGGCTTAAGTGCTGCACAAACATTTAGTATCTTCATCGAGCAGTTGAAGCACGGCGTTGCCTGTCTTTTCATTTCCAGATGGTATGCGAGCGTTCGGACGTGTTTGCGTCTTCCTGTGCCATTTCCCGGGCGTTCCCCGTGTTCTCCCGGCGCTCCGCGTCCTCACGCAGGACGGAGAAGAAGAAGGTGACCGTGGAGTTCATCGTGGTGGGCCAGGAGAGCAGCTCCGTGGAGCCGGCAGAGCTCCAGGTAGCGCCCGCCGTGGCCCGCACCGTTCTCCTACTGGTCTCTCTGTCATCAGGTGAAAACGCATGTAGAGGAATATGAACTGGAGATTTGTTTTTGTTTTCAGTGTCTTTCCAATGCTGCTGATGGCGTGAGACTGGCTGCTCGCATCGTGGACACCCCCTGCAACGAGATGAACACCGATCATTTCCTGGATGTACGGATTCCTTTTGCTCTTGCTAAGTACTGTAGCAGTGCATATGTTTCTGGTAAAAGTCAGTAAAGGATTTCATCCGGGTCCCCAGGATCTAAGGTGCCTCACCGTTTATCTTTAGTTTGTAATACCGGTGTGGAAGTTCCGATTGCAATAGATTTCACAAATCTTTCTTTAAGGGACAAACCTTGGATACGAACCAGAAAATATATACTGTACTTTGATATTGTGTAATATACGCGTTGAAAGGAAGATTGGAACTTATGGAAGGGGACCATTAGGTGTACATCCTTAAGGAAGTTGCTTACATGTGTTCTTGTTTGCAGGAGATCAAAGCCGTTGGTGCAGAACTGACAATTACACCTGTGATCATACGCGGAGAGGAACTGAAGCAGAAAGGTTTTGGAGGTACAGTTTCGCCATTCAATTTCAGCGTCAAATCCCTTTCTCTGAACATCAAAAGATATCTTTGGGTTGAAATAAATGCGGAGTAATGATGTGTTTTACGATGAGAAATCCTGTGCCATGTGGGTGCTGAGCGTTTGCTGTGCTCTCTGCCTGGCAGGTATTTACGGAGTGGGGAAGGCAGCAGTCCATCCCCCTGCACTCGCAGTACTGAGCCACACACCGGATGGTGCGACCCAGACCATAGCATGGGTGGGGAAGGGAATCGTGTACGACACCGGGGGACTCAGTATTAAGGGGAAGGTAGGTTGGAAAAGAGGAATGGATTTGCATCGAATCGTGGTATAGTGCATATAGTGCAAATTTGATTACAGAAGTAAAATTAACTTGACAAAACGGTGAAAGTAGTAAAAGAAGCGCTATGGAAATAAGAAAATGAATGGAACGAATTGGGGACAAAACTGGTGATCTGCATTGATGTTTCACCATTTGAACACCGTTCAATTTGTTGCTTTTGCATCTGCCTTCAAGTTGATGACGTATAAATCGTTTCTGTACAAGAGAAGTACTATTTCCAGGTTCAGTAATTCAAATCAAATGATTGAGGTATATCATTTCAAAGATGTATTTATCTTTATTCCCTAGACCACGATGCCAGGGATGAAGAGGGACTGCGGTGGAGCTGCAGCAATCCTGGGAGCCTTCAAAGCCACCGTTAAACAGGTGGGGGGGGGGGGGGGGAAACATTTAAAGGGTTCAAAATAAACTCCCAATTATAGCACTGTTGCTTACGGCTGCCACGGGCATTTTATTGTCCTGCATGTCTCTGTAGTTGAAAGAAGAAGGAGCATGTGAGAGAGCTGTCCTGTATCCACTCTGCTGTTCTTCTCTTTCTGCAGGGCTTCAAGGACAACCTGCATGCAGTCTTCTGTCTCGCGGAGAATGCGGTCGGACCCACGGCCACGCGGCCTGATGACATTCACACGCTGTACTCTGGGAAGTGAGTGACTCCACGGTTATCCCCTGTGAAGGGGGGGGGGGGGGTTCTAGTTGGTGTCCAGCTGACCCCTGCGAGCGTGGTGGTGGTGACGGCCATGCCCTTTGACCCGGTGCTGGCGTTGCGAACGGGAAACCATTATCGACCATTGTCGATGGTGACTGGAGTGTTTTGCTCCTCTGCCCTTGAGAGCCGTCGTGTGCCTCATGTTACATGTTTTTTTTCACCGATTTAAATATGGGCACTGGCGGGTCCGGCACAGATCTACTGTAGTTATTTTGGAGTCTGATTAATTAGAAAGCTTTGCCTCTTACATACAACCTGCTCGTGCTTTTATTTCTAAAATGGCGACAAAACTCTTGATAGGTGATCCATTTGGTCTCTTTCCTTTCAAGGACGGTGGAGATCAACAACACGGATGCAGAGGGCAGACTGGTGCTCTCCGACGGAGTGGTCTATGCCAGCAAGGACCTGTCTGCAGACATCATCCTGGACATGGCCACCCTGACGGGGGCACAGGTAGGCCATGTCTTTACTACACAAAGCCACCACCTTCAGACCTGAAATCACGGCGATGCCGTCGCGGGCTCCGGATGAACGCCTCTGCTAAATGAGTAGATGGCACGCCGAGGGATTGGTTCAGTCCTTTGGTGCACTTGGTGTTTTCCAGGGGATCTCCACGGGGAAGCACCATGCGGCCGTGCTGACCAACAGCGAGGAGTGGGAGGCGGCCTGCGTGCGTGCCGGCCGCAGCAGCGGGGACCTGGCACACCCGCTGGTCTACTGCCCCGAGCTGCACTTCAGCGAATTCACCTCAGCCCTGGCCGACATGAAGAACTCTGTGGCAGTACGTGCCCCGCTCCGCTTGTGTTCCTGTTGCTGCTTTTAGATGTAGACTTTTAGCCATGCTTTGGGTATCCGGACAACAGCAATACAGTTTGGGCTATTTGTTTGAATGAACACTGAACTGCCTGTTGACCGCCGCTTTGACCGTTTTTTGTTGTAGTGACACCAAAATGCCACTAGATGGTGCATTGTGCTAGATTGTACTAAGTATAATTAAACTCCAATTACACATTATTTACAACTTTAAGTTAAAAATCAAATCAAAATTGTTTTGAATACATGCTGCAAATGCTTCTTTTGCAATCAACAATTAATTTGTATATTCTGTATAATCCATGAGCTTGGCTAAATTCAGTTATAGCTGTATATGTATGCATTTTGTGTTTTATTGGACTTCTGTCTTCTACTGTTGTGGGTATGTAACACCTGAGTGCAGTTAATTAATCACCCACCTTTTACATTCTTCATTGTCCTTTTAAATAGTTTGTGGTTCAACAAAGGTCTGCTGTTACCAATCTGTCAAACGCCACACACATTGTACCCAAGTCAGAAATACCGCAATGTCGACTAAAATGATACCTTCCTATCTTTGGCTGAGAAACGATCTCTTGAGCTAGTAATCATAGTAATTATGTCCTTTTTGTTTTTGTTTTTTGACAGGACCGGGAGAATGCCCAGAGCTCTTGTGCAGGCCTCTTCGTAGGCGCTCACCTTGGCTTTGACTGGCCTGGGGTCTGGGTCCATGTGGACATGGCCTACCCTGTCCATGTTGTAAGTTCTCTCTAGGTCCACGCCCCCTTTCAGTTAGAAACCCATTCTAATGTGTAGCGTCATGGTGTCAGTCCACCAATGGTAAACCACGGATCCAAATCACCAGCTACTTCAGTGGTCACCCTTTTGACTTTCTTACTTACTTTTTTTCCTTTTGGGTTGAATTCCCAGGGCGAGCGCGCCACGGGCTTCGGCGTTGCCCTGCTCATGGCGCTGTTCGGCCAGGCCTCGGACGACGCCATGTTGAACAAGGTGTCCCCCCTGAGCGCGGGCGTCGGGGCGGGGGGGGGAGACGGCGCGGAGCGTGACTGCAAGCGGAGGAGGCTGGTCTGAGGCCAGTCGCGACGGCGCAGGACCGTGACCGCTCCGGCTCTCGCGGCCGCCGAGCGCTCGCTCCTCCGCCGCTGGGCCTAAATTGGGATCAAATTTGAGGCGTTGTTTGTCCAGTTCAAAGCCATGCTTCAACATCTAAAATGTGTTCAGTCTTTTGACCGGAGTAGATATTGGGGTGAATTGAATGATGAAACTGTCATGATGGAAGACTGCCTTTGCACTTATTTTACTGATTGTCCTTCCGGCATGGTGTTTGTTAGTTTCTGCATTAATACTATTGAATCTGACAAAATAAAACCTTTTTATTATCACTGATTATTCTTGCCAACCGTAGTTTTCCCAATTTGGATAATAAACAATAAACGTATGCATTTTATGCAATGAAAATGCAGTGTTTAACATTTATATATGTTGAAACAAAACGTGTTTGTCGAAAATCCACTTCATTCTCTAATATTGTGTCTTCATGGTGTTTGATTTGGGGACATTAGGGGCTTAGCCCAGATATTTGTATTACTATTAGTAATTATTATTGAGTAGAAGCAGAATACTTCACTACTGCTACCGTTAAAAATGAATTTACTTGCTACAGTACCAGACTACAGAAAAAACGTTAAATGTATTCATGTTTACGTTGGTTTCTTCTTGGACTGTAACATTTTCTCACACACACACACAATTTTCCGATGGTTCATGCCGTGTACTGCCCTGTAATCGTTCTCTCTTGCGCTCACGCAGAATGCGTGCATGCCAAGTAGTGTGAAGCAGATCTGCCGCTTGGATGACAGAGGATCCAAGACGTATTTATATTACGTATAATATTTCCGAGGGCTTTAATATGTGGTCGGAATGACGGATGAAGATCCAACCTTAGATCTGGGGCTTTTCATAAAACATTTGGAGCTGTAGCCTGGGAGGCCCAGGCCTAAAGACGCCAAGTGTGAAGTGATTAACATAAAGGTAACGGTTCATACACGCGTGGTCAAAAGCGGCAATTGTTATGAATAAACGCTTTCACGATGCCACTGGATTCCGCCTGGTTGAACGTTTGTTGCCCGCTTTGATGTACAACTGCCAAAATAGGGCACGACTACCACTACAGACTTCTACTGGTTCCACTGGGAACGGCCCAGTCTAACCACCGTCTGCTACTGGTTATACTGGGAGCTGCCCAGTACCCACCACAGTCTGCTACTGCCTATGCTGGGAGCTGCACAAAACAACTACAGTTTTCAACTGGTTATACTGGGAGCTGTACAGTACAACCACAGCCTGCTGCAGGTTATACTGGCTGTACTTGGAGCTGCCCAGTACCACCACAGTCTGCAACTGGTTATACTGGTAGCTGCCGTGTATAACCACAGTCTGCAACTGGCTATACTGGGAGCTGCACATTACAACTACAGTTTTCTACTGGTTATACTGGCAGCTGTGCAGTACAACCACAGTCTGCAACTGGTTATAGTCTGATACTGGTTATATTGGGAGCTGCCCAGTATAACCACAGTCTGCTGCTGGTTATAGTGGGAGCTGCCCTATATAACCAAAGTTTGTTACTGGTCATACTGATGTCTGTGATTATTCAGATATTTGGGGAAAATATTTTTATCACTGAAACCTTTCAAAACATTCCTACAGCCTGAGTCACATTTTAAAATAACAGTCAACCAGCAAGTGGGTCAGCCAATCAGCCAGCCAATCAGCCAGCCAGCCAGCCAATCAGCCAGCCAGCCAGCCAGCCAATCAGCCAGCCAGCCAGCCAGCCAATCAGCCAGCCAGACAATCATTTTGCTTTGAAAGGTTTTATATCTGAAGAGAATCAACAGTAAGAATATAAGGGGACACTTTTATTTAAAACAAGGATGTTCTGACATCACTGGTGTCTAAATGTTATTTACAAAATGAAACCAACATATTCCAGTATTGCAGTTTTCAACACAACACAATGCTGTTTAACAGCTAGAACTAGTACCACATAAAACAACAATTGAATATTCACTCTTAAATGTACTTTGAAAAACACAAAAATAATCCACACAACAGAAGGAGAGGAGAGGTAGAGATAAGAAAGGAGAACAGTAGAAGGGGAGAGAGTACTTGGACAAAATTATGCTAATACACATCCTGGCCGTGCCCTATATAGTGAACTATTTAGGGCATTTTGTAACGTATTAAGTATTGCACTGTATCCCATTATAGGGCACTACTTAAAGGAGAAATATGTGACATTGACACCGAGCCCTTAAAATGGGCACTGCAGTCCAAATTGCCATATTCCATATTGTCAGTATTGGAGAGTTGCATCTGCCCGTCCCCTACTCCCAGACTTGAAGCTCACGCGGGGTTTCCAGGTTCAGTACGCTAAATGAACAAGATTGCAAGACGAGTCGAGCGTTTAGGAACAAGTGAACCGATTGGAACACAGCCTTATATTTGCACTTGGAGAATGTTGAAAACAAGCTGTTCCTCCGTGTAATGTTCCTTCAGCACACCACCGGTACTGCATCCATGTTGTTACTCCAATTATCTGTTCTAACAGGGTGTATCTCGGTTCTAACAGTGTATTTAGGTTCTAACAGGGTGTATCTAGGTTCTAACAGTGTATTTAGGTTCTAACAGGGTGTATCTAGGTTCTAACAGGGTGTATCTCAGTTCTAACAGTGTATTTAGGTTCTAACAGGGTGTATCTCGGTTCTAACAGTGTATTTAGGTTCTAACAGGGTGTATCTAGGGGTTTTAAGAGGGTGTATCTCAGGGTTCTAACAGGGTGTATTTAGGTTCTAACAGGATGTATCTAGGTTCTAACAGGGTGTATCTAGGTTCTAACAGGATG
The DNA here is from genome assembly GCA_027123675.1 of Molva macrophthalma. NCBI lineage: Eukaryota > Metazoa > Chordata > Actinopteri > Gadiformes > Lotidae > Molva > Molva macrophthalma. Next base: position 17,532,137 of record JAOPJO010000025.1, on the reverse strand, counting down.
TATCTAGATTCTAACAGGGTGTATCTAGGTTCTAACAGGGTGTATCTCAGGGTTCTAACAGGGTGTATCTCAGGGTTCTAACAGGGTGTATCTAGGTTCTAACAGGGTGTATCTCGGGGTTCTAACAGGGTGTATCTCGGGATTCTAACAGGGTGTATCTAGGTTCTAACAGGGTGTATCTAGGTTCTAACAGGGTGTATCTCGGGGTTCTAACAGGGTGTATCTCGGGGTTCTAACAGGGTGTATCTAGGTTCTAACAGGGTGTATCCAGGTTCTAACAGGGTGTATCTCGGGGTTCTAACAGGGTGTATCTAGGTTCTAACAGGGTGTATCTAGGTTCTAACAGGGTGTATCTAGGTTCTAACAGGGTGTATCTCAGGGTTCTAACAGGGTGTATCTCGGGGTTCTAACAGGGTGTAGCTAGGTTCTAACAGGGTGTATCTCTGGGTTCTAACAGGGTGTATCTAGGTTCTAACAGGGTGCATTATGTTCTAACAGGGTGCATTATGTTCTAACAGGGTGTATCTAGGTTCTAACAGGAACAGGGTGTGTCCAGGTCGGTTCCACAGCGCCAGCAGCAGTAGTGATGGTGATGAAATGTCCGTCCGTCTGACCCCGTCCGGAATGACGGACTGAAGATCAACTGGAGGAGACCAGAGGTGAGTTAGTGTGCACAACTGTGTGTGTGTGTGTAAGTGTGTGTTTGTGTGTGTGTGTGTGTGTGTAAGTGTATGTGTGTGTGTGTGTGTGTGTGTGTGTGTGTGTGTGTGTGTGTGTGTGTGTGTGTGTGTGTGTGTG
>JAOPJO010000025.1:17460287-17471057 GCA_027123675.1 Molva macrophthalma | reverse complement strand
CACACACACACACACACACACACACACACACACACACACACACACACACACACACACACACACACACACACACTAGGGTGAGTAAGAGTATTGCGTACACACCGACAGATATTGCACGCGAGTGGTGTAACCTTTGACCTTTACCTTCATGACCTTGAAGATGAGGATCTCCCCAGAGGAGCCTGGGCTGAAGGGGTTGTTCTGGAGCAGGTCAGAGAACTTGGACAGATACACTCCTGGACACACACACACACAGCATATGAGAGCAGGTCTTCCTACTCTAGCATGGGGGGTTAGCAGGTTGTTTGAAGAGGGGGCCGTACCTTTACTGGGGTTTCCAAGAGCCGTGACCCAGCTGTGTCCCGTCAGCAGGCCCTTCTCACACATCACCGGCAGCTAAACACACGTCACATTCTGTTACCCCGCACCGTCAATAGATGACATAGTCTTACCACACGCACACGGTCAATACATTACGTACTGTAGGTACAGTCAATAGATGAAATACTGTTACCACACAATCAATAGATCACATGTGTGTTCGTGTTACCTTGACAGCATCAGCCAATAAGAAGCAGTGGCTCTCCTCCAGCTCCTTCTCCGTCCTCCCCTCACTCTTCATCTCCTTTCTTTTCTCCACAAACTAACACACGCACACGCGCACACACACACACCTCTTAATCCTTGTCAGTGTTTACTGTATTCTGTTTTGTGCACCCTTCCTCCATCATCGTCATCCACTCCTCACCACACCACTCTAGGCCTGCTATACAACCAACCCCTCCTCACCTGTCCCTCCAGCCCAGAACTGTGCACTAGTCTAGGCTTGCTGTAGGTGAAGCAGAGTGAGGAGCTACTGTCCTTGTAGCTGGACGTTAGGATGGTCAGCATGTCCTCAAACTCCCTGGACTCGCTGGACACATACTGGAACAGAGCTGCACACAGACAGACAGGTAGTTAGGCAGACAGACTGGTAGTTACGCAGACAGACAAGCTATTTATTTTATTTCACCTTTATTTAACCAGGTTAGTCCCTTGAGATTAAACATATTTTAAGAAAAACCTGGCCAAGGGGGGAGTCAGTACATCAAGTTACACATACATAAGACACAACATACAACACAGCAAAACAATAGCACAGATAGTAAAAAACTACTATAATTCCAAAGAGTGCTTGTGCTTCCCTCTGTTAAAAGATAGCTTGACATCCTGACATGGAATTCACCAGATGCTTTCAATGTTTTAGACTTAGATATATTCTGGGTATTCACCAACTGTCTTTGTTGGTGTGGACTCCTGTTCCTTCACTCCTATACATTTCATGTTTAAGGAGTAATTCTCTGCTTCTCTTCTCTTCTCTGCAGAGAAGTCATGGTCACCAGACCTTTGCCCTGGTCCTAAATTGTTGCTAAAATCGTTGACATATCAGTTCCCTTGTAGACGAATTAGAAACAACACTAAATAACCCAGTAGCCCCCTAGAGTAGCTTGGGTGGAATGATGTTGCATTGTCCTAGCATAGCAGTATTCGAACAGCATTAGCAGTGACAAGAGAACAACAAGAAACGTATGCTGGGCGCAGACTACAAGGTTTTACAATCTTGTAGTCAGCACAATTCCCGGTGGAATTCATGGACTACCCCGATTCGACTCTGAAAACCGAAACCATCGCTAAATTCTCGCGATCAAACGTAAAGTGCGCCTAAACCATGGATGTAAACAAACATGGCGGACGATGTTCGGGGGTTATAATTACTTCTATGGTTATATTATAATCGATACATCCATGGTTATTGTATGATTTCAGAGAACCTACTGGTTGTATCAGAGCTATAAAAAAAAAGCTACTGCCGTATTGCATACCTTAATTACCATAGAGCGCAATAATTCGGTTTACTTAATGTGCTCTAGCTGCACCCTGTAAAACCATGTAGTCCTACAGGCTCGTATACATTCTTTAAATACTATTAATAAACGAACTAACCAACATCAGGACAAACACCATGACCCCTAACCAATCTAATTTCCAAACATGACATCTAGGGTTGCCAACCCTATTACTGTACATTAAAAAAAAAATGTTACAGCTTTGCCATTTTGAGTGACATTAAGTTGTGGATGTCGATTTTAGTGTTTCGGTGTATTCTCCCGCATCGCTTACAAACATTTATTTAAATTGCTATTTGCGCTCAGCGTTCTCAGATCATATCTCTGAGCACCTCACACTACATGATTTGGTAGGCGCCGTGCCGATGTGAAGTCGTATACATTAAAAAGGTTTGATATATTGCGCGGGCTGCCCCGACGAGCTTTCCAGTAGATCGGAAGGCTTCATATTGAATCTGTAAACTGCGCACACTACGAGATAATCGGTACCAAGCGTCGGTCCCGACCAGCCACTGACCAGGTTTTCTCCCCGATGATCTTGCAGTGTGTAACGTTACGCAGCATCACACATCTGTCCCACTGTACACATCAAAATCAGCACAATGATGGCTTTCAACGAGAAAATATTCATATATTCAATATTCATTCTGTCTAGTAAAGTACTTTGAAATCAAACCATTTCTAACAATGCCTTTCTCATTTGATCTTCACATCTTCCCCAGAGCCCACTACACGTCCCACAAGCACAGAGGAGACACCCAGACACCACATCTGTTCAACTATTCCACTCTACAGGTAGCCATCATGTGGAGATCGACATCTAGTTGATATGGTAAAATAGTCAAAGGCTCTGGTAAATGAGTCCACTCTGCAGTTAACCAACCATAATCTGGAGGTCCTGGTCTAAACATCTTGTTTGATCTGGTACAATAATCAGTGTCGATGGTCCTGATCTTTTTCAGGGATTACATGAATTCAGCAACCTATCAGAAGTCCTCCCTTTGTTCGGTGAATCATCGCAACATTAAATAAACCGCAGGTAACAGGAAGACGTTTAACAGGTCTTTAACTAACGCCAATGACAATACTAGAGGGCATACAGTGTTGTTATAAAGACCAAACATAAGCAGCATGTTGTTTTGCTAGGCACACCTCTCGTTTCCTTGTTTTTCCTCGGGATGTGGAACTTGAGCGGCTCCATGGGCATGTGTCTGCGGTGCACCGGTGTCGAGGCCGAGGTCCTTCTCTCCGACAGCCTGACTCCCGGGCTATTCAGGAGGTCTGAAACCTCGGACCCTCGTTGATCTGAAACCGTTGGAGTTTCATTACTGGGACTCAGTCCGCCATCTTGGCTTTCCGCGGCAGCCCTTTGACTAACGTTACTTCCCGCGGCAGACGGGTTTCTCCGTCCGCTACGTTCGTCCATCGTCGAAGCATCAAGCGATATATAGTTCTCTCTCATTGACCGTTACTTTGTCTCTGCTCTCCAACCGGTGTCGCAAGTTGGCAGAGCTGTTATCCCAAGAACCATGCTCCGTTCCCCGAAATGAAAACACACTGAAATCGAGACACACACGGCGTCATGGAGACACGCAGCTGATTGGCTGAGGGTGACGGAGACCAGAACACGAGGTCAACCGTGAGTTCCGTTGTCAAACAGCGACACCTGGAGGCCCCAGAGTGGGGGATGCATTAAAACCTGTCCGTCTCTCGGTCTTTCCGTCTGTCTATCTGTCTATTTATATTCTGTCTTTCTGACTACCTGTCCCTCTGTTCAGCCTTGTATCATGTAGCATTATTTATTTATTTATTGAACTATTCAAGTCCCATTTCACCCATGCACTGCAGCCCTGAACTTATCTAGACATTACCCGGAGGAGCTGTGTGTGAAAATGACTTGCAGGGTCATTTTTTGTATTAACTCACATTGTGTTCATATAGAAAGAAGATATCAATGATCATTTAGTTTTTTTACTGCCTGCAGGTGGAAATTGTCATGGATCCCGCCGGTAAGGCCTCCTTCACAGCCGGGGTTTACCCACTCGTTTACCCTTATGTTCCTGAGACGGCCCACCAGCACTGATATTTACTTGGTACAGCCTGCTTTTATCCACTCGGACGGCTTTAAAGTATGTATATTGCCCCCTTTGTCACTTGCATGGTTAAAACCTTATTCAAGCAAGAACAAACATGACCTCCATGTAGGGTTAATCAGTTCATATCATTATTAATGAACACAGGTTACAAATAAAACTTCAAGCGAATAAGCAATTTGTATTTAAGAGAATTTAACAGATTATAATGTTGGTCAACAAGGCAAAGCGTATAAAGAGTAAAAAACCAGCAAGCAGATAAAAAGCAATTCGATCCTGATATATTTTCAGGTCATCATTTTCTTGACAAAAAGACTTACAGAGCAATTACATTTAGTCGTATCTATTACATGCAATGTATTCATGTCTGTCAAGGATGTGGCATTCGTCGTGTTTTATTTCCCCACTCTGTGTCTGTGTGACACCTGGGTATAAGGAAGAATCACATCATTCAATGCATCGGGCTTTATAGAAGAGACATCCTTTCTAAACATACCTAATGAATCCCCATGAAATTAATGTGTTCATTAGGTAGGATTATTTTGTAGGGTTATCCTTTTTTTTTTTAAATAAACTTTAAAAAAACCTCTGTTTTATGTGACCTGTCAAGCATCCTCTGGTTTCACCAACCGAGACTAGATGGGGTGTTATGGCCTAGCAAATGGGTTTTATGGCCTAAATGAGTTTCTAATCTTGATTGTTGCTCTCCTGGTGCCACAATGGGGGAACGAACTCCCCACTGACATCAGGACAGCTGAAGCCCTACACATCGTCCGTCGCAGACTGAAGAAAAAGAAAAGAAAGAAAATGCTATATCCCTTGTTACGATCTCATCTTACTTAGTATGTCTACTATAATCTTGAAAATAGTAATCTATGGCATTTTGTCACTGTTACTAAGATAGACTGAAGACTCTGTTCAGACTGAAGACTCTGTTCAGACTGAAGACTCTGTTCAGACTGCATTTTGGCCCATGAAAGAAAAGAAAAAAAATGAAAATAAGGAAATTATATATATCTTGTTACTTTAATGTAGCAGTAGAGTTGCTTTGGACAAAAGCGTCAACTTAATAAATGTAATGTAATAATTTAATTAATACATTTTATTTATAGAGCGTTTTTCTAGACACTCAAAGATAATACGATCAAGAGAAAAAACAGAAATATTGATACAAAGTCAAATGAAAAAATTGTAGCTTTAAAAGTTGAATTATAATTTTTTAGCAGATTATAATGTTTACACATATTTTTACACAATGGCTTGCTCAGTTAATAAGCAGGCTACTGCTAACACCAGGGTTAGCTAAACTGAACTGCAGGGCTAATATAGCCTACTGCTAACATCAGGGTTAACTAAACAGAACGGCAGGGTTAATATTGCTAGCATCAGGGTTAGGTAAGCTAAAGGTAGGTATGCTAATTAACTGCAGCATACATACCTCAGAAAACAGCATTCAGTATTTAATAAGAACAGCGTTGTTTCAGATATAAGTTGGATTTCAAAGACAGTGGTTGAACACAGGTAGGAATGCAATCAGTAGGTTACATTGTTATAAACACATTTTTAAGATAGGACACTGTGCATGTTGCTTGTATATCAACCTTTCAACCTAGCCAGATGATGTTTATTGGGGTGCTAAATGAACCGGTAAATTGTGGTACAGATGTAAAGTTTGTCCAGATGTTCTTTACAGCAGACTAGTCAGCAGTTGTTATTACACCTTTTAACAGTACAATGGTACTTGTTATGTCCAAAATATTATACAGGCTAATTGTTTGTTTACAAATTAAAGTTGTTTTTTTATATTTATTAATTTGGATTTTGTGGAATGGCGGTTGTGTATTACTTACTGGCTAACTCCTCAGCAATCTGTCTGTGGATTTCTATTTCAGAACACTCTCATTATACCATGGTTGCAAGATTCTGGTTGCCATTTTTTCAAACAACTTAATCTTACTTACTATATATACTATGATCTTGAACATAGTAATCTGTGGCATTTTGTCACTGTTACTAAGATAATACTGTAATTTAGAAAAAAAAAGTGTAAAATGCTACGTTTTAGCCAGTCAAGATTGTGATCATCTACTCTGCTCCGACCGCAGGTCCAGTTCTTTTCATGGCATTAAAGGGCCTTTTCGGATGCAGTTCAACGTCACAATGAAGGAGCACAGAGAGGGTATGCTACCACCAAGGTATGTGCGGATATGGGTAGCTCTGTTTGGGCAGCTGTTGATGTTGAAGGCTGTGTCCTTAAGCTTAAGCTTAAAAGCTTCTCAGACACTTTGAATTTCATTTGCAATTGAGCAAAAACAAGGGATCTACAGGGTCTGGTCCATTCAGCACCTACTGTCCTCCTAATGTCCTTGGAAGGAGGGATCCCTCTTCTGTGTTCTTCTCAATGTTTCTTCCCTCTGGGTTTTGGGAGTTTCTCCTTGTCCTAAAGAGGGTTCATGGTTATGGGGAGTCATTTAATGTGGGTCTGTGAAGCTATTTGAGACTGGAACTGGGATTTATGAATGTAATACTAGTAAAGTTGACCGGATTGGTTTAAAGTTAATCTTCAAATAAAAGATCTACATAATACCTCAACAGTCACATGGCTTGTATAGTTCAGGACAACAAGACAGTGTTTTGAATCAGATAAATAGTTAAAGGAGAACCCCCAACACCATTTGTACATTGGTTTGCACCTGTACATTGGACTCCATCTATAGGTTAAACACATGCTATTGCATGAATGATCTATGATTGGTTGATATGTTTACCCGGTTACCTGCTGATTAAGCATTGATGCGACACACCTGTCGTCCGATTATTTAAACTGAACTGAAGGGGTGTTTACATGGGAGCCAGCAGCCCTGCAGCCCCAGAATGAACATTACCTAGGGGTCAGGGGGTTTGGTTCATAGACATATGTTCATAAACACTATATTGACTGCTTCGACCAGTTGCTGTGATATATCCTTATTTACGTTTCTGTTTACATTTCTCAACTGATTTTTGAATATATTATATATATATAAAAAAAAAAAAAAAAGATTAAATATGAATATAAAAAGGACTAATTGAAATTGGTCGATAAATGTTAACCTTATAGTGCATTTTATCCAGAAAAACCACAGCTACCCCGTTTACTTGAACTTGTTTACAGGCCAGTCTTGGCCTCTCCAATATGGTGGCGACGTTGACGTACGATCGAAAGGCCAATGTAGCGTCTATGTATATATCTCTATGGTTTAGTTATCCTTTAGGCTATCTCCTTCCCTGCAGTGTCATCACACAAAAGTCCTCTCCTGATTGGCTGTGGGGCATGTTCTTCAGGGTCTATGCCTCTTCAGATAACAGGGTGGGGAGGTGCTAGCCCCTCTTCCTCCTGGAGAGGGGCGTGGTCCTCCTCCATCACCTCCTCTTCACAGTGTGAGGAGGAGGAGAGCCCTGTCCCCACCCGCCTCTCCCTCTCTACACAACTCTCTTCCTCTTCCTGCTCCTCCTCTCTGTAACTATATTCCACTCCCTCCAGCTCCGCCTCTGCTTGAATATCTTCAATAGGCTCCACCCCTTCATTGGCTGATGGCCCCGGCCCCGGAGGCTCCACGTCTAAGACGGCTGCCTCCTTGGCGAGGCGGATGCAGTTGATCCACTGCTGCTTGTTGAAGGCATCACTGGCCTGGAGACAGTGACTTTGCTGTCCTTTGGGGGAGGAGAGACGCAGGAAGTTTTTACCTACAGAGGACAAGAGGAGACAGAAGAAGGGAGAGAAGAGAGGAGAGAGGGAAAAGAGAGAGACGACAGGAGAGGAATAAGAGAGGGGAGGGGAGAGGGAGAGGAGAAAGAGGAGGGAGGAAAGAGGAAGAGAGGAGACGGGAGAGGATAGGGTAGAGGAGGAGAGGGTAGAGGAGGAGAGGGAGAGGAGGAGAGAAGAGAGGACGAGAGGAGGTGATAGGTCATTTAATGTACTATTTCATGTTAGATGGTACGAAGATTCTTCTCAAGTGACGCGTGAGTTGTTTCTCTTTATGAAGTAGACCAGTTAGCTTCACCAAACCACTCCAACCAAACACAAAACCACTACCACAAAAAACCAAACCACTCCAACCAAACACCAAACCACACCAACCAAACCATCCAACCAAATACTGACTGCGTTCGTTGTTGCTGAAAGCTCCTCGTATGGACCCGCCCACTCTCATCTCTCCGTCCTGTAGGTCCTCTAGCACCAGCTGCTGGATGGGGATTGGCTGGTGACAAAGCTGATAGCTGATTGGCTGGTCGTTGAGTGAGAAGGACCTGGTAATTACTAGGGCATCTTGGAAGAGAAATACGTGCAGTTTCTGGAGAGAGAGAGCGAGAGAGAGAGAGAGAGAGAAAGAGAGAGAGAGAGAGAAAGAGGTATATGTAAGAATAAATACGTATAAATATATATATAGGTAAATATATATTTATATAAGTGGACCTATATGTAGCTATATACATACATAAGTATATATATAAATAAACGGGACTGCCCATCCCATGTCAGGTTTATTTTTAGCATGGAAGATTCCTTAGTGTAATAAATGTTGGACAGCTCACCACGCCCCTGGTGTTCTTCAGTTCTCCATGGCAACAGAGTGTTGTGGAGCGTTCCACCACACCGTCCCTCCAGCTCTGCTGCCCGTAAACCAAGCGCTCCTTAAAGTACTGACACTCCGCCTCCCCCGTCCTCTGGTTGATGTCTGACAGGAGACCCTGGACCATGCTGACCTACACACACACACACACATACACACACACTGATTATATATATATATAAATACACACACACAAATACACATGCACATACACACACACAAACACACACACACACACACACACACAGGTGAGGGCGCGTTGGTTTTGCTCACCGCCTGGTCCAGGTGCAGTCTGTCCGGATGCTCATTGGCCGTGTGCTTCTGGATCTCCCGTAGCAGCAGTGGGTATTTGACTAATCGGCTGCGAGGGATGTCCAGGAAGTTCCAGAGGTCCAACTTCCTGCTGAAGGGCGACTGGAGGCACCGTAGCAGGAAGTCCTCCACGCGTGGGTCCTGCTTCCGCCGGTCCAGCAGAGACTTAGCGGCTAGCTGCTTACTGCAGTAGCCTGTGTACTGCCTCAGACAGGGCAGCTAGCGGCCGAGAGACATACCCAGAGAGAGAGAGAGAGAGCGAGAGAGAGAGAGAGACTTTAAGCCTCAATTATAGTCGTCGTGTGCGCCATTCCTGAAGTGCGAGGACCGTCCACGCATGGCCACGGCCGTTATATAGTCGCCGTTTGGCCGATTTTGCGATTATCTCCTAGACCACAGGGGGAACTGGACACGAAAAGCAATGCATGAGAAACTCCAGCTGGTAGTTACTCTTTCCGGATGAGGAAGGATCCTTTGTGTTGTTATTATCAGACATGGGGGACGCAGAGCCGCTGCTTCTCGATGCACAGGAAGCAGTCATTTGGATGCCGTTACGCTTCCTGGGCCCCTCTGCGGAGGGGTCGTTCACGCGTTTGTACGGGCGGACAAGCTCACCCTCCCTAACCTCTCCTCACAAGCGTCCATCTTGAATGAACAAGAAGAACAACAGCAGCGTAAGAAGTAGAAACGGCATGCGTGACGTCATCCTACGTCCTCCGATCACACCCATGGTTTCGAATGGGCACCCTTCACGCGGAGCTTCCACACTTCAGAGACGCATGACGGGTGACGCCTCGTGTACGACCGAGCTAGAGTGCCGTGATGACCTCACTTTTGCTTTGCGCTGCGCAGTTCAAGCACAGTGACTATAAATTAGGTTAAAGCAACTAATACATATATACATATATATATATATATTTATTATCCACATATATATATTTATATATATATGTGAAGTAAATATATATATAGTGGGTCCCACCAGCACTGCAGCACTGCAGCACTGCAGCTTATTTACCCAGTGTGTGAGGATGGGTCCCACCAGCTCCGTAGACCCGTCAGGGTTCCTGGCGTCTCGGAGCTGACGCAGCAGGTCTGAGAGAGACAGGGTTGGAGCCGTGGTGAGGGGGCGGGATGATAGCGAGAGGGCGGGCTCATTTGAAGGGGGAGGGTTCATATGTGCCCGTGTGTGTTAGTGTGTCTGCGTACCTTCGTGCAGTGGTATGAGTGAGTTTAAGGTGCCGAAGATTTGGTTCAGCTCCTGTTCGGTCATGATTGACAGCTTCAGCATGGGATCATGGTAGGCCTAACAGACACGCACACACACACGCACATCAGAAACACATAAAACCAGTGAAAGGCTGTGGTTGTACTAGGCAGCTCCCAGGATAACCAGTAGAAGACCGGTTATTACCTTTCTTGCCAGATGCAGATCTTCTACGAGGTCTTGCTCGCCCTGCGCCAGCTCAAAGATAGCCTGGAGAGAGAGAGAGTAGTTCTACTACCAGTAGTTACAGCCTGTGGGTGTGTGTGTGTGTGTGTGTGTGAGAGTGTCTGGTGTGCAGTGTGTGTGTATGTGTGTGTGTGTGTGTGTACCTCCTGTCTGCGTATGTCCTGGGGGCTCAGCATCTGGGAGGTCCCGTGTCTTGTATCAAACGTCTCGCTCCACAGTTTGCTGTCTCGCCTCTTACTGCTGGAGGCCGACGCCCCCGTTGCCAAGGGGCGTGTCTGAGTCACAGAGGAGGGGGGCGGGGCCTCTGTCCGCCTGTCATTACGAAAACTGATGGAGCGCTAGAGAGAGAGAGAGAGAGAGAGAGAGAGAGAGAGAGAGAGAGAGAGAGAGAGAGAGAGAGAGAGAGAGAGAGA
>JAOPJO010000025.1:17387791-17400113 GCA_027123675.1 Molva macrophthalma | reverse complement strand
CACACACACACACACACACACACACACACACACACACACACACACACACACACACACACACACACACACATATCTATAGTATAACAGCTGTTTGGCCTTATCAATTCATCATATCTGTCCGCCAAGTAGTATTAGTCTCACTGGCACGCAAAAAGCACGTTTTTGCTCTTATTTCGCCCCCTAAATAAATAATACATTATTATTTTAATGCATTTCAGTTAACATAACAGCATTATATAGTATTTGTGCCACGCATAGGCCAACGTTGTGGCTGATGTCTTTGTATAACAAATATATTGTATAATTTTATATTTAAGCTCTGCAGCATCAAATCATTTTTTTTGGTCCCCGGTCACGTGACTCTATCACGTGCTGTTTGAGTTGGCGCTGCCTGGGCATGTTCCTGCACTGAACTGTTTGCGCCCAAGACACAGTTAGGTTCAGAGCAGCAATACACAAGTAGTACCAACAGTTGCTGGTAGAAGACAACGGAGACGTTTTAACGTACCAGACACCAAAACAGCTACCCAGGTAAGAGCGGAACGTGTTTAGTTTCATAACTATACTTGTCGTGAGGTTTGTGTTGTGTTTAGCATGCTATGTGCTGCTAACCAAATACAAACAGTGGCGTTACAATAAATAGTTAAACTTCTTACATGCAACTTGTTTGGCGATAGTTTTAAGAATGTGCGGGAGAACTGCATGTACTCTGGACCCAGAGGAGGTGAGCCGCGCCTCTCGCTACAGGAACCGCCACGGGCAGCGACGTCAGCCGAGATGGAGAGATGGAGATGCTGACAAGTATCGGCCGTCCTACAACAAGAGCCCACAGTCATTTAGTCCAGTGCTTCTATCACAAAGACATTTTGATAAGGTGCGCGGTCACCTCATTGCTAACAGTTCATGTTTGTGTTGTACTTATTGCATGTCCACATCATATGGCTCAAATGGTACCAAATATGCCGCTTGTGAAAACATTGAGATGGTGGGTGTCCCCTCAGGATGCGTCTGTGGATGAATGTGTGGTGGCCGCGATGCGATGGGGTCTGATCCCATCCTGGTTCAGAGAAAATGACCCCCGCAAGATGCAGTACAGTACCAACAATTGCCGCAGTGAGAGTCTGTTAGACAAAAAGTCCTACAAGGTAGATACTCGTGTTACTTGTTTTATGTCAATTCCTATATTTATTTGCATGTGCTATAATTGTGTTATGTGCTATAATTCACTATTTATACCTTTTTTTTTTGTTAAATCTTTCTTCGAAGGAACCTTTTCTGAAAGGACAGCGTTGTGTAATCCTCGCTGATGGCTTCTATGAGTGGAGACGACAGGGGAAAGAGAAGCAGCCCTTCTTCATCTACTTTCCACAGAGCCAGCCAGACTCCGGTCTTGGAGAAGAGGAACGGGATGAGAATGACGTAGAGTTCCCCCTTGAGGAGAAGGCCTCAAACATGGACGAGGTCAGCTCCGTAGTTGCATAGCTGTTACTGTATACTTAAAACCTTACACACAATAACACATTGTAAAGTCTGATTTATCATTGATTTTATAGTTTTTTGGTCAGATCTCTTAAACCCCACTGGGTAGATTAACGACTTGCTGGCTTTGGATGCTTGACCAATTCATTGTTAACAAACTCAACATATATTTCTGTTCAAAATAAATTGTTCTTACCATCTTGTTGTGCTCTGTGGTGAATATGGCTAGGAAGGGGAAACGGATAAGTGGTCCGGATGGAGGTTGCTGACTATAGCTGGAGTGTTTGACTGCTGGAAACCTCCCGGGGGTGAAGAGCCCATATATACCTACACTGTTATCACCGTGGACGCCTCCCCTAACCTTCAGAACATCCACAACAGGTAGGGTTTACCCAGCATGCTCTTCTCTTGCACTTGCCTTTTGGTTCACTTGGTATCCTGAAATGCCCATGTGGTGATGTTCTAGAATGCCTGCCGTTCTGGATGGAGAGGCCGATGTGAGAAGGTGGCTGGACTTTGGTGAAGTGAAGTCTTTGGATGCCCTGAAACTGCTGCAGCCGACAAACCTTTTGACCTTTCACCCAGTCTCGTCTCTTGTCAACAACTCTCGGAACAACTCACCAGAGTGCCTGCAGCCGGTGGATCTTCAAGCCAAAAAAGTATTGCATTTTTCTGCCATGTATGTGTTAAGTACGTCATTGTATGGTGTCAATTAATCTAGCTGACAGATCTGACCTTTGAACGCAGGAGCCCAAACCTACAGCAAGCAGTAAGATGATGATGAGCTGGTTGAAGGACGGCTCATCATCAAAGAGGAAAGAGCCAAGCACCTGCGACGCCACAACCCACGAGCAACAACCTAAGGCGAAGGAGGACCACAAGTCTTCAGGGCCTCTCCGGAACTGGCTTCAGAGCACCAGCAAGAAAGCCAGAATCAACTGATTGTGTAAATAGATGAGACCTCATAGGCGTAATGTGCACTTTTAACATCACTTGTGTTCCATATCTACAAACAATGTATGGCATTGTTTGCTGCCAGGAACATCATTTTCAATATGACATAATAAAAGTTGAATCCAATTAGTTCAAGATTTTTTTATTACCATTATTATGCAAAGACATTTTCAAACAATGTAGATGCTATGCATTTACCATATTTATATTGTAATGATGAATGCTAACACCAAAGATATTTTGATCTTTTTGTACGTATCCTATCATGTCCTAAGACGCAATTCAAATTCTAAACATAAGAACAGATGAGCCAATTACATGAAAGAAACATTAAGCACTTAATCGTCTGCCAACATGCAGTTGGCAGACAGAGATGGAGATAGACAGCTTGATTTCCCCACAAACCATGGAGAGGTCTTCAAATATACAAAGTGTTGACACAGTTGGCAGGAGAAAATAAAGTATTAAATCATGGTTCTAAATTATTGTTAATGCTTGAAAACAAATCTGCCGACTTTAACACTGTATCGTCTTGATTGGTTCATATTTCCATAAGACGTTTTGCTATTGACCCCAAAAACAAAACATGAGAATTTGTCTTGCACTTAAAAAAAACAACAGGAATTGGATAAGGACAGCTATATTAGAGCAGAAATGTAATCCATACGGTATCTGCTACAAGCTATGATTATGTTGTTGCCTCCAAAACCACCTTGCTAAATTTAACCTGAATGTGAGAAACATACCTTTTCTCCTACCCAATGAATGCAACAATATGTGGGCCGCACAGGAGTCGCACTTCTACACCCAACAACTGGTTTATTTTTCACAACCTAACGGTGAGAGCTTTGGGGGGAACCGTCAAGGCCTGAATTATACTTGATATGTCACTGGATTCTTGTGGATGAGGTAAGGTGATGCTACTGAACCAAACACAAGTCGTCTTTGGAACCACCAGACTGAGGAGTAAAGTGGAGCCGTGATGTGTCCGTTATGTTCATGCAGCAGTGGTGGTGGAGGTGGACCACCACTACCAGAGACTTGTTCAAATGCTGGTAGTTCATCTCACTTTTATCATAAGTATCAGGCTAATGCCTAGATGTAGAATTGTTTTAATAATAGTAATAATAATAGTGTACAAGTAAAAGCAGTGTTAGAAACAAAATCAGGATGCAAAACAGGGAAAGACATGGAATCATTCATCTAAATGACCAGAAACCACCACCGCTGCAAAACAGTACAAGGAAACACTGGCATGTAATAAGCATCATAGAAGTTAATACCATGATGTCTCTCCTCAGTGTTCTTTGGGCTAGTTGACTCAATAGAAAATGTGTCATCTTGTGTACATAGAGTGACGTGTACAGCATGTATGTGTTGTAGTAATAGTAGTATAGTCTAAGAGAGGGATGCTGTTTGTATCTACAAAGGCAAGTGATAATGTCGGACATGGGGTAACACAGTGGGACACGGGGAGAGGAGGGTGTATAGACAAGGCAAGATGGGTGGGGAAGGCTTAGCATCTCTTCCTCCCCCAGAAAGGTCTCCAGAGTCCTCAGCAGCTGCAGGTCTCTGCTGAAGGCTTGGCCCTTTCGTTCCGGTCAAGCTTTATTGGCTCAGGGAACTCATTGTACAACTCCACTTCAGTCTCCTGCAGACATGAATACACAGAGTAGCAGAGTGAGGACTACTACCTACTAGATACAGGAAGTCCCATATTACATTCATAGACATGTCAAGATGACTTTATCAAGACAGCAAAAATACTCCTCTGACAAGTTTCAGATGTAATTGCTGAAACATTTTTCTTTGCCAAATAGACAATCAAATTTTCATAAACAACGGCAACTCGACTATCCAGGCCATCTTTGCACCAGGTCCAGGATAACCACAGTGAACACTGGGACTCACATGGCAATATGCAACCAACACTGACTAGTTACCTGTTTGAGAGCATTCCGTGCGATGGTCTGGAAAGCCTGCTCCACGTTGATGGCCTCTTTGGCACTGGTCTCAAAGTAGGGGATGTTGTTCTTACTCTGACACCAAGCCTGGGCTCGTTTGGTGGTCACCTGTCAAAACAAATGCAAATGAAATACATATCTCTGAGACAAACTGATAGACCAAAGTATGAATCTTGAATAGTCCTCAATTATTTGTCATAACATACCACACCTTCTCTGAAAATCAAACGAAAATCTAAAGAAAATCGAACAACATAAACCCTAATGCTGCTAATCCCAAGATACAGGAAACACACACACACACCTGTCGGTTCTCCAGATCAATCTTATTGCCAAGAACCACAAACGGGAAATTCTCCGGGTCTCTTGGGCTGGCCTGGATCAGGAACTCGTCCCTCCAGCTGTCCAGGGTCTTGAATGTATTGGGCGCGGTCACATCAAACACAAGCACGCAGCAGTCTGCTCCACGGTAGAAGGCAACACCTAGCGACTGGAACCTCTCCTGGCCGGCAGTGTCCCAGATCTGAGATAGCAACAACATTAAGATACACATCTCCAATATATATAATATAAACGTTGTAACAAGTCTGTCCCCCCTCATTACCTGCATTGTAACAAGTATGCACCACCTCATTACCTCTATTATACAAGTCTGTCCACCACCCTCATTACCTGCATTGTAATAAGTTTGTCCCCCCCCCTCATCACCTGCATTGTACCATGCCTGCACCCCCCCCCCAATTACCTGCATTGTAACAAGTCTTTCCTCCTCATTACCTGCATTGTAACAAGTCTGACCCCCTTTAATACCCTTATTGTTGCAAGTATGTCCCCCTAATTATCTGCATTGTAACAAGTCTGCCACCTCATTAGCTGCATTGTAATTAGTCTTTCCCCTCATTACCTGCATTGTAACAAGTCTGTCATCCACCATGACTTCTTTTGTCAGGAAGTCTGCGCCTATTGTTGCTTTATACTGGTTACTGAACTTCTTATTCACATATTGGTTCATCAATGAGGTCTTCCCAACTCTAGAAAAGGAGATGAACACAAGACGTTTGATTCATATGTGATGACGCTAAGGAAACGGTTAACTGAAGAGACCTTTTAAAGCCAGCTTATCAAATCATTGTTCAACGGCCTGCTCTGATCTCCTTTACTTTAAAGAGTTGGGCCTCAACATAACACTCACCCAGAGTCTCCAAGGATGATGACTTTCAGTAGAACTTTCTTCCTAGATGTCATTGTGCCTGGGAGATAAAGAAAAAGGAAAAAAAGTCAAATAAAACATAAGTCTCAGCTATTACAGTATACAAGTTATACATATAATCACACATTTAAAATAAGGTGTACCTTCTTCTACCCAGTCCTAGTTAATTTGAATAAGTGTGAACTAAACACAGTGGTACGTTATTCTTATTTCCATCTCCACTCAAATGCCTCTTGTGATGGATATACCTAGGCCTATGTTGACTTCATAAAACAAAGATCTGAATCTACCCTTTCCTGCCCTCAGGTCTCTTTAAATCTATTTGTACAGAAATGTCCTTTTTATGTTTCTGACTAGCGCAATAGGCAAGTCTTTCAATAAAGTTTATCACCATCATTCCCAAATGATCATTGCAAACAACAAACGACAGTATGTCGTAATGTTCAAAGTTCAAGGAAATAATTTACATTCCTCATAGCAACACATTGCCTCAATCTACTGATATACCATTTATACTCTTTAATCAGGTGTTAACATGAATTAATAAAATGTCTACACCATGGCAATATAAAAATGAATATGCAGAACGGCTCGCATTCAACTATTGGTGCGCCTGGTAATCTGCAACCCATGACACTGTGTCATTGATCACATGGTGTAAGACCAAAGGGGCCATGACTTGGCAGGCATGATGTGGCTATGCTAATGTTGGAGCTGAAATGAACATGTATCGTTTTAAGAACGACGATTAAAACCACTGCCCTATCTGGTCCCAATATTCAAACATATACCTTCCGCAACTTCATTTAACTATCAAACGGCGTGGAGGGGTAATTGTTAGAGGTATTGTTCATGACACAATAAATTATTAAGAGAAAAAAAATCTTGTGCATGAACGATTTCAGGAGGAAACTAGCATTGTAACTGTAGGTGACAGTAAACACGTTGACTAAAATCTACCGCGATGATGATTGTTTATTCCGTTCATAACATCTGACGGGTAACGTTACGGGTCTTTTGAATGCTAACGTTTAGTTAGCAAAACAACATTACTAGAGTAACTTTTAACATCGTCTGTACGGCGAACAGTTAGTAAACACAAAACCCCCTACCTTGATGAGGATCCCTGGATCTTGAAAATGGCAAAAGTCGACTTTCTGTTTCGTATGATGGAAAATTGTGAGCAACACTCGGGCTAGCTAACTAGCTAAATCAAACGACTGTTAAAACGTTTTTCGGAACCACGTATACGGCTACGCGGTTTCAGTAGTGTAGCCTCGCAACACACGCCTCACTAAATCATAAACACTGCCACTGTCTATTTGGCACGGTTGTCGTTTGACAGGAGCGGTTTTTGCACAAGTGTATATTTTGCCTTGTTCCGTTGAAGCTAACGTTACATTGACGCTAGCTGCTCTTCACTTCCTCCAAAACAACCTCAGGACTCCCTGACGTCAGCGCACAACACGCCCTGGTTCACAGTAGGCTGAGAGGGGATACCTAATTGTAGCGTTATCCCGGTCTACCGTAATTTCCGGTCTATTACTTCCTGCTGTGTACAACAGTCCCCGGAGAGAGAAGAACAAGAACAACATTATTCAAGAGAAGGATAATAAATATTGAGTTTTGAGGAAGATCTAGGGATATCCCTCCCTCTCCCTCGCCTCTCGCCGCTAAACTCATATAACTGAAAGTCCCGCCCTCTCTATGCTCATCTGGAGCATCCTGTTCCAGGCGTTCCGTCGTGAGCTGAGAACGCCTGGTTCACAGCGGGTTACCTGCGAATTAAAACGATGAGCATTTTTTTTATTTGTTTTGAAATTAATATGCAATCCAAGAGTAGTAAAGCATTAGAGTATTTTTTATACAATTAAATTACAATTACAACGCGATGAACAGTGGGAATTATATAGTGGCGTCACTCGAACGGCTCACACAATACTCTATAGTTTAAATAACACGTGTGAGGATTTAATATTGGATTTCTATGTGCTGGGGCCAAATATTAAATGTTTATATTGAATTTCGCTGATACCATAATGATCGCACAGTGCGCGTATCCTACGTCATTACGTCAGTGAATGAAGCGTCATCCTTTCTGGAGTAGAGCAGCGCGCGGCCCTTTTTTGCTGCTCTACATATTTTCTCAATTTGTACACCTTCTGCAGGTCCCATAACATATTCTTTGTGTCTTCATCATTCCCCACAACGATGCCTCCTATAGGTGTTTTCACTTGCCTTATTCTGTTCGCCACATTCGCCTCCAAGACGGCAGCCGACGGTCTGGTGAACGAGGAGGTGAAGAGAACAGTAGACCTGAGCACTCATCTTGCTAAGATCTCTGCGGAGATTCTCCTGTCGAACCAGGGCGATGCTGCGGTGCAAAGCTTTACACTGGCGGTGGAGCCCGACCTGACGCCACATCTTGCTTACATTGGAGCTTCGGTAAGATGTTTAGGATTGAATCAATGTATTGAATGAATACTTCCACGCATCTTATGAGTACCGTGTTAGCTTCGGCTAGCTAGCTGGCCACTCATTCAACATACTGCCACATTTTATACAGTGTATGATTGAAATCCAAATTACCAAAATAATCCCCTATACCTCCCAGATTCATTGCAAACATTCATTGCATCTAGAAAAATGCCTACTCAAGCTTGCATTGAGTTAATGATATGTGCACCTAGAAGCACTATATAGATATTGGATATAAAATCTGAATTTCGGGTGTTTGGTGGTGTCACTATTTATACATGCATGGACTTGTTTATCAAGCTATGGACGTTTTTAACAAAACGGCAAACACGACAAAACATTGAATGGTTTGAATGGTTCTGGGTAAACGGACCGCTTCCGCAGAGCCGCACGCTGTCAGAATGACACGTATGCGCTGGATGACTACTTCCGTGTTGAGGTGCAACTGTGTATGAAACAATGTTGACATAGTGACATTGAGGCTGATTTTGCAATTTTATTTTGCCCGATGCAATCTCTTCATCTTGAACTCTGTTTGGATTTGTTTTGAACATCATATTCAACTGATTCCCAGGTAAAAGGTGATGAAGAGGAAGATGGAACTCTTGAACTCAAGCAAACATCAATACACGGGCAGAGGTAAATTATTTGGATAATCTTTCCTCACTTTAAGGAAGAACAAACACTAAATGGAAGCTTACGTTTTAGTTATTGCATAAGTAATCACTTGAGCAGACGGCCGATTTACAAACTCTTGGAGTGATTTACATTTTAAATCCCATTGTAATCATTTCTCTGCATTGCCATCAATTACAATGTGTGTGTATACACATCTCTGTTTCAGTGGGGAGTTTTACAAGGTGCAGTTGCCCTCCAGCCTGGCAGGAGGTGCTAAGCTGAGAGTGAAGGTGGATATGGTGTTCAGCCATGTCCTCTCGCCCTTCCCCTCGCACATCACTCAAGCCGAGCGCCAGTTGGTGGTCTTCCAGGGGAACCACTACCTGTTCTCCCCTTACCCGACTCGCAGCCAGACCACACGCGTCCGCCTGTCCTCCAAGACCGTGGAGAGCTACACCAAGCTGGGAAACCCCAGCAAGAGCGACGAGGTCATCGAGTACGGCCCCTTCCGTGACGTCGCACCTTTCAGTGAGGTAATGGCGTGGACCCCCGGTACGACGATCGGCAGAAGCTCATGCAAGCGAGACCGTTTCAAACCAATCTGTGTTCGTGCCATTCTCCCTGCCTCTCTCTCTCGTCTAGGATGTGATGAAGATCCACTACGAGAACAACAGCCCGTTCCTCACCATCAGCAGCATCACACGCACCATCGAGGTGTCCCACTGGGGCAACATCGCTGTGGAGGAGACCATCGACCTGAGACACACCGGAGCCTACCTCAAGGGGCCCTTCTCGCGTTACGACTACCAGCGGCAGTCCGACAGCGGCATCTCTTCGGTTAAATCCTTCAAGGTGCGTTTTTCCGGTAACATAGCCTCGTGCTTAGTTTAGTCCGGTAAATCTCCATGCCGATAACGACTACCTTTTTCTCTCTCCCTTTCCAACAGACGATCCTCCCTGCCTCCGCCCAGGATGTCTACTACCGCGACGAGATCGGCAACATCTCCACCTCCCACCTGCAGGTGCTGGAGGATTCGGTGGAGGTGGAGGTGAGACCCAGGTTCCCCCTGTTTGGAGGCTGGAAGACCCACTACATGATTGGCTACAATCTGCCCAGCTACGAGTACCTATACACCCTGGGTAAGTGAATCACTGTCGTCGCTGAGAGCAAGACATCCCTAACAGTCCACTTTATTTAATCCAGAATTGTTCTCAAGTTTTCCTGATAAACTTTGAAGGATATAGCTCTGAGTTGCCAGGTCCTCATTTCTCACATCCACATCCCATCTCTGTTTGGGCAGGTTATTCTAGTGGTTAGGGTGTTAGCATCCCTGAGAAAACTGCCTAGCCCATACCTTCTCCTTGATCTATCTAAAATTCCCTATACGTTTCTTTGGATGAAAGTGTCTGCTTAACGAGTGACTAACAAAGTATGTCTAGCTGTCGGAGACAAACATCTCATCCCTTTTCTTCATTTCAATGAACCCATCCCTTTTCATTCCGTAGGGGACCAGTATGCATTGAAGATGAGGCTGGTTGACCACGTGTTTGATGACCAGGTGATCGATACCCTCACTGTGAAACTCATTCTGCCCGAGGGCGCCAGGTGAGTCATGTTACTGACCAGCATTTTAAAGTCCTATTCCATTCCCTGTAGGTCTTGTAGTTTGTGCTTAATGCGTTAAAAATTGCTCCACAGAAACATCCACGTGGAAACCCCTTACCCCATCTATCGCTTGCCTGACCAGCTGCACTACACCTACCTGGATACCTTTGGCCGCCCAGTGCTGGTCGCAACCAAGAACAACCTGGTTGAGCAGCACATTCAGGACGTTGTGGTGAGCCAGTTTGTCTCACCTGTCTTGTTCAGTTGGCTATAATAAAGAGTAACAGACAAAGAGAGTCTTTTGAAAGCTTCTCACCGCACCGAACTCAGTGGTAAGGGCCGACCTGGTTCAAAGTCCGTCCGTAAAATGTATTTCGTAAGATGGAATGTGTTCTTTCCATCTGAAATATGTGTGTTTCTGCTCGTTTGCATTGCCGAGTAGCGCTGCTTGATTGTGTGTGGTGAGACCCCCCCTCCCTCACACCAGAGTATGAATGAGATTCCCTGAACGGTACGAACGTGGTGTTTTCTTCTCAGGTCCATTACACCTTCAATAAGATCCTGATGCTTCAGGAGCCTCTGCTGGTCGTCGGTGCGTTCTACATCCTCTTCTTCACCGTCATCATCTACGTGCGCCTGGACTTTGCAATCACCAAGGTAACGTGTGTGTGCGCCTCTGTGTGTAGAAGTGTGTAACGGTATATTCTGTATCATGAACGTGATTAAAACTTCATAGATCTTTGACTTGGAAGGTACAATTTGTTGCGCTGTCCCCACCTCAAGCATAGAAACGGTAAAGATATCACTGTTACCAGAACACTTCGACATGCCTAACATCTAGAGTACTTCTGCCTTTCACTTGAAAGTCGAATGGTCGCCCGAAGGTTTGAGTTATCTAAAGGAACATGGTGTCCAACAGGAGCCAATCTTAAAATTCTGTCTGGCCAGAATTTGTGTGTGTAAATATATATTTTCCCTATGGCCTCGCTCCACATAGAAAGTTTCCTTACATATTTGCTCATCGGCCTCCGTTGGTCTTCTTGGTGCTTCATTATGTCTTCATGCGGAACCGTTAGACCTCCTGATCCAATCAACACTGACACCGTCTCTGTCCGATCAGGACCCGGCAGCCGAGGTGCGCATGAAGGTGGCGTCCATCACGGAGCAGGTGCTGACCCTGGTCAACAAGCGCCTGGGGCTGTACCGCCACATGGACGAGGTGGTGAACCGCTACAAGCAGTCCCGGGACACGGGCGCGCTCAACAGCGGCCGCAAGACCCTGGAGGCGGAGCACCGCACCTTCACCAACGACATCAACAGCCTGCAGGCTCGCCTCAAGGCCGAGGGCTCCGACCTGGCCGACAAGGTGGGTGCGAGGGGCCCCCACGGTGTGGGCCGCTCGGGCGCGTACGCTACGCTAGTTTGTCGCTTCCTCAAACGCCCGGCTAAAGGGCTCTGTAACCTACCTTAAGTGTGCGTTTTGTTCTGCATTTAAAGCCTGATCGCACATTCATCACACACAGTAGACAACAAATGACAAGGTGACCTTTTCCTTTGGTGCCGCAACATTTCCGTCCACATCGCCGTAACGATGTGCCGTGGCTCTCTAGGTGGGCGAGGTGCAGAAGCTGGACGGCAAGGTGAAGGAGATGGTGTGCCGCTCCTGCCAGGAGGCGGAGCGCCTGGTGGCGGGCAAAGTGAAGAAGGAGGCCTACATCGAGAGCGAGAAGACGCTCGCCACCAAGAGGCAGGAGCTCGTCGGCTCCATCGACAGCCTGCTGGACGCCCTCTGAGCCTGTGGCCGCACACAGAGGCTGCGGTGCTCGTTACACACCACGTGATGCCCCGCCCACCCCTCCACAACGTCTCTGTGCAATGAGAATTCATTCACTCATATGTGTGCAGATTTTCAACAAAGGATGCACATGCACTTGCATCGCCACACACACACACACACACACACACACACACACACACACACACACACACACACACACACACACACACACACAC
>JAOPJO010000025.1:17302997-17313654 GCA_027123675.1 Molva macrophthalma | reverse complement strand
CACACACACACACACACACACACACACACACACACACACACACACACACACACACACACACACACACACACATTTGTATAAATATGTAAGTATACTGAGCCCAGGAAACTTAAGGGATTGTGAACTTGGATTCACCTGAAAGTTCTGTACCAGCTGTTTGGGGTTTATTCGTGTCAGAATCTCATACTGGCCAAATTTCCTCTGAAGAAGCTCCTCATAGGTCAGGATGAAGGTCACGTTGCTCTTCGCTGCGATGTTGACGGACACAGAGAACGTCTCCATCGTCCTTCCAGAAGCTCTACAACAGACAATATGTGAAGAACCTCCCCACCAGCTCCCTGAAAGTAGTCTAGTTGGAAACTAGACTGCATCTTGTAACTTGTAACTTACTTGACCAGTCCAGCCGTCTGCCCTTTAGACATTGCCTTGTCATACTGCTTTCTAGCCTTCTCTTTTTCATTCACCTTCCCAACATAGACCTGACCCTCAATCTCCCTAAGAGCAGGAAAACATATAGATACATGAAATGAAAAAAAAAAAATCAAAACAACGAAACCCAAACCAGATTTAAAATTTTTTTTTTTTTTAAAAAGGGCACGTTACATTCTTACTCACATGGTGAAGTTGGTGATGAAGGCCGTCTTGGGCAGGTCCACCTCGAAGAATATTTCCTGGGAGGAGTTGGCTTTGTTCAAAGCACTGGAGGACATGACTGTGTGAGCGAACCGTGATGCCACTGTACAGTGTACTGTGACACTGTGCACCTCCACCATCTGAACAGAGTGGGAGAGAAAAATGTGTCAATGTATAATATGCTGTATTGCTTCGTTATTGTTTCTTCATGAGCTGATATATGTTAAAAAATATATAAAGAAATGGGAAGTATCTCCAATATATTGGTTTTCCAGGATGTCTCACCTTTGCATTGTTTGCACTTCGTTTCTGGAATAGAAATTAAAGCACAGAATAAAGCAATTTCGACGTATATGTTTTAGTACTATACATGCTATAATGTTGCAGCATCAATGCCTCCTACCTGACGAGATATGGGGCTCGCAACAGCCTTGGCGTCCTGGAAAATGACGTTAAAATATACGTTAAAACTGTATCAGGAGGAGTGGTAACACCCTTCATGTCTGCAAACAGCATGAGGTTAGATATTATACCATTTTTTCTTACTTTTAATCATCTTGTTGCATGCATTTATTATTTAACTTATGTCGGAAAACCTATCATACAAGTTTAGACACATTGGGTGTAATTAGCAATTAACATAATTAGATGTCAAACGGTCACAATCGATCTATGTATCAGAAACTCAGACAACGTTGAAATGTTAGTTCAAGTGGAACGCGTAATGTAAGTGTCATATATTCCGTAACTAAATTGAATATTTTCAAAAAAATGTGTTTGTAAGTATGTAACTGGCTGGGTAGCCTACCCCCCTCAATTCCCTGGCAGTCCCAGGGCCTATATTACATGGAGCCAAATCCCGTTTCCCTGTGGACCGTTCATACTTCCCGGTTGGGAGTAAACAAACTCTTACTCTTGCAAGGGTTGACTTTAAAATGTTTACGTCTGGTCTTTTAAATGTCCTCAACAAGTACGCTACACTCCTGAAAATAGTAGGTATTTAATAGTTTCCGCACACATGTAGCCAGTTCATATCTAAACATGGTATATTTACCCTCTTCTTATCTTCATTGCGTGTGATGAACACTCCTCCATCGACCAGATTCCGAAGAATAAAGATGAAGAAGAAACTCCAAAGAAGCAGCGTGCTCCACTTCCCAGGCATGACTGACCTCAACATCCACTGTGTTACCTTGTTCCCAGGCGTTATCATCTCAGGCTTGTATGAATTCCAAACGGGCGTTATTGGCAATAGAGAGGGCGGGACTGTCAGTTACATGGGTGAAGCGGCGAGTTAGAGAGAGGGAGGGACTTCTGATAGAGGGATATCTAAAGTATTCACATTCATTACTCAGGTAGAAGTATAGATACTAGGGTCTAAAAAGACTTCTGTAGAAGTTGAAGTATCAACTCAAGCTTTTTACTCAAGTAAAAGTGTAAAAGTACTGGTTTCAAAACTACTTAAAGTATAAAAGTAAAAGTAATGTAAGGGAAAAAAATGGCATTAAGGACAAAAGCTTAGGCCGCGCCACAGGGGCCTATATTGCACTACCCCACCTCCCCAAAAAAACATTTTTCTAAAGGCCATAATGACTGTAATGTTATATTAAAATGTTAATGTTGAAAGATTTGGGGTGCACCTGTTTCAGCCGCATTTATGCCCATTGAAAATGATCGCATTTTAGTACAATGCAAATACATTAAAGAACCATATATGTGTACTACTGAGCATTACCATGTGTTTCATGGAGCGGAAGATATGATGACCTAGCCTATAAGTATTGTAATGGTGCAAAAAGTCAAACTTCCGAGGCACGTTATCAATAACCTTTATTGGAATGTAAATGTACATCTAAGCTTAGCTGCAGGAATCTGTGAGGGCAACGGATGTAAGATAACAAAACTGGACAAGAAAATTGGTGTACCCAGGGCAGGCTTAGTAACAATTACCCTTATATGGTTGTCTAAATAATTAGACGGCGAGATTTTGAGAGCCATTAGCTCGTGGTACTGGGGTGCGCAGAGCTTGCAGCGCATTCGAAAGGAGTTGTTTTTGCATCCAACCATTTCAAAAAATTCTTCCAGGTACGTCCAGGGATGTAGAAGGGTTGGCTGGTCTTGCTGGCTACCGACCTCCTCGCTGGTGCTTGGTTGGGACATTTCGCTCGAGTTCTCTTGAGTCTCTGCCACGGACATCTTCGTACTAGGCTACATACGTCTGCTATTTCCTTGCTGGAGTGTGACGTGATTTGTGTCAGGTGCTGGCGCGATGGATCGCGTACAAACCAATAGGGTGTCGGAATGTATGGAAGCATACATGTAGCAAAATTCAAATGGCAATGCAATTTGCAATTTGCAATTTGCAATTCAATAAGTCATTGCATTATACAATTGACAATTCATTATGCAATTTAATAATGTAATTTGATCATTCGTTATTCAAAGTGCATATTAATATGCAAAGTGATAATGAAATCCTCAATTATATTAATGAATTATTTTTATTAATAATTATTAATTAATAATTAATTATGAACATGTAAAGAGAAGAAAGTACAGATAATTGCGTGAAAATGTAAGGAGTAGAAGTAAAAAGTCGGCTGAAAAATAATTACTCCAGTAATTACTCCAGATACCCCAAATCTCTACTTAAGTAAGGTAACAAAGTATGTGTACTTCGTTACTTGACACCTCGGGTTAAGGATTTTGGATATTGCTTTGTCATATGTATCATGATATCATGATGTTATCATGTTTAGTTGTTCTTCTTGTCCTGTTCTTATTGTTCTTCACCGGGGACTGTTCTGGCGTACATTGCTCGTAGGAAGTAAGAGACCGGAAATAGCGTTGGGGTAGACCGGGTGAACGTTATAATTCAGGATCCTCTCTCAGCCTAGGCTGTGTGGGAACAAAACAAGAGCCCAAAGTTGTACAGGCACGCGAATAATCTTTCTCGTAACTGCCTAACTCCGCCCACATTCTGGCCTCACACCCAAAAGAAGCATCCTATTATATAAAGCGCACATTGACATTAAGAAACGATTTTTTTCCCGCACCGAGTCTGGACTTGCTTTACTAGCTGTCATGATACAACGATGAATTAACTATTCTATACTATACTATTAACTATTCGAGGGTAATAAAACCCTGTTCCCCGGTTAAACTTCAGCCACAGTGTCCTCCTCATTCAGCTAGCTAGCAAGTCGTGGCGGAGCCGCGAGCGCTACAATATGACAGAATGGTGATTTTTCTCAAATTAACATTTCATTTAAGCCATCTTCTTCATATTTCCTATCCCAAAACCGCTAGACATGTTTTATATGGTTGCTTTGAGGTGACTCTACGATAATAAGTACCTGAATGTTATTTCCCATCTATGCCTTCATCAAAAGGCTATCTGCTATAACGTAAATTAAGTATTGTAAAGGTAAGTATTGTAAACAAGTTTTGCAATTGAAAGCGAAGTATTGTAAAATGATCTAAGTATGTTAAAAAACAATATATACCCTACTTTAAATAGATGTTACGATGCTTTTTTGTGTTTTTTGTTTGCAATACTTCACTTACATTTACAACACTTCACTTATGTTTACAATGTTTTCTGGCCTCATTTTGACTCCATAGACTCAAATTTCAAAGCAGGCAAGTCCAAGTGTCCCCAGCTCTGGCTGGAACACCATATTACACATAGTTAGCCTATTAAATCTGTTTATTTACATAAACCAAAATTTAATTGATAGCCCTATGAATAGGGCTAAATGTATGGAATCAATAGAGGATCAAAAGTATTGTAGCTGTATCACCATATCTGAATGTGTGAAAACGTTTTGTGTGAATTCATAAAACTTTGAACAAATAGATTTAATTGGATGTTACACATTTTTCCTCCAGTCTACCAAGGGGTAGATGCCTGGGGCCCAGACACTCAACTAAGATATTTTATGAATGAAATCAGATGAACTCCTGCCAATAGATATATGTCAATAAATCATTATATTCCATATCAATGAACCAAAATAGTTTTATTTGAAATCTGCATCACTTGAGTTGGGCTTGGCTCGCTTTAAAGTACAAAATGTACACAGGTTGTAATTTACGAGGAGTTCCCTACACCTTTTCATTGTCGTAATAATAACACGGAAATGTATGAGACCCTTAATGAAGCTCCAATGTTCCTCAAATCAATAAAGAAACCCTTGTCTGATATATTAACAAGTTCTACAATACATGTTCCAACAAGTCAGGCACTTCAGCACCTTAGAGGTCCTCTAAGGGCTCTAAATTACCTGATAGACGCATTTTAATTTTTTTTTAATTAATTTTAAAAAAGTAACCTTCACTGACACACTCTGTTGCATGGAAATGGCTGTGGGCTGATTTATATGATATTTTAACAACAGGCCAGTTTTGCCGGGAAATAGGAAGAAAGTGACATCCAAGCACGGATAATGGCAAAAATGTCAGTTCTTTTATACTTTTTAGTCACTCACACATATTAGCCTACCTTTAACCAGGCACATATCTACCATTGAGGTCCCCGAGGGCGGGGTCAGGCCAGGACGTCTGTTGGTGTGTATGTGTTTGCGTGTGCGTGGGTGTCTGTGGTTGATGTGGAGGTATCAGTGTGTCCCTGGAGTCCCTGGGAAGATACAGGTACTCATACACACATTGCTATATGATATATGTAATCTAATGAATACAGTAATTAGGGAAAACTGCTGTGTAACATGTTGCTTGCGTCTTATTTGTTATGGTCAGAGCTAAAGAACCAAAGCAGACACTGAGTCAGGACACGTATATGAAAATAACCAGGATTTAATTTAGGAATAGGGGGAACAGAATGGCATGCACAGACAGGTGCATGACAGGTAGACAGGCAGGGTAGGAGGGCCTGCTGGCGGGCAGGTAGGCAGACAGGCAGAAACCGGGAAGTGGCACTATAGATCAAAGGGAACACGGTTAGACTAATACTCAGACACAGGAAAGCTTCTGGGATGTAAAGGATGCGGCCGAGCGCGAGCCTGGCGTGTGAGGACAACAAACCATCTGGTGATGAGGGGATGGGAGGCTGGGGTTTAAATACTGCAAGGTGATGAGATGATGAACCGCAGGTGGTGGAGTGGATGACATGAACTGGATAGCCTGAGCCTGGGCCACACCCACATAGGGGCCGAGGATGTCTACTAAACACATTGCCTGATTTTGCTGTTTTATTAGATATCAGGTAGATCTATATGACTAGGATTTAAGCCTATGTAGTAATTTTGTAGTAAGTATTTACATTTACCTGTGATAAATGAATTCCTGTTGGCTAGAACCAGGTTCTGTATACGTGTATATTATCTTCAATGTATTCCTTTACTGATCCCGTGTGGTGAGAAGAGAGAAATGCAGCTCACATAGTGGGTTTGTGTGTGTGTGTGTGTGTGTGTGTGTGTGTGTGTGTGTGTGTGTGCGCGCGCGCAAGTGTGTGTCTGTGTGTGAGGCCCCTCAGTATGTTTTTAACCCTCTGTTTAAGCTTTGTGTATCTTTAGAAAAATGGCAAAAACAACAAAATGATGGGTTGAGATGCATGTGAATATCGCTTAGGCTTCCCAGTTTGTTTCAGAAAAATGGTTAGCGCTGTTGTGTGCAAGGGGTCAGGAACCACCGTACAGCCGTTATTGCCCCTATATGCGTATTTTGCGTTAAACGTTGTGGCCGTGGAACAATCATTTCCGTTCACTCTAAGGATTTCGGTAAAGTATCTTGCCCACAGCACCATTCAAGGCTGCTCAACAAAATCATAGCTTTCTATGAAAGAAATGTAGCTTACATTATGGGTTTACGCGTGCGTGCGTGATTCCTACGTCGAGCTGGATGGCAACGACATGGGAGTGGAGCGCTTGAGACGGCTCAACAAAATCATAGCTTTCTTTGTCGAGGTGATATTGTTCTATTTTTTTTTTTTTGTTACTTTAAATATACATTTTTTCATGTTATGTCAATGTAAATGTGTTAAATGTGCTATAAAGACATAGAGAAGATTAAGACTAGGGCTGCACCTAACGATTATTTTCAAAGTGGATATATCGAACGATTATATTTTCAATTAAATCATTTTGGATATAAAATGTCGTTAATAATAGCAAATACAATCATACCAGAGTCCAAAGTGATATGTAAGTAATATGTAAGTAATATGGGCTTGCTTTAACTGAAGCAAGACTATTCTTTTTATAATGATCCATTAACCATGTATTTGGATTGAACTGCACATTAAACAGCAAATGTTTGTTATTTGAACTTGATTAACGACTTAAACAATTAATCGATGATCAAAATTAGATTTGATTAATTTTCTGTCAATCGACCAATCGATTTATCAACTAATCTTTGCAGACCTTGACAATGACAATGTCTTGTCATTCAGAACACTCAAAGGATCTCCAAGGTGCTAAAATGCTTGATTTGACAGAACGTTTATTGTAGAACTTGTTAATGCTGTATCAAACAAGGGTTCATTTATTAATTTGATAGCATTGGAACTTCATTAAGGGTCTCATACATTTCCGTCTTATTATTACGACAATGAAAAGGTGTGGTGATAGAACTACTTGTGTGCGCAGTGGCTCCAGGTTGGTAGCTTCTCCAGCATTGATGAGCTTGTCAAACCGTCTTAAAGAGGCCTGACACGATGTAATCATCAGCACTGCCGTCAATGAGCCCTGTTCCATTACTGTGGATGAACCAGCACGGGACATTTTCTCCATCCTTCAAATCCTTCCTGAAGTCCCGTTGCCAACCTCTGGAGACCGAGAGAGACGGAGGACACAAGGTGGGTCAAGAGTCAGCAATCATTTTCTTCCCCAGATTTCCGATCTAGATGTTCACTGTTCTGTGGAACACACGTAAGGTAGCAGGTGTACCTGGTCACATTGAGCTGATGTCCTTTGACATACATGGTGGCGTCTGGTTTCTCAGGAACCTCTCCTGGACGTAGATCTCCAACCTCAAACCCAATCCCATGGTAGAACTGACCTGCAGAATTCACCACCATTGAAAATAGTTTTGTGTTGATTCCCTTAAAATCAGACTTTATCTTACTTTCACTTTCATTTCCATGTTATTCTAGCCTATTTTACCAGGTGTGAGTGTGATTAACCATTACAAGCCGTTTCCAAATCTGACCTGCCCTCTGACTTTGTGACATCACAAGTGGGAGTGTCTACCTAGATGTACACTGGATAGATCACTTTACCAGCCTACCCAGTTGACTGTAGCAACTGGTAGGCTTATCTATCCATCATAAAATAGGGCTAAAATAGGGGCCCTTTAAGAAAAATCTAATCAGAAGGAGAAAGCTTTCTGCTATTCCTTACTTATACTTAAATAGTTTTGAATAGTTTTTTGTTCTACGTGTTGTTCTTAGTTTCATTAGTAAATTACTATCAATAAACACCAAGTCTGGGGCACTATTTCCTGCTATGTTTCCCTGTTGTTCCATCACCTAGCAGACCATGGACGGAGGGAGAGAGAAGGTGGCTGTCCAGAGTGTAGAATCCCAGGTAGTCCTGGTGGAAGGGGTGCATCTTCCACACTTTGTGCAGCAGGATCACAAACTTTACAGAACCTCTTAAAGCCACCGTGAGGCTCTGGTCCTTGGTCAAAAGCAGATCCACACTGGGGTTAGGAGAGAAAGTTGGGATGGAGGGGATGGTGTAATCAGAATGACTTGGTAGGGAGACAAAGTAAAAAAGCAAAGAGAGGAAGTCAAGCCACACATTGTCATGAACATCAGTTTGTTTTTAGGTGTTTCTACCTGGGTCCTTTTAGGGAAGCTTCATCTGACCACAGCAGCTTGACCTGTTTTCCATCCTGGAACAGAGTGATGTACTCAGTGGTCACCTCCAGCCTCACCCCGAGGGTCTGATGGACAACACCAAGGCGGCCAAAGTAGGTGTTGACTTTACCATCAGGGGCAACCATCTTATCTCCAATGGTCTGACCATTGACCAAAAGTCCTGAAGAAGCGACATGTGATTAAATGATTTATTTCCTATAGGATACTGGTGAGATCATAGATTTGTTCTAGTAATCATTAATAAGGCCAAGAGGTTGGAATCCCACTTGATGAACAACACAACAAGGCCAGACGGCCTTGATGGGCCGTCTGGACTGAGGCAGGCTCACCTTTGGAGGGGTCTTTAACCAGGTTAAAGATGGTTCCAGGTGAGTCATTGATGTTGAAGCACAGAGCGTCCTTTCTGTCTGGCAGCTCAATCATGAAATGAGGATCTCCATCCACTGAACAAACATTATAACGACAAGGCAGCAGCCACAAAAACACACAAAGCAAAACATAGTATATAAGATTGGTTGGGCTTGGTTGTGTCATATAAAGTCATTGTGGAGAATAACCTGTCTGCAACTTTTCAAGCTAAAACCATATACAATGATCAATGACCAGATTTTATGAATAAAGATGATGTACCAAAGTATGTCGGAGCACTGGGACGCCACGCAGCAGGAGTTGCAGCTTGAGCGGTCCATCTTGTATATCCTGCACACAGACCGCATGTCCAACAGCAAATACACAGTGAGAAGCTATGCAGCTACAAGGCCTGCAGTCTCAGAGCTACTATAGGGGAATTAAAATACAAACTCAATTCCAATCATACCCTGTTTGTCAGCCTGCTGCCGTTGTTCTGTGGAAATAAGCGGGAATAATTCAACAGAGATGCATGTAGGACCTCAGTAACGACACAATGTCAGTATGTTGATCCTCCTTCCTGCCTCTCCAGCTGTCCTACCCTCAGTCAGCTTGTCTGCTATGAGGGGCCCGCTGGGGCCCTCCTCTGTCTCTGGCTTGGTGACCACCATGGAGGTGAGGGGGGTGACGAAGCTGTACTTCAGGGACATCTCCAGGGCTTTGGCCGTGGCGTTGCTCTTCTCCTCCGGTGGCCCACTCTTACTGGTCAAAGGAAGCGACACAAATAATTCAGACAGTCTCGCAACTATGTTGAGAATGTAAACCCAGAGCAGTGAAGTATTGGAAATCCATTCCAACAATAACTGGCATCCATCCGTTCAAACCTGGTTTCCAGTAGCTGTTGGATGCTGAGGTAGGCCCACAGGCGCTCAGTGAAATAACCAAAGATGTAATCCTTCTCTGGGTAGATCACGTCCCAGTCGGTGACACTAGCCTGGCCCTGCACCTGGAAGTCCTGCTCGAACTACGTTGAGAAGAAAGCCAAAAGAGCTGAAACCAAACTGAACTGTGCACCTCTTATGCATTAAGAGACAAACCACTGTAACACATGTCCTTCACCCACCCCATTGGCAAACACTTCCACCAAGAAGTTGTCCAAGTCGTTTTCAGACAGCCGCCCGGCCACCACGATCTCTGAGCCATTGAACAGCTGACTGAAGTGATGAGGGGTTAAGGACTCCACCGCGTTGTCAGGGTAACGCAGGTCCACTGCTGATAACAGAGGGCTGGCCACCTCGTTGTAGAAACCCTGCAACACATTCATACACATATCCACACATGTCTGCACTGAAAGAGTAGAAAGAGGCAATTATCCCAGAAATGCGCTACCTCATTAGTATATAACTTAGTATATTAGTATATATAAGTACATAACACCTCCAGGCACTTAGCATCATAGCCGTTGTCAGGCCAGTGGCGTCTGAGACTAAAGTCCTGATTGTTTTATGATTAGCCCCGGATCTCAATTAGGGTATTTTTTATTTATTAACAAATATATGAGTGAAAAAATATTGCCCTGGATCTATTCATCTTTCATTCCAATCATGCATTAAAGCACTTGAAAAAAGTGTGATATCTTTGATCAAAACCGCAAGTAAGAATTGGTTCCTCTGTGTGTCACTCAAGGAGCAGATCTACTTCACACTACTTAGCATGCATGTGAGAGAGAAAGAGAGTGAACTATACCTGAACTGTTTCTGAAAATTGTGTGTGTGTGTGTGTGTGTGTGTGTGTGTGTGTGTGTGTGTGTGTGTGTGTGTGTGTGTGTGTGTG
>JAOPJO010000025.1:17256772-17267471 GCA_027123675.1 Molva macrophthalma | reverse complement strand
CCCACCCACCCCCCCCCCCACAACCCCACCCCCACACCACACCCCACACCCCCACCCCTCCCTGTGATTCAGGGGGGGGGGGGTTCACACTTAGAAAATAAGACGGATAAAAAAGAGCAAGAGAGACTTTATTCGCCAAAAAATAACTAAAAGTAAAGCGGACCGTGTCTGGCACCGCGATGACTCTGTGGAACACGGACTCTCGCTTCTCCTTTTGGGATTTTGTTTCCAGATAAATGCAGATAAGAATAAAATTGGTGGATTTGTTTAAAGTACATACGGCACTTAAAATGCTATTAATGTTGTTTTGTATGTTTTGCATGTATGTTTATGTTGTATTCATTCTCGGACCAAGTTTCTGGAGATCAGAAATGTCAGTGAAAAGCATACAGGTAGCCACACATCTTACCTATCATGAGATTTGATACAACTCTTTATTCTAAAGAAGGCTTATTTTCCCCAAATAAATAAACAAAAACTCTGTTCCAAAAAAATGAAGGTTGTCTTTCAGCTTTCGTTATCACTAATATGAAATTTTGCAATATGAAAAAAAAAGCCTATATATACTTCGTATTTGGGTTGCTGTTGCTGGGAACACTTAATAAAATGGAAAATAAATACACAATAGTAATAAATGTTGTAATAACAAACCGTTGCATTGTGGCCCAATGTCAAATAGAGATAACAATTATTATTATTATCAGCATTATTACTAGTATTATTAATATTATAAACTCACTAACTAAACCCCAGTGGACTACGGGGTGGAGCGTCCATGGTCACTCACCCTGTGCTGTCCACACTCTAATGCTGTCCTCTAATGCTGTGGATACGCCAGCTCACTATGTTGGTAAGCTCTCTATGTTGAAAGCCAACGAGGTGGAAAGCAAACGAGGTGCAGCACTTAAAATCCACATTGCATGTATTACACACGCATCAACAACTGCTTACATTGTATTAAACTATCCGTGGACAATTGCAAAAGACAACCATGGCTTGCCATCGTTGCGTAGCCGCACTGAAGTTGCACAACGGGGAAGTTAAAAGCAGCACGGATAAAAAAATTAATCAACATTGAAACATAACTTACTCAAATGTCGCCTTTAAAAAGGCAAGAAAATACCGTATTTAATAATGACTGGAGTTCGTTTAACGTGTTTGCGGGAACGCATAACGTTACAGGCAATACATGGCTAAGCCCAAGGAGAAAGACCTCGACACCTCACCACAACAAATGACTTGGTCAATCACGAGTTGTTTGTTATTGGGGTTTTTCATTTACATATATATAGAGATATAAACATATATCTCTATATATATAAATATATATATCCCATATTAATCTTTAAACGGTCGCTCACCCTGCGTGTACCGACCAGAGATTGTGTGGTGCGGACTACCCGCAGCATTCAGCATTAGATGAGCAGTTAATGCAATGTGGCTCTGCAGAGACGACCTAACTTTCGCTCTGACGTGTGCTAACAAAAACAGGAAATGTCAAGCTCTAATCGAGAAAAACCAACACAAGATTGCCTTTTGGAATCCGAGGTAGTGCCAAATGCAAATTGTGTGTATCGTGGGTACATGCAACGCCCGTGAGTCAAGTCAAGTTACTGAAACGTCATGACTCGAGCAATAAGGGCGCTTGCACTCGACACAGCCCGACTCATCTTTTTGAGAGACGGGAAAAAAGACGAACAAAGAAGCAAAATGCGAAACATCGCAAGGAATCTATAATAAACAACATACAGTGTGTGAATATTCAGTCACAGATTTAGTCTCTTACCAGTAAATAGTTTTTCAAGTCGGTTTTACGTGCCGTTTCTTTCCGCCTGGTCGTTTCACGACCTCATTCCAATATGGCACAAGTCGCCACTGCGCATGCTCAGCCGCCTATACCCGTCCTTAGCCCGGGTATAAAAATGACTTCCATCTTCACACACAATAAAATAACATGACATCGAGAATCAAGCACACCTACAACTTGATAAAAATGAATAATTCATTGACCTACCATTTGCATTATTTTTAAATGGTAGAATATAGTTCATATAGTCGTTGATATGTTTATTTTGTCCCATTCCCAATGGATTCAACACTTGAGTGAATGGTGAACTAGAAATGGACTGTGTATTAGTAATCGACCCACTTTCGTTAATACGTAGCCCAGCTCTCCGTGAAATTAATTTTCCGGGAAAAAAAATAGGCATAGGTCCTATGGACATTTGCCTCTCGTTGTTTAAATACAAACAAGCATTGTTTATCTGTTAACCAAACAAAGGCAACGCACAGCAAAAAATATATAGATATAGAATGGATGACTACTTTAATGAAATCACTTTATTGTTCAACAATAAAGCGGGGCTATGATTGAAAGGCAATGCTAGTGTGATCACTTCGCACATCATGGCATCACTTCAGCGATGCAGGCTTTTGCTGACGATTATCAGACCATTCCCTAGGATACCTAATAGAGAAATATCGAGAATACATAAGCCGACGAGTAGGAAAATCAATAAAGAAAAACAACCGGAGATTCAATGAAAACCAGCACGGATAAATCGTGGCGGCATGTATATTGTCCCTATTGCATACAGTCGATTTCTTTATAGAACTAACGGTGGCGAGGTTTTTGCAATTGAGCTTTACAAAACAACAGACCAGGAAAGCATTGTACACTTCATTATTACAATCCTTTATATGTAGCCCATAATAACATGAAATATGGGCGATATGTAAGAACTTTAAAGCTCAGAGGAACATGGACAAATACTCTAGCTTTCACAACAACTATGATGGCTTTCAGTCGGTCAAATGTGGGCTAGGTTTTCTTTTGTCCTCATTTCGTCTTGGCTACTTTTCCGATTCAACTAAACTACTGCGTTATTTAAGTGAACGTGTAGAATACGAGACAAGCATTCAACCCAACCCGTGTGCGCACTGCAGGAATGTCGACTCGCCTTTCTTTTCACACAATGAACGGGGGATGTGTGGTTACGGCACCTGACAGATAGGTGGCACTAAAGCTACCCTCGAACTACAAGGGATTCTTTAATCCCACCTTCACTGGCGTTTGAAACAATTGAAAGATTACAATATATGACATTGGCAATGTGGAAAAGAGTCACGTGTGGTTTAGATGTTTAGATGTTGAGATGCATTTATTTATAGTTATGTTGACGTAAAATAGGAGTAGAAAAAAAGTAGGCCTTTATCCAAATTTCACCAACAGTGCAGGATAATAGATATTAAAATGTCAATATACAGTATCATTATTTTCGTCTTCAAATATGCAAATTCAAGTAACATAACATTTTAAAAACATATATGATCAAACATTCCTCTCTCCCACACACAAATATATCCTTCAGCCCGTAGGGCTGTAGTGGCAGTACAGCATCACTACAGCTTTCTCCAGTGTTTCTGCTACAGTCCCAAATCACATCTGGGAACCCAAAACATTTCGTCTTGCTCTCGAACCCCTTTAGTAAGAAGTACAACGTAGTAACCTACACCAGTGGCAACATGCAGCATTGTACTCATCCCCAGACAGTCCAAGAAACATACCTATTATAGAGATACAGCCATACTACTGTGAAGATAGTTATACACATGTAGTGCTGAACGTGTTTTGCATTGTGCTGTAACAAGTGAGGAACTCACTCACTCACAACTGACTTTGTAATCGTCCTTCAAATAATAAATCACATTTTTCCTATTGGTGTCATCATTGATCCTGGCCAGCCCCACTGAACAGTTGAACCATGACGCATGGATTCACACACAGACGTGAGCACACAGCCAACCCAGGTAAAGCAGACGGAGAGCAGATGTTAGCCTTACAGCAAATACACCGCAACTCTTCACTCAGCAGTGTGGACTAGTGCGTGTGACCCGTGTGTATACACGTTATGTGGATCAAATACAAAATCAGAACGCAAAATCACAATTCTTTCACCTGAAGGTTACAATTTTAGTTACAGATACAATCTGGACACAATATATGTGTGTTCTTAAGCTTAAGAGACCAGTGAATAGAATAGAGAAAATCCCTGAAGTATAGACCAGCATCGATGGATATACTGTAGCACAGGTTTAAGCCATTCCACAGACTTTCCTTCAGGTTCCTCATCTATGATTCAGAGTCTGGTGTGGGCTACATAAATTACCAGCCAATATCATGCCACTTCTCATCTTTTTTTGAAAGTCACACTCTTCAGGAAAGCCTGGAAAGTAATTTTTTTCTTGAACTACTCAGTTGAATGTTAAGGCGTACCAGTAGTGTGCATGGACAGAACCAATGTTTTCAGGGCAGCCATTTTGGCTCTTCATTTAGCCATAATGCGTTCCAGTTTGGGATTAATGAAGGAGAAGCCAGCGAACGCTGACTGGTCCATGGTGTCGATGAGGTTCTTGTCAGCGTGGGAGAAGCGTGGCTTCTCGTTCAGGAACTCCTTATCAAAGTTGCTGCAGTCATTGGGGCCTTTCTGTCATTTGTGGAAGAAGGGGACAGACTTTTAGCATGCTAGTTGAACCATGACACTAGCGTAGCCACAGTCTGCTAGTGAACCCTATACATAATGATGTACTGTACTGTATATATTATGTACAATTAATAATGTACCATTAGATATGCAACATATTTATATTATATAAACCAGTATCAACATGTTCATTAATAATTAATAATTATTATGTATAGGGAACAATTATGTACAGGAACGTACCACTTTGGGCTTGAAGGGGGGCTGCACCTCTCTCCTCTCCAGAGCAGGCCAGTTTATGGTCTTGAAGAAGCTGTGCGAACGGATGTTCCCAACCACACCCAACCGTTGATTTGGGTCTCGTTCAAACAACTAGAAAGAAAAACCACACACGCAACAATATTATTTTTTGATAGCAGCATACCTGCGACAAAGGTGTGTTGAGTTGAACGTTTTACTGAAAAGAGAGTAGTAGCATTATTAGGGACAATACGGCATGGATGTGTCTGATTAAGGAGAGAGAGTGAGTTGGACCTTCTCAATCAGGTCCTTGGACTCCTTGGTGATCCAGCGTGGGTAATGCGGGGTATCCATTCGGATGGACTCGAACAGCTGGTCCTCGTCGTCCCCCTGGAACGGCGACTGGCCGATCAGCATCTCATACACCAGCACGCCAAAGGACCACCAGTCCACCGAGAAGGTGTACTTCTGCCCCAACAGGATCTGAGAGAGGAGGAGGGGGAGGAGAGGATACCGTTGTTAAGAGAGAGAGCGCATGCTTAGCTTCAACAGCACCACAAAACAAAAATGAATAGGAAACTATGGCTATTAACCAAATCAACATAATCCTCTCAATAAGCCTCCCAGGTGAAGTTCACTCGTGTGGATATCAAATATAGAGGTTTAGAGGTACGGGTATAATCAGCGGTCTAACTAGCATCAAACGTTAGATTGGAGGCACATGGGCTGACCTCTGGTGCGATGTAATCTGGTGTCCCGCAGAAAGTGGTGGCTTTGTTCTCTCCACACACATTCTCCTTGCACATCCCAAAGTCTGCAATCTTGATGTGTCCATCCTTGTCCAGCATCACATTGTCCAGCTTTAGGTCCCTGCACACACGTGGTGGTGGGGGGGGAGTGCAGGTCAATCATACTGTGTAAGTGGTGATTCAGATTCCACTAGTATTGTTGGTGATGGCGGTGCATTCTCACCTGTAGATGATGCATTTGGAGTGAAGGAACTGCAGTCCCACTATGATCTCTGCACCATAGAACCTGAGCAGAAAGAGAGACGGGGGAATTTACACATGAACATTAAGTCAGACAGTCTATGCTACAGCGGTGAGGCGGAGATTGGTTGTGGGTAGATGGATGAATGGATAGATGGATGGATGGATGGAGTGATGGAGTGATGGATAGATGGAGTAATGGATGGGTGGATAGATGGAGTGATGGATGGAAGCTACTCACGTGGCTCTGTTGACATCGAAGCGGCCCTTGTCCTGGATGTGGAACATCAAGTCTCCGCCGTTCAGGTACTCCATCACAAAGAACAGATGTTCCTGGAGAAAGTCGTTCAACTCTTTTTAGAGGAGATAACTTCACAGCCCACTTCCAGTATTTCAATTTTTATATTTAATATTTTCTAATAGCCACTTTGTCATCTTTCATTCTCTCACCGTCATGCATTTTTGAGAAATAACTAATGCATAAATATTCAACTACTGACAGATCTGTACTTTGCAAAAAGGGACTAAGCTGACACAAGCTGGCAGGGTCACACACGGTTAAAGAAAACCATTCCTTCGTACTGGCCCATTCTCAGTCCTAGAAGTATTAAATCAAAACCTCACATGTATACTTCCAAAATGAATAACCATTATACGACTACTCAAGTAGTTGGATATTATGGATAACCTTGGCTGGAGGTAGTCTTTAAGAGGGGGGTTCTCGGTAAGTGGCTATTATAAATGCATTCGCCGTGTCCTAATCTGAAATGTCATTAACTCTTCTGTTCACATTATACCGTCTAGGGGTTATGCAGTGCATCTTTCTGTTTACAAGGAGCGCACTCAACATGCCATTCCAACACGTTTCCAAATGTACCTTTCATCCGCCGTTAAGCTGACCCCCAAGTCAAACCAGTTTGCCCTTTAACATTTATTGAAAGGTCAGGATACACAAAACCTGGGCAAGTTTATTAACATTCGCTCTAAATAAATCTAAATCTTCTTAATAAATATTATTTGGATGAAGAGGGCCATCCAGACGCTATGTTAAGAAGCTTTGTTAATACACGATTGGGCCCCACTCCCTGAGAGTGTAGTGGTTAGGATTCAGTGCTCTCACCGCCTCTCACCGCTGTGGCCTGGGTTTGATTCCCGGTCAGTGAAAAACATTTGAGGAAAAGCGCGTGATCTTGTCGATCGCTTACTTTGGTCTGGAAGGTGGAGTAGAGGTGTGTGAGGAAGGGGTTGTCCCAAGCCAGGGAGAGAACTCTCTTCTCCACCATGGTGCACTCTATGTCATCGTCCATCATGACCACGTCCTTCTTCAGGGCCTTCACCGCAAAGTACTCCCCCCGACCCTTCAGCTCGGCCAGCAGCACCTGGGACCAGACAAACCCCGAGGTCACCACGTGATGCGGTCAACGCAGGACGACTTGGACATGAGGATAAGGAGCAGTAATGTGGAGGAAAACAGCACGTGGCATGGAGACCAAACTGTTTTTTTTACCTTACACAGTCCCCTAATTACTTAGTATTTACCTGGGAAATTAGAGTCAATGCAAGCTAAATATTTGCTTGGAAAAGGGAATATCCTACTCAGTAAAGTTGCAGAACCTACATGTTAAAAGTTTGTGTTTATTGCATGGAAAAGGAGAAACTAGTCACAAGGTATATGGTAAGAACATGGTAATACCATGGAAACAAACGGCTTCCTTTTACTGAACAGTTTCAGTTTACTTTCTGAGTAAACTGTAAAAACATTTGCAGAACAGGCAAGTATTGATGTAATTTTTCAACTTAAATAAAAACGATTCCATAGTTTCTATGGTAAATCTAATAAACCCATTAGAAATGGGTGGAGCCATGAACAATAACTATTTAAGAAAAGTTTGAAAATAAATTGAAAGTACTATCTTAATTGAGAGATGGTACATTACTAAACTACCGACATAAACCTTGGAAAACTACAATTGTAACTCGAGTTGATGGGTAAAAGAGGAGGTGTTTCTAAGAATTGGTTGCCTATTTTCCAAAGAAGTACACAATTATATCTTGAGTTATTACCAACGTAAGACCGTCACACCTAAACGGTATTTAGTTGAGTAGATTTAATTTGGGTGTTTTGTTGTCTAATACTGGATTTAGTTAGAAAAGATTTAAAGGTCTAGTATTATTATTATTTGTATTGGTTTTCTTTGTGGTACGAGTCGAGGCACATTTCGTGGATCAATTCATGGACAGAGTTCTTGTGAGAGGAGTTCTTGTGAGAGGCCTGTTGCTTTATTTGCTCCCTGTAAGCAGGACTAGCGGACACACGGCCTACCTTGCCGAAGCTGCCTTTGCCCAGCACCTTGTGGAACACCAGCTGGTTGAACGTAAGGCTTTGGGCCGCTGCAGGACCGGAGCTCTGCGCTTCACTTCCATCTTCTGTGACATAAACACAAATCACGTGACCACGGGAACATAAACGCCACGTCGCATAATAGGAAAATAAAAATAACTGAATAGCATAAAAGTAATTAATGTAGTCTTATGTGCATTGTCAAAACCAGCAGATGAGATTAGGTGTCACAGTACACGTTAATAACAGCGTCTCACCACCAGGGTCTGCGTCTGCGCTTCTGAAGTCTTGGTAAATCCCTACCCCTGACTGATCGTCAGGCTTCTTCGCAGGTTTCTGAGGGAGGAAAGGGGCTTGTTGAAACCGAAACACCCACGTCGAGATCATAACGATGTCAATGAGAGGTATCAGTACTTGGTGGTAAACTAGTTCACCAGTAGCTACGACAGAAAGATGTACCTGGCTGATGTAAGAGAGGGCCTCGGCCAGCAGCTTCTGGTTGATGCCACACAGGTTGGCCACCTTGCCCTGGCAGTAGCTATGGACGTTCATGGAGCAGTCTGGTGAGGGAGGAGTGAGAGAGGGGAATCAGAGCTGAAGACAAACCCTAGCTCATGCAGCTGGGGGTTAGAGGACAGTTGGCTTATTCTAAACCTCTATTTGGGTTCCGATTTTTTTTCCGATTAAAAATACAATATATATGGCTTTAAGGAT
The DNA here is from genome assembly GCA_027123675.1 of Molva macrophthalma. Lineage (NCBI taxonomy): Eukaryota > Metazoa > Chordata > Actinopteri > Gadiformes > Lotidae > Molva > Molva macrophthalma. The sequence continues at coordinate 17,258,703 of JAOPJO010000025.1, read as the reverse complement.
GGATTAGAGATGATCCAACTTAAGTAAATCCAAGTTTAAAACGAATGAAATCCAAGATGTTGCACCAGTTTAATGTAATCATGGATTTGTCGATCTCAGTTTAGTGGTTTAAACCCGTATTTAAATCTACATTTAACCACTTTGACCATTTATAAGGTGTTGAAATACTGAGGTAGCAATAAAAGAAGAAATAATTAAAAATAAATCGGTCTACTGAAAGTAGAGTCGAGGACAGACAGACAGACAGACAGACAGACAGACAGACAGACAGACAGACAGACAGACAGGCAGACAGACAGGCAGACAGACAGGCAGACAGACAGACAGGCAGGCAGACAGACAGACAGACAGACAGACAGACAGACAGACAGGCAGACAGACTCACCTTCACACTTGAGGCCCTGCTTGAAGAGGCCCCAGAGCAGGCTGCCGCAGTGGTCACAGAAGGTAGGGCCCCTGTAGTTGTGGTACTTCAGGCGATGTGGCATGTCAATCTTAAAGCGCTCCTTCTGGAACTGCAAGCCACACATAAAAGCCCCGTTAGCATTATATTATATTATATAATGTCAAATATGAGTAACTTCAATTCAACCATGAGGTGGAACCTGCAGTTTATATCATTAATGGTAACATGGCATTTCCCTAGTGATGAATATCGCCAGCCCCTATGGGCTCATACCCACACTGAAAGCTTTATTTCCAACTCTCAATACTATTCCAATTCTTATGGATTGTAGGTTTAAAGAAATAACTATTTTCATGTTGTTGTATCTGATTAGTCTTGTTGATAATTATGTATTAAAAGGGTTCCTAGAAGCCAAAGAGCAAGGGGAAACTCCTTGTTATGGTACAAAGGTCTCGTCCCTGCAGTGTTTCTCAGTCTCTGTGCTGTAAGGGTCTCTGTCGCGAGGATACGACTCACCCGCTACCTGAGTGCAGTTCACAATAATACCAGCCTGTTTCACGAATCCCCGCCGTTAGCCGTACGTTCTAAAAATATATATCACTTGTGGAGGCAAAGTTGCGGTTCCCGGTGTAACGGCTCCGGACGCGTGCCCTTCAGCGGAAACCTACCATAGTCTCCCGACTGTTGGCGGCCGTCCCAGTGCACCTGCCGATGATCTTCTCAATGCATCTCTTGTGTATCGCTGCGTTGCACTCTGAGGGAGGAGCACATGGAGGACACGGTGGACAGGGCAGGAGCAATATGGCAGTAAAAAGAGAATTGAATGAACGCAATCAAAGACATTTTTTCTCCAGAATGCTCAACAGTTCTAAATGATAAAAAATAAAAACAAACACTCACGTTTACACTTGTACCCCTGCTTATTGAGACCCCTGAAAAGGAAATTAAAGATATCATTGTATTGATAGTGAACATATACACAAGTACAATGGAGTCCAGGTAAACAAAGTACATTTTTGATATTGATACAAAACTCAGATCTCTGAATTCCAATGGATGAAATCCCACGCTGCCCTATGAGCGGCGTGAGCCTTCAGGCAGAGGATAGCGGCTTCCTTCTCACAGCGGGGGGGTGTGGGCGTCACCAATGAATGAACTGATTAGACATGTATTTGAACACAAAACAACAACAAAAAACAACAAAGCGACGACGCTGATCCAACGGCCTCACCAGATGAACTCCTTGCAGACGGAGCAGAAGGTGGGCTGGCCGAAGAAGATGGCGCTGAACTCGTGGTTCTTGATGATGTGGATCTTGGGCTGCTTGACGGCCCCTCGGCGCCGGGTCAGAGTGGTCAGCCCGTCCTCCGCGATGACCCTCACCGACGGCTTACACGTCACTGGAGGAGGAGTCCATTCACACCGTCCCTTAGTTATACTGCTCTCTATTAGTTATACTGCTCTCTGTTAGTTATACTGCTCTCTGTTAGTTATACTGCTCTCTGTTAGTTATACTGCTCTCTAT
>JAOPJO010000025.1:17237083-17248463 GCA_027123675.1 Molva macrophthalma | reverse complement strand
CACACACACACACACACACACACACACACACACACACACACACACACACACACACACACACACACACACGCACGCGCACGCGGAGCTGGAACTTGTCGAACAGGTTTGGTGGGAAACCTGTTCCCACGTTCAAAGACACACGTGCACTGACGGATCCACCCCCCAGTGGACCCCGACCCCGCTCACTCCCTCCCCCACCTCTTTTCCATTCGATCCCTTTTCCCGCCTGCCCCTCCTCGCCCACGTGCCGTAGGCAGAACCACATGGTGCTGACTCATCGTTCCCCGCCCCGCTCCGACGCTACACGAGAATGGACGGAGTAAATGTAGGCAATTTGTCACAGCTCACACTGGGTCTATTTATAGGAACAAACATAGTATGCGCATGACGCTCGCACGATTTGTTTTGTTTTGTTTTGTTTTATTTTGTTTTGTTCGACGAAAGTATGAGCCATGTACTCATCATCACCACTAGCGCCCATAGGTCTGGTTTGGACAAAAGCACTTTCTATGGCTGGTTTCTCTTCCCCTCTCAAGCATTGCCGACCAATGGAAAATGCTCAATGACAAATCGTCCTCTGCATTGCTTTTGAATTGGAACATTGTAAGCAACCCTTTAGCGCCGTTATGCATTAGGTAGCTGTACACGACGCATCCAATACACGTCCATTGAAATGGTAGTGGTGACGGGTGAGGGAAATCTGGAGGTGGGAAGTGTAGGAGAGATTATCTCTATTTGACCCAGTTGATCCAGTTGTAATCAATGCATGTTACTGTTTAACTGGATTCAAGTTGAACTAATGTGTGCATAAACACTACCCACCAAAAATAACCTCCACCCTGTCAATGATCCATTATGTATCATAATCTGCTTCATCTACTTTTATAACTGATTATATTATAACGATTAATCATTCATTAAGTTAAGGTTTGCTTTTGCCCAACCCTTATGGCTCTCCTACCCATCCCTGGAAGAAGGAAGGCTATTCCCTAGATGGCTTCCTCTCAAGGCTGTTTCTTGTCCCACGGTGATTCTCAGTGTTTCTTGACATGTAGTAGCGGATGTTGTCACAAGGGCTTGTAAACCCTTAAAGTTAAGAACCAATAAATAGCTGACCTGACAATCCGCATTAAACATTCTCAAAGGACCAAAACACTCAGCAAGAGTAATCACATGATTCCACTTCCTGTTTGAATCCACCCTTCCAGGAGTTTATCAGGTGTTTCCTGTAGCATCAGCATGAAACCAGTCGTTGAAAGAACAGTGAACAAACCCCTGACCTCGTTCAAAACCACGTCCACATCAAGGATACACACGGCAGAACACAAGCAAGTGTAGACGCCTTTAAAAAGAAAGAGCAACTTGTATTTAGCATTTCTCCTATCTGCGTTTTTCAGTCATTTTGGGAACGGTTCTGTGTCTATTTAGTGGTCCGAGGATCACATCCTCTTTCAGTCATTCCCCTGTTGCCTCACAGTTCTGTGATCTCTGGCTTCTTAGTCTGGTGGTTGTGTTTTATTGGCTGTGTAAAGCAGGCACAATCAAGATTCATAACCTTCTCAGGTCTGAGATACTATTTGAAATCTTAGTTAGTACTTGAGAAAAGTGACTAGGTTCGCTGTCTTTTTAGAGCGAGAGACAAATGTTCATGTTGGATCGAAATAAACATGGTATTGTATATTCAACCCATTACATGGGCAATAATCCTTGTCCTCTGATCCTCATTTCTCTTGCTGTCTCTCTCTCTCTCTCTCTCTCTCTCTCTCTCTCTCTCTCTCTCTCTCTCCTTATCTTCCACATGTTATCTCTCCTAATTACCTCTCCCTCTATCATCCTCAGTGCCTCTGAGTGGACCATGAGGACCATGGAACTAGCTCAACCCCAATCTTTTGTTTTCATCCACTTCTCCCGAATGCCTTGCCATACCGTCAATCTTTTATCCGTTTCAGACTTGCTGTGTATCTTGTAACTCTAGCTGTAAAACCAACATCACATTTCCTGGCCTACCTTTATGTCATATCTTTTTTATGATGTTCATAATGACATCAACAGTCATCAACAGACTTTAGCTGGATAAAAACTCAACAAAAACAGTCTCTCGGTTATTTCTGTGGCTGAGATTCATTCTTCATCTTCAAAGGTTAATGCGTTGCTTGGGATACTGCGGTCAACCTCTGGCGTTATGTTATAGTGGCTCTGTGAAACTATAGCGATGAGTGTGTGACATGATGTTGGGCCACAGCATGGCAGTGACTCAGAGTAATAAAGTACTAATGGAGGGACGAGGATCTGACTCTATATTGTAGTGGCTCCTTACCGCCAATGATTTATGCAGTACTGTATTATTGGTGGTTGTTCTTTTATGTGATGATATCTATTTATCTATCTATCCATCAACTAGCTAGCTATCAGTTGGTTTATCTCTCTCTCTCTCTCGCTCTCTCTACAGCGGCAGCGTAAGTATGTATGTATAATACACATAAACATTGACAACCGAATTCTATTATCCATAAAAACATAAAGGCTGAGGTTGAAGACGAACACAGCAAAGGCAAAATAACAAAAGTATACAGAAGAAACTGAAAGGCAATTGAAAGGCTTGTATAGGAGAGTGTGTATAGCCATATTTTAATAGAGCAAAAAAGTTGCCTAAGCACATATATGGAAATATCTTTCCAGTGGGGTAACACAACTTGGACATCATCACACTGCAAAGTACTGCAGTACTACAGGAGTTTGTGAATACTGAGAAGAGGGACGGCTCAGTCGACAGTACATATGGAAAAGGACAAAGGTCAAGCTCTATATAAGTACAATATATATATGTACAGCATACATCATGTAAAGGGCATCCATTACCATGGCACTATATTCTATTCTTAAGTGAGTGTAACAGGGCGTAGGAGATCATGTAGAAACATGTGATGGCTTAAAAAGCCAAAGTTATCGAAGTCACTTTAAGGAAATCATAGCATTACAGTACTTAGATGGTGGACAGATTAATTAGTACAATATTATATCAGGCACGTTTGTTCCTACCGTTGCAAATGGTATGCATTCATTTAAGTAGTAAATTGGCACTTTGAAATTGTAGGACCACAAGTTCTGAAAACCTTCACATTGAACCACAAACTGTTTCTGAAACTGTTCTATTAGAATAGAAATAATATATATTTAATCAAATTGCATGCTGGAGAACCTCCAATAGTCTGGACACAAGAGCAACACTGCATAATATAGTAATACTGGTAGTAAAACTACACAAGAAGCTTAATGTACACACTCTAATGATAGGCCTCTTATACAGAATGTAGTTCTGTACATGTACATCATATAATTGACTTTAGTATCTGCATTTTATACTTCACAATATGTATTCAAAATACCAAAAATCTTTGACATATATTAAAATGCAATTCAATTTCACCGTTTCCTTTAATTACGAAAATGGAACGCACTTTTTTCCAATAGATTTGCGTTTGTGCTGTATCAACAGCAGCGGAATCAGTCACAGGACACGAATGAAGCGCGTCAAGATGTTTTCCTGCTGAGTCCGAAGCGTAGCTCGCCAACCCAGGGAAGCACGCAGGCCTCCACACGACCAGGGACACTGTCGCCCAGCCTGATGTTTAGAAGCTGCTCTGGTCGAGGTCCTGCTGTTGTTAATGCCCAGGGAAGAAGAGGGATTCCCGCCAAATCCCTGTTTGTGTGAATCAACAGGGGCTGTGGCAGTTGCCCCCCGAGGCTGAGATCCTCAGAGCTCGTTCAGAATGACCAGACAACAGGAGGGGAAACGATGCTCCGATGGATCGTTCCCCCGCCGCTGTGGAGCTGTCAGAATGCGTCCTCACTGGAGGTGGATGTCAGGTGGTGCAGGTAGCTGTGTTGTGGGTGGGGGGGGGGTTGTGTTTGAGCAGTCCCGGGGCAGCAGGACTTGTGTTGGCTGGACGGTGCTATAAAATGGTAGCCTCCTCGATGGCGTTGACCCACCTGCGCAACGGGGGAGACGAGAGAACCATGAATCCTTGTTCCAACAGACAGACCAATCAGACAGAAAGACCAGTCAAGCAGACAGACACAGATATGGCCAGACACGCAGACGGACAGACAAGCAGACAAGCAGACAAAACAGTCAGACAGAAAGGTAGGCAGAGAGCGGGACGGACAGACGGACGGACGGACATGTCTGGACTATGTGCTCTCTTCTGCGGGCACTGACCTGTGTGCTGAGTTCTGGTCTTCTGCCCTGAACGAGTAGTACAGTGTCTTCTTGTGGTACAGCTGGAAGACGCTGCTGCCTCCCCCCTCCTCCGGTCTCGTGGGCAGCTTGACCGTGAGGCCCTGCAGAGGCAGGCTCTCAGATGCCACTTTGTCCTGAGGGGGAGGAGGTCAAAGCATCAGCTAATTCACACACACTGGCCTCCTGATATACAGCACATGTTTTGTGTTGTGAAGGACAGTAACTATTTTGCAGCAGCCAAAAATAGCATGTACTCCAAGCAAAAGAAGAAATACAATTCTTCTACAAACTAAAATAAAGCAATGAAGAAACACAAGTTAACTTGGTAATTTAAGTAGTCTTTGGAAGCATAGTTGAAGAAGATGTTGATGTTTTTGTTACATTACATTACATTTATTTAGCTGACGCTTTTATCCAAAAGTGACTCAACCATGTTATTCAACCATGAAGATATAACAAAGAAATTGCAAGAATCATGCGAACAGATTCAATTCATCAAATAAGCAAACTGCTTCTCATGCTACATTTTAGAAACAAGAGAGGGAGAAGGTTAAATAAATATTTTTAACAGTTTTTTTATCGCGGTCATCTTTGTTTTTCATCGGCCAAGATGCAGGCTAAACAGATCAGTTTTCAGTCTGTGACGGAAGATGTGTAGGGTTTCTGCTGCGGTGATGTCAGCGGGGAGCTCGTTCCACCGCTGAGGAGCCAGGACTGCAAACAATCTGGATTTTATTGAGCGGCAGCTGGGGCGTTCTCATAGTGAGGGAGTAGCAAGCTGTTTGGCAGCCAGAGAGCACAGTGGACACACTCACGCACACAACGTGTACATTGTGCTGGTGGGATTATAAGGAGAAGGGACAGGCATGGCTTGTGTGTGTGGGTGTTTGTCTTTGTGTGTGTCTTTGTGTGTTTGTTTGTAGGTGTGTATGTGTGTGGGCTGGTGTGTAGGTGCGTGTGTGTGCATGTGTCTGTGTGTAGGTGTGTGAGTGTGCGTGCGTGTGTGCATGTGTGTGTGTGCGTGTGTGAGTGCGTGTGTGCGTGTGTGCGTGCGTGAGTGCGTGTGTGCGTGTGTGCGTGCGTGCGTGTGTGTGTGTGCGTGCGTGTGTGCGTGCGTGCGTGCGTGTGTGTGTGCATGTATGAGTGCGTGCGTGAGTGTGTGCGTGTGTGTGTGTGTGTGCGTGCGTGCGTGTGTGTGCGTGTGTGTGTGTGCGTGTGTGTTGGGGCTGGTGTGGAGACACGGTGCCCCCTCACCTCAGGGCTTGTGAAGGTGTAGAGCACCTTGTCTTTCAGGAGGAACCACAGCCTCTTCCACTTCCGCTTGCTCTTCTTCCTGCGTTGCAGGCTGCCGCTGATAGTAGAGCCCTCGGCCCCCAGCGACACCTGGTGGTCGATGCGAGACACGGCCACACGCAGGTGGAAATATATACAAGGTTAATGAATGAATAATCAGCAAACAGGGACTTCATTGGCAGTTTGTGGCTGTTTATTCCATCAACGTGTTTCTCCTCTCTGGTTGAGGATGTCGTCACGTCAGAAGGCTGCAGGTGAGTGCAGTTGTATAACAACGCTACCATCTCATTAGGTCACATTCTACGATTCTGATGAATCACTTCCTATCTCTGACACATGTAGGTAAGGGGAGTCGGGTGCTTGCTCTTTGTTGGTTTGTAATGATAGTAAATAAAGGTGCCATTGATGCAAATATCACAAGTAGAGGTGAACCTCCCTATACAGTACAATGTAAAGTCTAGCTGTAAAACTCCTGTACACCGGAGCAAGGTCCCTTTAGCTGCGAGTTCTTTTGCTTGTACTTCCAGGAAAAAGATAAATAAACGATCATCATGAATGCCGACTGGGATGGAGTTCCATGTACAGTGACCAGTCAACTCAGATGACGCAGTAGATATGCTACGCTTGATCCTTCCTTGGTTGATTGCCCTCCCCTGGATTAGCAGCTATATTTTCAACACCAAGATCAGTAATACTAACGGCGTGCGTGTGTGTGGATGATGGCTGGTTTAAGCAGCTCCACCTGGCCAAAGTCACACTGATCGGACTCTGGGGCCGGGTGAGGCTGAACACCCGTTGCACATTGAGCTATCAGTGTGCACAGGTTAAGCCAGCCATCACCACACACACTCACGGAGAGATCTCCTACATGGCAACATGGAGCACCAGGCAAACCTTACAATAAACCGGCTACCAACACCACCGCCCTGCGGCCGAGTCTGGGAGAGCCCAGTAAAAGTCACCCAGGTGGCGTGCAGCATTGGACATTGTTACAGTAACGTAATGGCCAGGCACATCCTGTGTGCCTGTGTGTGTTCAGCAGTGGGGGGTCTACCCTACATCCCTGTGTTCAGCAGTGGGGGGTCTACCCTATACATCCCTGTGCTCAGCAGTGGGGGGTCTACCCTACATCCCTGTGTTCAGCAGTGGGGGGTCTACCCTACATCCCTGTGCTCAGCAGTGGGGGGTCTACCCTACATCCCTGTGTTCAGCAGTGGGGGGTCTACCCTACATCCACGGGTCTACCTGGTTGAGATTGGAGCTACTCTTCCTGCTTCTCCACAGGCTGGGGGGCTGCAGGCTCTGGAACACAGCGGAGAGGGGTCGGCTGGCCCGCTGGGTGTGAGGGCTGGCGTTACCACACGCCCCAGACACACTGCCCCCTGGAGAGAGGACACACACACACACACACACACACAAATTAAAGACATATCAGAGATACATCTTAGATCTTCTGAATCACACTACAACTAGAAAATACAGCAGGAAGCTGTACCTCTTTTCCTGAGCTCGGCATAGCAGTGGTCGCACACTTTGGCCACCCGGTCTTTTAGGTACTTCAGAGGGTACCTGTTCCTGGAACAAGAGCGACACACCACCTGCACATAAAATATGCAAGGGAGCGAAAAAAGTGATGACAATGTCATAAAATCTTCCAAAGGCAGTAGAGGCCCTCCCACCAAATATAGCAGGGTATGTTTAAATAATCAATTTTTTAAGATATTTACGATGTCAAATTGAAATAGATGACAGTATTAGCAGTAGAGAGGCTACCATCGTACTAGGTACAACAGGTCCTTTCTTTAGTATCTTAACATTCATACTGTGATTGTTGTTCCTTTAGAAAACCGATAAAACACAAGGATGGAAAGACCGGCTCTGCGTCGTCATCTTCAGATTCACCCTTCACACAGATAGTCAAGTCAAACTGCCATGCAAACATGACTCATGTGATGACAAGCATGGCTCCCATGATCGAAATCACGACTCAGCAGCAAGACAGATCACAATCACGGCTCAACAGCAAAACAAACTCTGGAGTTCGTACCTGAACCAACTGTGGAGTTTGTTTTGGTACTGTTTGTGATCATGTCTGTGATCATGTTTGTGATCATGTCTGTGATCATGTTTGTGATCATGTCTGTGATCATGTCTGTGATCATGTTTGTGATCATGTCTGTGATCCTGTCTGTGATCATGTCTGTGATCCTGTCTGTGATCATGTCTGTGATGATGTGTGTGATGATGCTTTGTGACGTGTTCTGCTGTGGCCCCGGGGCCCACCTTCCCACAGGCGTTGCAGTGGTGTCGCCTGAGCGTCAAGCTGAAGTCAGAGGTGCAGTTCATGCACATCATCACATGGGACACGGGCACCAGCACCGGAGCCGCCTCTCCCAGGGCCATCCACAGCTTCTCACGGGCCTACGGGGCACACACAGACACACACACAGACACACACACGCACACACACACACACACACAGACACACACACGCACACACGCACACAGACCGGCAGAAATGAAGACAGGTCAATGTTGCAGAAAGATGTTACAGGCAGTGAATGAATATGCCAGGTACAAAGTGTAAAACTCCTGTCAAAGTTTTGTTTACTGCACTCCTTCACATCCTGGTTGAGTTAAAAGGCAAATAAAAAAAGGTAAACTTGAAATACAAGTTTTGACTGGAACTTCCACCTCTGGCTATAGGGTAGGTTGAATAACATCCAGCGTACGCCTCAGGTGACCTCTTGCGTCAAGCATTTAAGTATTGATTACCTCACTGCAGGGTCCACCGAACGTACAGAGTCCTGCTGCGTGGTCAGCAATGGCTCTGCTCAAGGTGTGGAACCAGTCCTCTCTCTCACCCACAGAGCTGCAAACAGACACACGGCAGCTCACCGGCTGTTCACTCAAACATCCGGGACTTTGAAGGTCCCAAAATGCCTTGTGAGGCAAAAGGCTAGGCGTGATGGGGCCGATTGTTGATGTTTAAAGTCTTATCTGAATCTGAATCATAATAAACAGTATTTGGTTATTGAACCTTTATTTAACCAGGAAGTCACATTGAGATACATCTCTTCTTCGAGAACATCCTAGCCAAGATAAGCAGCAGCAGTTCATTACATGAAAGTTACAAACAGACTAACATATAAAGAATTAATAATAACAAAAGCACGAAAGACAATATCACCCTCATGAGTAGTATGGGATGTTTAAAAAGTTTAAAACTTGTTTAAAAAGTTTAAAAAGTGACGGTTTAAAGAATCAGTTTCAAAATCCTTCATCAGGGATTTAAAAAGTTCCTCCACTGGCATGACAGGAGCACAGTTCCTGCTTCACCGGTGTGCTGGCCAGACCCTCACCTGGCAGACAGGATGATGGTGATGTCTGAGACCTCGATACGGAGGCAGTTGAGGACCTGGTCCAGGACGGGCTTGCTCACCTGGGCAGAGAGGGACATGGAGGCCTCAACGTCAACAGTCCTTAGAAAAACACAGAGGTCATTAAAAGAGCCACAGCATCTGTACTGTACCTTCATCCCAGAGAGAGAGAGGGTGTTCTTCAGCCTGTATTTCCCGTCCTGCTGTGGGTAGGTGTAGAGCATCATGTCGTTCATCTGAGGTGGGAGGAACACAAACAAACGAATCATACGAGATTTTCTACACAGTACTATCAGTGTTGTGTGTTACCTTAAGAGTTGTACTCTTTTAATACACCACAAAATCAATCATTTATCCAAACTATACTGGACATGTAACATACCCCACCGTGACCACAAGGGTGCAGCATTAGCAAAGGAGACCACCCTGAGCCCTGTTGCATACGTCTCATCAGGGACTCTCCTGTTCAACCCAAACACTTACATTTCATTTCCTTTCAACAGTTCACACACCAACTAACATTCAGCCACCCGTTCCTGTGAAACCAAGCAATAAACGTACGTCTTCAAACAGAAAAAAACCTGCCAGTTCATTGACTTTGTCCCACCTAAACTATTATGATCTTCCATCTCATAAAAACAAAACCCGTTTAAAGTCCATTGTGTTCCAAGAGTTATTTTATTTTGAGTGGGACCAATGGGGCTGACATCATGGGTCACACCTAATGTGTGCAGTAAACATCCGCTGAAGCCTTTGGGGCAGGATCCAGGAACTCTCCACCCCGCTCTCCAGGCCTCCAGTGCCGAGTCCGATCTCACGGCCTTCCCAGGCGACGCCGCGCCGGCATTCTCTTTACCGTGAGAACCATGCCTGGGTGGACCCGGGCCTCTCCTTAAACACCCGCCACCACACCACATGCAAACAGCAGCCGTGGCTGGCTGGCCGAGGGGGTAGACGAGGCTGTGGGTCAGGCCGGGGTCTGACCTGCGGCCACGACGCTGGGGAAACTCTGGCAAAGCGCTTGTACGGTTTTGGTAGAATTTGCAGCCACAAAGCAACCACAGAAAAAACAACAACACGGGAATCCCAGATGAAGCCATCCATCTGTGATTCTGTCGTCTTCACCCGCTAATTAAAGATGAGGGATGCAGGCTGGGGTCTGGCCCAACATATGATGGGCATAAGGCGGACTCTGAACGAGGAAACCAGTCCACTGCAGGGTCACACATTTCCTACTATTCAGACCTGCAGGCAATTTAGGGTCTCCGGTTAGAAATCCCAAGCAGCCAGTGGGAATGCATGAAACAACAACAAATAGAACATCCAGCCAGACCATTCATGCAGATGAAGCCAGAGACTTCATATTTGCAGTGCTTGAGTATCACTCTTGAATTAAAACAAAAACAATTCAAGAAAAACGTTTCCACATCCATGTGTCAGAGCCACAAAATAACCTTCCCCCTCATCGTAGGTCTCACACCTGCAGCCCATCTCCCTGACCTTCCATGTCCTTCTCAAGACTCTATGATCTCTGGGATCTCCACTCGCTCTTCTTTATAGTCTCCATATTCTTTTCCCCACGGGCATGCTGCTTCTACAGCTCTTACTCTCACTGCCATAGAGGCTGAGTGATGGCTTTCATCATCAGCTCTGTTTGGATTTGCCCGTCTTTAAAGGCCCATCAATTACGGCTGACCCTCCATCTACAACCAGGGAGAAAGCGGCTGTAAAGCCCTAAACGATGCTGGGAGAAACATCCATCTTTTAGACCCTTTATCGCCCAGTGAGGTTTGTATTTTTAAAGGAAGGACAAAAGAAAGAAGGAAAAAAAACGTAGCAGTCAAAGACGAGAAGCTTTGTACCATCAATTGCATGACGATGGTATACATTATTAATAGAGAATTTAAATATTACATTTTTATTGTGAAATAAGGAATCTAAATTGTCTTGCCTATTCCAAGGACAATATATGCTATGAAATGGATTGATCTCGCAATGGGATCCAATGAAATCCTTCGGGAAGACCCAGCTTGTGTCAGGTCCGATTAAAGATGAAATACGCATCAAAGTCGCAAGCCTGTCTGTCTACATAACTCAACTTATATTAACACTGTGAGATCCTGTGAGACGTGTTGATTACACGCAGGAACAATAGCACACGCTTCTTGATGTTGCTCTCCCTGATCACACACACACACACACACTATCACCACCGCTACCAGCCCCTCCTCTCTGCATTCTTCAGGGTGTCTGGCCTTCACGGTGCTGTCTGTCCCCTCCCAGTACACAGGAAGTGACCCCCCCCCCAAACATCCTGGACAGGAAGTGAGGCCCTGGAAAACAAGTCCTGGCAGGGGAGGAGGGGAGAGGAGGGGGAGGACAGGAGGGGCCATACATTTGGGGTCCATCAATACATTTCAATAATTGTGTACCTATTCAAAGGATAAGTGTTAATCTATTAGTATAA
>JAOPJO010000025.1:17190203-17200382 GCA_027123675.1 Molva macrophthalma | reverse complement strand
TATATGTGTGTTTACACATAAGTACATTACTAACTTAGAAACATGATATTGATACTGTACCGTTGCCTTGCGGGGCCCACGTGACAATATAAACAGAGACAACAAAAGTGAGCCAAATGTAACTCTATAGTTCCCTTTACAACAAGAGACAGCATTCCATCCTCATACTCCACATACAATCCGTTTCTGTATGTGTTGGCAATATAAGATCAGTGGGTGACGTTATCAGAGCTGTACGTTGAGCTGACCCACTCTGCACCTCCTGCTTTGCGCAGACACTCAACACATCCCAAAGTATACATTATCTACTCGAGGACATTCATCATGTTTGTTTTTATCTGTGACTTAACCCCTGGGATTGTTACTGTGTCAAATCTGGATTGGATTCATAAAAACATGGTGAATGGGCTTTGTTTCGGTTGGCTCTGTAAGAACTGCTGAGATAGACAGTGTCGTATTGATCTGTCCAGAATGACCCACAAGCTAAACCCTCATGTTGACACCTGCGAATGAAAGCTTAAGACCCTGGCTTATGTTGTAAGCGTGGGCATTTGATCGTATATTTCCTTAGTTGCTTTTTTATTATGATTAACTCGGCAGAAGGAAAAGGGAACATACTTAATCACACGTAATTCTGTTAACAATACCAATCATTATTTTGCTTGCGTATTTCATTTTACTGAATGTGAAAAAACAATAGGCAAGGTAAAAACATTCAAATGACAATCATTAAAATAAATTAATAGATCATTTAAATGTAAAATACAAGTGTGTAAAACACTCAAATGAAGCAGATGTCAGCGGCCCTGTGATGCCTTCGGATGGCTCATGTATGCTGAAGCATTCCATGGCTTCCAGGCAGCGATCATCATCAGGACCGTTATCTAGCCCTGCAGTCACCAGCGTCAAGATGAAGCAGATCCTCATTCTCTGCCTCCTTATGAATCTGTTACCAGACAACACGAGGGAAAGGGCTATCGGGGATTAAGTAAGAGTGTTCTATCGTTCTGGTGTATTCTCTGGGTGAGCAGTTGGAGATGGGAGCACACGTTGATGGAATCAAGTAGAGAAATGATATGTACAGCAAAGGAGATGAACATGAGGAGATTTGAGGAAGTATTGTAGAATAAAATGGAAAAATGTGAGAGGGGTTATCACACAATTGAACATGTACATTGTATTTCTGCAGGTTGTGCTTGTTAATGAGTTTCTGAATGTGTCTGATATCCCTCCGACTCTGCTCTGGTTCAGTAGACGGTATAAACTCATGATAGTGGAGACTTACGATGTAGCGCATCGCATATACTGTCAGTTACTTCTAAAAATGAAGAATGTGCTGTTGGGTTACGAATCATTTCTAACTTGACAGTCAGAAGTCCCTCACAGGGACATAAGTTAGAGTTACATTCTGTTGTACTTTAAGATGTCAAACTAAATATATGTCTATCCTTGTGGTATAGACATATATGGATAAATGTATGGAAACCCTTTTAACATGATTGAAAAAACTAACTGGTGATATCCGACATAACTGAATCTTTATGAATTCAGTATTAAAAAGCCATAATTGCTGATGCTTAAAATCCTTTTCTAAACTTGTCAGTAGTCCTAAGGCATAATGTTGGTATTTATCTCATAATGTTGTTTAGTTTTTTATCACTGACATGGCAAAGAACGGACCAAACTGTGATAATGCCTCTCCTGCGCATTACAATTGAGTTTGAACATCAGCCTGTGGGACACACTGTGAGTCTCTGAGTCTCCAGCTCCGGAGCTGGGAGCAGGAATTGCCCCTCCCCAGGTGAGGTGTAATGAGGAAGTGTTTGGCTCTGATCCCTCGTGCCCTGGCTAATATGGTGATTCCAACACACACACACACACACACACACACACACACCCAAGATTTACTCTCTTTATTACCTCGGCAGAGCGTTTAATTTCCTGGGCGTTTGGCTGCGTTAACACTACAAACAGGCGGGTGTCAGGACTGGCAATCACTCAGGGGGATGCTGGAAGACAGTGACACAAAGCCTCACCTCACAGCCCCCCCCCCCACACACACACACACACACACACACACACACACACACACCTCCATCCCTACCTCTGCCCCTACCTCCTCCACACAGAGGAGGGAAGAAAGTCCCTTTTACGTACTGTGCTGGGGAGTCCACTGGCCGACTGGTGAGGGAAGATGTGTGTGTGTGTGTTTCTGCTGTGTTTGTGCTTCACGCACACAGACATGAGTAGCGACATTGTGAATAGAGATGAGAATCCCTGTGCTTGTCTTTGGGCTTTGTGTCTTTCTAATGTAATGTAATGAATGTAATGAAATGGTGATTGCCTCATTGATCGGTCCAAGGGAGCTCATAAATGTCACTCAGCCGGCTGCCTTGATGGATCAGTTTCTACACTCATTTGTTTTGAATCAAGATCTTCTTCTCTCACGTTGCGCTGGAGTGAATATATGATGATGTGGTACGGGAGAGCACTCCCGGCTCCAGAAGAGACGACACTTCGAGAGAGAGAGCTCGTGTGTTGTCACCTCATGCTGGATCAATGACAATCTCAGAGTATTTCAGTGGCTGTGAACATCTACTGTCATGGAGAAATGATGGATGTGCAATATCTTCTCATTTGGCGTGCAGTGTGTCCACTACTCAGACGTGGATATGGAAACGTACAAGACTAGGAGTTCTGTTTGAGCAGTTCTGCATGTGGTCACAGGACGGCTGTTTCTGTGTAAACCTAATCCTAATCTGAGCATAATGCATGCATATTCATATTAAACAGTATTCTACACTTATTTAGCAATACCAATGAATATTGATTTACTCTATTGATATATTGATTCAGTGGATTCAGTGGAAATGTCATTCAAATCGGATCAATCATGCAAGACAATTTGATTACAATTAGGCCGGTTAAAATACCCTCTATTCAGCAATGACAGTGAGCATGTGTGAGTATAAAGACGGTATAATTAGATTACCAACAGTTTAATGAACACCTTCAAACCTTTCTAAGCAGGAGTTTACTTCCTAAAACAATTCCATTATTAGGTGTAACAGTTAGAGACGGATTTCGGAGCCTAACAGCGGCATTCGGTATCCAGGTGCCTGAAACTTATCCTCTCCTCAGCTCTGTCTTTGGCGTGAGGAAGGCCGACAGAGGAAGGAGGAATAGGGAAGGAGGAAGGATATTACCTGTGTATGAAGGCTCCTGCAACAGGCCAGCCTGCCTGCCTCCCCCACCTGGAGGAAGGGGGAGAATGTTGCAGGGCTGAAGGTCTCCTGTGAGGGTTGGACCTAAGGGCAGAAAAGAGCCGGCAAAACAATGGGGACCCATCGTAGTCCTCCTTTCACACTCACACACACACACACACACACACACACACACACACACACACCTCTATGCCTTGTCAAGGCATGATGAGGAAGGGGAAGAGGGAATACTTTTGGACATCTGCCCTTTCCTGTCAAATGCTTCAATCCTTTCCCCGAAAGAGTTTTTAACAAACCAAGAGTTGCCGCCCCCAACAGAATTCTTGGGTGACTGCAGACAGAATGGATGTTGCCTCCACAATGCAATCTCCCCTCAGCATGTAGCGAGGGGACAATAGTGCTGGAGGAGCGGGGGGGGGAGTCGCCCAATAGGAAGCTAGCTGAGGAGGACCGGAAATAGGAAGCCCAATCAGGAATAAACAGTGTTGAAATAAGCAAGAAGCACTAAAGCATTCCGCAGCATGTCTGTCTTAAGACTTTACTTGTAGCAACATCCACGAGCTTCATAGAATAGTGTGTCTCTGACAAGTGACAGAGAGAATGCATATATATTAGCATGTATTACTCTACTATCTACTGAATTAGCATTGCCATGTGTTTGAGGGAGATGCAGTTGTTCGTCTCACAGAAACATGCCATAGACGATTACCTGATTTTAAATCATGTGTCGCTACATGTCACGCTGTGTATGAGTCTACAATACAACTTACACAAATTGTATACAACAACAATTTTTCCGCTTGAATTGTTTTTTTGTTCATGGACTGGTGAATTAAAGTTGTGTGTTGCGAAGAATGTTAATCAAGATTTTTGGCTGAGGCTTCAAATTCAATTTGTTTTATGATGACTCAAGGCTTGGTTTGTTATTCATATTGAACTACTGCTATGATGCATATAAGGTGTAAAATACGATTTTCCTTTCTTAAGTTAATTCTGTTTGGATGGATTTCTGCTTCCGTGTTTGTGTATCGTTTCAGTCTCTCTCACCAGCTGGGCGTTTTTGTCATAACCAAATAAACACCATTTGCTGGCAAGCCAACTTTTTGTATTTACCTCTTGCCTGATCTGCTTTTGAGTTTGGACCAAAGTATTCCTTTGATGAGCATGGCAAATATTCTTGCAAATGTTGTAATGTAGGAGGCAATATATTGATGGTTATAGAATATAACACAGATAGATAAAACTCAAACACTCCCCTCAAATAAAATATTTATTATATCCTGTTTCTAGGGTGTTTCCATTTTGCGTATCCATAAATGTCTATGCATATTACTTTTTAATGAACTGAATCCAAATTAATTCTAGGATGCATTGGTCTGCAGACAGAGAACACAGAACCTACCCAGCCCTTCACGGAGGAGTAGCTTATTGTCCTCAAGGCTACACTAAAGAAAGCAAATAAAAATGATGCACATGTTCTCCAGCGAAACATTGCTGAAAATATGTTGGACTCAGACTCTTTGAGTTGTCTCTAACCTAGCCTGGAGACTGTTGTTTAGTCGCTTGTTGACTGCCTTAACCTCCATTCATCGCAGTCGGCATATTCCTGTGGAGCCATAACATAATCGTCGTTTTGTTTTGGTGTAAAAAAACGACAAAATGTTCCGCTTTTCCGGCATCTTACAAAGTGCTCCTGGGAACCCAACAACAAGGAAAACAACATGTAAGGCGAGGTCATGTGTAGCCCACCGCCCCTTCAGGCAGGAAGTTCCTCGTACAAAATGCCTGTGGGGCCCAGCCCATCAGAAACAGGAAGAACAAAGTGCAAACTAGCAACAACGCCCCACCACCAAGATGGATTATGTTCTTGTTTCTTATAACCCGACCTGGTCAAACTGTGTTCTACAGTTACAACTGTAGCCATGCCAGAGGTGAGCTCAGCTATTTCCAAAATAGTTCCACTTCACAAGCTGCTACAAATGGATAGGATAGACTCTATAAGTGGATAACATATAGTCCCTGGGAGAAGAAAATAAGTCCACAAAGGAGGGGGTAGAGGTGCATTGTGAAAAGACCAAACAAAACCGGCATTGAAGGTTGTTTTGGAGACAAACACGTTTAAGATTTGATCTCAAGCTCATGTGGATATGTTCATCCCAGTCCATTTCATTGATGACACCGGGGCAAACTAAACTCACATGCCTGAAACGTCAAATGCAACAAGCTGCACATTCACAACAGATCTATTTACAGAGCTCTGCAACAACAATAAAGTGAAAGCAGCACAGGGCATTTTGGTGAAAAAGTAAACACATCCATCATCACATATTCAATTATTAAATAAAGGCTTTGTCAGCTGTATTATTAAAACCACGTCAATGGTATAGTGTTGGCTTTTTTGGGGAAGATTCATGCACTTACACACAGACACACACACACACAGACACGCACACACATACACACACACATATACACACACAATTTAGCATTGTGCAACAAGACAGCATTACTGTTAGGTGTGTGTGTTTGGTCTGTGTGTATATTGAAAGAGCCTAATTACATTGTGCACGATGACGATAAATCACTGGAGTCTTAATCAAGGCTTGAAGTGAGCCGGGGTCATCAGTCATGCAGAAGAACACAGCCCCCCTCCCCCTTCCTCCTAGCAGGCTTGTTGTGTCCCCAAGTGGTGCATCGCTCCGGTGTCTTCTCATCATCCCTCTGATGTGTTATAATCATCCGCATCAAGACCGCTGCTTTCAAAGACTCGAGCAAACCATGGGGTAAATGCAATGAATAACACACAGAAGGCCTTCCAAACCATGATATCCGTGTCATTGCATGCATTGTTAATACAAAAGAGGTACAGGAAGGATGATTGAACTAATACACAACATCAAAAGCAAGACCTAAAACATTTGAAGCACAGCAACCCGTTAGGCAACCTGTTTAGGAGCAGCCGTGCTTGCAGGTCATTTCAATGCCCTCATGGAGACATTAAATAGTAGTTGGTTGTGATAGATTGTGGTGGCCTGGGTCATCTGAAAGGCACGGGGCTGTCATTCAGAATGTCCCTCCGCTATGACGGATTGCACTTGTGTGGAATCTATAAAAATGTGTCAGCGCTGGAATGTGTTTTGGAGCTTGCACCTTACTTTGAGAGAAAAAACACATGAAATGCTGAAGAAGGGAAGAAAATAGCGTGGTCTGCAGTGACAAAGAAAAACAATGGTGGTTCTTTGTGAGGCGGTATGGATTTTAAACCACATCGACGAATAGAAAGCAAAGAAAAATGGTAGAAAGGGAAGCCAGTCTGCTATGTAGAACATCAGCACTTGTTTATTTTTATCCAGCAGGTTTCAGGGACTATCACTTGGAAGCCCTCATTAAAATGAAAGACAGAGAAGAAAGAAGGAGTCTTTGTCCACATAAATGTGACCTCCACCGTGGCTCGTGACCAGGCTTTACCCGGCACGACTTTGGTGAGCTCTTTACAGCTTTTTCTTTAATATAGTCAGAAATGTAGACATTGGGATTAATGACGTTATGCCGAAAGCATCGTCTCTTAATTAACAATAAAAGACATCCCATGTTCTTTAATCACCCCGTACTTACAGATTCAACATCCAGATTCATTACCAACAAGATGTAGGCCCAGCAGACCTGAAGGTGCCCTCACTGGCAAGTTCATTAAGAACCCTACTTTCATACATTATTGAAATATGTGTTAGTGTCTCCTGTGGTAACACAAAACATTATATTTATTAGATTTAGTTACTGTTTGAAGAATTTATTTCCCAACTTCAGATCTTTTATTTGTTATTTTGATATAATAGATTATGTCTGAAACGGGGGTGGCCTTTTTCTTAATACCGAGAGATTTGCAGTAAGGTTTTTGAATTATTGATCATGCTTTGTTTACATTTAGACCATTCAGGATAATTAAGACCAATTAGCACTCTCAAGGTCTCTTTCCTCTTGAAACACATGTATTTTGCTCAGACGGACAATTTTCTTTCTAAGCATATAAGTGTTCATGGGTATTATAGTTAATTAATTATGGGGGTAAACTTCACAGAGAAGACTCATTATATTGTAATACCAAAGAGTCACCTTCATCCTCTTTGCTTTTATCAACGTTGAAATTCACTGCCCGGATAATGTAAACTGATTTTATTTAACCAGGAAATTGGCTCTTGAGGACTGTCACTAGTATAAAACATGGACGCATACTGCACTTAAATGCTGCCCTCTATTGGTTAATATAATTGTTCTAGTGCGGTTTCTCTGCCACGATTGGTTCTCCTGTTTCGGATAAAGCTTTGTTGATATGCAAGAAAAACATGGCGGATTCGGATGAGCCGTAAGTAGCTACCGAGGAAACAAGCAAGAAACACAGCCATTCACTTCACGAAAGATGCTTTCACGTCCCACGAAAGCAGAGCATGATCGAACGCTCTTTTCTTCTCTCTTTTAGGGAGAAGAAAATAAGGAGAGTAGTGGCGCTGACTGAGAAGTTAGTAATGAATTACTCGGACAACTGGCTGAACGTTTGAGGTTACTAGGCAGGTGTAAGGTTAATGATAGCTAGCTGAGTTAGCTAACTCGCTGGTAGTACAACACCACTGACGACTAGTCTCGGCATTAAAGTGTAACAAGTAAGCAAGTAAACACGTCTGGTGAGCCAACACGTATCAACAGGGATTATTGAGAGGCGGTTTGTGGCTCCGTTGTAGTTGGAACATAAGTGTCCGTAATCGCTGCGGCTTGTTAGCTTGTCAGTAAGCCAGTTAAAGCTGTCAAGACATAACTATCGCCGTCACTGAGCAGAATCCCATTGGGTCAGAAACGCCCACTATTCTTTATAAACATTTACACCAAATCAAAAAGGCTCAGAGTGTGTTATTTATTACAAATTATACAAAAGTAAGAACTAGGGATTTACATGTTAGTGTTGGCTTTTTGGGGACTTTTGGCTTTGCAAAATTACACACACATTTACATATATAATTATATATATATTTTTTGGATCTATGGACCCAGAAGGCTTATAGTGATTCAAATGTTAAGCAGTTTGTATATTTTCTCCTCAGGATGGTGGTGGATGGAGGCGCTGGAGACGGGGGTGAATGGGATGGACGGTGGAATCACATCCAAAAGTTCCTGGAGAGACCGGGGCCATTCACGCATCCAGACTTTGAGGCCAGCACTGAGGTAATGGCTTATGCTAAGTAACTCTATGAGAACTGTTTATGATTTGATACCGTTATGTTTTGAAGATTGGCTTTTTTCCCTCCCCTTTCCTCAGTCATTGCAGTTTATGTTAGAAACCTGCAAAGTGCTCATCATTGGAGCAGGTGGCCTGGGCTGTGAGCTCCTCAAGGATGTGGTATGAGTGCTGCTCAGTGGAATTACATTTTGACATCTACATGTTGAATTCATACATATTCGACATACATAATATGAACATGTACACATTTCCCCTCCTGTTCTGTGGGTCAGGCTTTGTCAGGGTTCCACAACATCCATGTTGTTGACATGGACACAATTGACATATCCAACCTCAACAGACAGTTTCTGTTCAGGTCAGTAGCTTTAAATGTTAAATCCAATGAAATAGTATTATAAGAACTAAAATTGCATGTAATATGCTGTGAGCACTTGCTTTCCTACTGATCTGAACATCCGTCTCACCTTGCTGTCCAGGCCTAAAGATGTCGGGCAATCCAAGGCAGAAGTTGCAGCCGATTTCATCAACACTAGAATTCCTGGCTGTTGCGTGGTCCCGTATCCTTTTGTTACACGAGGAAAGAAATAATACTGCGTGAACAAATGATTGTGTGTGATGCCAACGTTGTGATCCAATCGTGAGAAAAAATGTAGCCTTGAAATACAAACGCAAACAATATTTCCAAATGCATTCTGGAACCCGTCCCGTTGTATCTCGTTTAACATTCTCGTTTAACATTCCAGTGCTTTCCTTAATGAATTGGATAGACATTTTAAGAAAATTCAAGACTTTGATGAAACATTTTATCGACGTAAGTATTACTTTCTTACTTTGTGACTCCAAACAGTTATCAGGAAAAAGTACCTTTTGATGTTTTAGATATCATTTTTTATCCACTCTTAGAATTCCACATCATTGTCTGCGGGCTTGACTCTGTGATTGCCAGGAGATGGATGAATGGTATGCTGGTAAGTTGTCCTTAACCCTTTGGGGGCACATCCCCGGTCTGTTATTATTTACTTGGCAATTTTTCTTTTTGTGGTACAACCATTATTTACAAAATATTTTTCTTTTTATTACTACAAAACAGGCAACATGTTTCACTTCACAACAAACGTTGCTTCCTGTTACATGTTTTGTGTCTAGCTCTCTCTGCTGGTGTATGAGGCCTCCTGTCACATCTTTGTGTCTAGCTCTCTCTGCTGGTGTATGAGGATGGCGTAGTGGATCCCAGTTCCATCATTCCTCTAATCGATGGTGGCACAGAAGGCTTCAAAGGCAGCGCCCGGGTCCTTCTGCCCGGCATCACCGCCTGCATAGAATGTACTCTGGAGCTGTACCCTCCTCAGGTTATCTTTAATACACGCCAAGCAACATCCGTACAACAGGAGATAAATCAGTAGATAGATGGGCTAGCCCCGGAGTTGTCTTCCTGACGTGTGCTTGTGTTTCCAGATTAATTTTCCAATGTGCACGATAGCATCCATGCCCCGACTACCAGAACATTGCGTGGAGTATGTTCGCATGCTACTATGGCCCAAAGACAAACCCTTTGGAGGTATGTAATAACCCTGGTTTAAATGTTTTAGCAGTACAACTTATTTGTGTCTCAATGCCAGTCATGAATTTGATATGTCTATTACTTTAATATTGAGGTGTGTGTGTGTGTGTGTGTGTGTGTGTGTGTGTGTGTGTGTGTGTGTGTGTGTGTGTGTGTGTGTGTGT
>JAOPJO010000025.1:17168831-17190103 GCA_027123675.1 Molva macrophthalma | reverse complement strand
TGTGTGTGTGTGTGTGTGTGTGTGTGTGTGTGTGTGTGTGTGTGTGTGTGTGTGTGTGTGTGTGTGTGCGCGCGTCTAGACGCTGTGGGTCTTGATGGTGATGACCCAGAGCACATCAAGTGGGTGTACCAGAGGTCATTAGAGAGGGCAGCAGAGTTCAGCATTACAGGAGTCACATACAGACTCACCCAGGGTAAGCACACACACTGTGTTTTGTTATATGTTGTGACCGATTTCTTCCATATTTTCTGTAAAGCATAATTTACTTGTTAATGTTGTGAAGGGATAGAGCAGGGGGTATGTATACATTTTGTATTTTCTTTATGTTTTCCTGTAAACCCTGCAGGTGTTATAAAGCGGATCATTCCAGCCGTAGCTTCTACAAATGCTGTTATTGCAGGTGAGCAAAGTTCAGATTCAACTACATTTACATTTAGGGCATTTAGCAGACGCTTTTATCCAAGACGACTTACAATAAGTACATTTGTCCGAAGAAAGAGAAACAACAATATATCTCTGTCGGTACAGTAAGGATGTTCATAGAAGCAAGTGCCAAGCACTAACAATGGCTAGGTTACCCCATTCCCCGTAAACAACAAAGATAGCTAGGATAAGATGCTACACGATGCTAAGTACTTTTTTTAAGTGCCAGGATGTACAACATGCAATAAGTGCGTAAGAGGGTTGTTTTTAAACCTTTATCCATTATTTCCCAGTCAACACTGTGCATATGTATCTCGATGGACTTAAACCTTGAGGGCGCTTTCACACGTATAGTTCGTAGACTTGGTCCAGATTAAGGGGTGAAGGAAGTTGATACTTTGTTGTATTTTCATTTGGTTCAGTTACCATTCACACTGGACTTTGTCCAGCCAACCAAGCAATGTATACACATGTCATGCTGTTGAATGGGTTGCCCGTCTATTGGACAGAAAAGGCCTAGGACTCAAATTTCATCGACGATATTGATAGTGCTTTCACCTCCTGATTGGGCCATGTCTGACTACGACTCATTTTAATCTAGGAAACGTTCACGAATACCTGGCTGAATGTTTATTATGTCCAGTTTGCGGCAAAAGTATACGTTCAGTTCAGTCCCGACCCCCCTATAGTTGGGTCATGTTCCCACCTAAAGCAAACCGAACCGAGTTAACTTGGCAACCGACCGAGAACCCTGTTTTCAAGCAACCAGAGTTTCTTTGGTCTGCACCAGAGTTCAAATTAACCTTCGTATCAACCCAAACAAACCGTATTATCAAGGGGAAACACTCCAGGGTTTCCTGGAACAGCTCAGGTGTGAAAGCATCCTAAATCTAAATCATTTTGTTTTACAGCTGCTTGTGCAACCGAAGTTTTCAAAATAGCATCAAGGTGAGTTTTTCTGCGCCGCAGCTGTTGACATCAAATACAGAGAAATGTAACGGTTCAAAACCCTGCTTTAGTACCCATACTTCAACCCTCTGTCTACATACAGTGCCTACGTTCCGCTCAACAACTACATGGTGTTCAACGACGTCGACGGCCTGTACACCTACACATTTGAGGCGCAACGAAAGGTTTGTTTCAGGTCGCGTCTCGCAAGTTCCACATAAACCCGCCGGACCCGGCGGTGGTAATAGGTGTGTTTTATCCCTGCTCCCTTTAGGACGACTGTTTGGCATGCAGCCAAGTACCACTGGACATGCACTTCTCACCATCCTCCACACTGAAGGAGGTCCTGGACTACCTGACCGAGAGTTCCTCTCTGTAGGTTCACGCTGGGTTCCTGTCACTGTTTAGCAGCCTAGGGTCATTGCCATTTTAACTTTTGACGATGTTTCGTAAATAATATGCTGCCTACAGAAAATGGCCTAATAATTAGGTATATGCAATACTGTGGGGAAAAAAGGTTTCAAAGGTACCAGACAATTGTTAATGTTGACCTCCTACCATCATTGGAGAGTCGTTTACAATGTTTGTATGGTGAATCGTTTTGAATATGGGTTTCATAGCTCTCATCCAAGAAGTTTCTTTCCCCATTCATCTTGGAAGTGTATGCTAAAAGCCTGTGTCTTAATGGACACACTTTCACCTGGTGTCCGGTTAGACACGCCAAGCCTCTTGAGTGGTTAATGTATGGAGTGACGCTAGAGCTGGTGATGCTGCAATGATGGTGGTGAATCAAAATGACCGGCCCTTTTTATATGTTTTTTTATTTTTCAGACAGATGAAGTCACCAGCTATAACTGCATCAGTAGAAGGGAAGAACAAAACGTTATATTTACAGGTAACCCCCCCCACAAGTTGAATGCCCATGTTCTACCTGAGAATCTAGGATTACAGCCAGACTCAGTGGTGTGCTGTGACATTTAGTATCCACACTGGTTTTGGTCTGTGTAGTCGTGTCATTGTACTTCACCCTTCAACAGACCGTGGCCTCAATCGAACAAAGGACGCGGCCAAACCTGTCAAAAACACTGAAGGGTGAGCTGCCTTACCGAATAATCCTGATTTGCATTCACTGTAAGATGAATTGGAAATGTAAATTGTTAATGTGCGTATGTTTCTTCTCAGAGCTTGGCCTTGCAGATGGACAGAAGCTGGCTGTAGCTGATGTCACCACTCCTCAGACCATGCTGTTCAGACTCAGCTTTACCTCATAAGCCGAGCTCCTACACTCTCACGTTACACTAAATACACAGAGGTCAGGCTGACCAGACATGACTACATGAACCATATCTGTTGTGACATGGCAGTAGTTCAGTTTACACATCCACAGAGAAAAGTTTCAAATCTTTTTCATTGCTTTGCTATGATCTCTCACCAAGATCCATATGTTGCACTCAACTTACTTACCAAATGTCCACACACGTCCCTGTTTTGGTGATGCAATGTATTTTAAATGTTTAGTATAGTCTAGTGTTATTTACACACTAAAGCCTCAAAAACGACAATGGGCAAACCGTGAAAAAATATGACTTGGTGACAGTCATGTTTATTTATTCAGACTTTCACTTGCCCAGATTGATGACAATGAACTGGAATAAATTAGTTTTTCATACAAAGGACTGTTTGTGTAATCGTAACAAGGAGTAGACAGTATAGAGGTGAACATGAAAGTAATATTACTTTATAGTAGTTAAAGTATGCCTTTTGGTATCGAAAGGTGGATTGGAGAATAAATGCAGTGACGCAGACAAATATTATACTATACTGTCGCTCTCCCGCGGCTAAATATTTATTTGCTTTGTCAATAAGCAACATGACAAGCCTCAGTCAAATAAACAAATGGGAATATAGAAAAAGTGATAACAGGGCTTTGGCATTGTCCGTTTTTCCCCTATTAACTGTAGCACAGTGAACAAATGTGATGAGCTGTCACCAAATGGGCTCTTCAAAAAATGTTTATCCATGTCCCTACTGATTTTATCCAATTCAGGTCCGTGTTAACGCGACAGATTTTAAGCAATCTATGATACGCGGACGATAGGGTAAACAACTTACGGTCAAAGTATTTTTGCACAATGATTTTGTAGGTCTATTCATCAACTCTTTATCAGGCTTTCTCATTTCACTAGCGAACGCCTGGAAAGGGATGCTCGATCATACAGCGATATTGGCGGCAGAATTTTCCGTTACATGGGTAGAGATTGTATGTCTATGGGTTGAGAGGCGAGAGCGAGGGTGGGACTACCGGTGGGACTACCGATAGAGCGATATCCGTTTCCGTTACATGTTACGGATTTTTCTTTGTCCAACCTTTCGTCAAACCTCAATGTTTATTCTCCTTGCCGATGTTTTTATCCTTGTCTTCTTATTAGTATCGCTCCGGGGACTTAAATGACGTACACAGCTCATAGGAAGTAAGAGACCGGAAACTGCGTTGCGGTAGACCGGGATAGCACTATAATTCATGATCCAGTCTCAGCCTATCGGGCTATTTATACGTCTATGCCTGGTGCTTGCTGAGACTTGACAGGCCCAGAAATCTTGAACGTCACTGTGCAACGTGTAAAGGAAGTAGAAAGTGGGTTTATGTTAGCTAGGTTACACATTAACGGCAAATCAAAACAAAGGACGATACATGCATGAAGAAGTGGATAAACACAAAACCATGGGACTAATTACGCTACGGATTTCGCTGCAGGGTTGGAAATACTTTTATCCACCGAACTAAAATTGCAATTTAAACCAGTTTACTTTACTGTACGATACTGTAAATACTGCTTTGCTGTTAGCTTGGCAGCGTAGCTAGCAAAATAGCTACGTAAAGTTACTTAAGATAAATGGATTTGGATTGGCAATATCAAGCCAGGGTAACCGTTTGTTTGACAATGTAACAACTAGGGGTGTGTTATGTTCGGGTTGTTGTTGACGTGCTAGCTATTTAACACGCACACACACACACACACCAGAGCTGCTATCGGCTAGGGAAGTATCCTAAACACGATGAGCTGGTTCAACGCGTCCCACTTGTCTACCTTCGCCAAACAAGCTTTGACAACAGCCCAGAAGTCCATCGATAGAGTGCTGGACATTCAAGAAGAAGGCCAATGGGGTGACACTGTCGTGATGCCCTATGATGGTGAGTAATGACACAAGGTAGCAGTGGTACCTTGGCCGCACTCGTAGCATCAGATACTACCCGCCGTCACACCTGACACAATTTATGTCTTCACTTGCTACCTAGATTTACCTGGAAAGACGCCGTTAGGTGGAGGATGGGGGACCAGTCAGTGGGAGTCAGCCCTGGAAGAAGAGGAGGAGGAAGAGCCCATGTCCCCTCTATCATCTGAAGCAATCACTACACCCGTCACCCGAACCGTTGTAGATGAGACGGATAACTTCTTCAGTGCCTTTCTGCCCCCACAGGATGTTACCAACACCCAGATCGTGTCTTTAGCGCCTCATACCAAAAGGCGAGAGCAGGAGAAGGCTAATAAGAGTAAAGAACCTGTGATCCTAAATGAAGTGGAGTCCTTTGAGTCCGAATTTTCTCATTTGGCCCTAGACGATCCGGATGTTTCTGTAAGCCTGCCTGATGAGCCTGAGCCGTTATCTGGGGTACCCGAAGAACACCCCAGTGTGCTCCAACCAGTAATTCTTGTTGCGGCTCAGGAGGATCCTCCGTTTGAATCTACCACGGGGACGGGCACAACTGACGATAGTGTGGTAGAAAATGAAGTTGCTTTAGAATCTGTGGATATTCCAACCGAAGAGCCGCTGATTGACTCGGAACCCCTCGTCCGGGACCCCGACGTCGCCGACCCGCCTGGGGCTTCAGATGAACCCGAGGGCGCATCCCCGTCGGCCCCGTCACCGCCCTCGCCCCCCAAGCCGATACAACCGGAGACTAAAGACGGCAAGGAAGACCGCCAGGCCGACACCCCCTCGCCTCCGGTCAGCGCCTTCTCCTCGGGCACCTCGACCACAAGTGACATTGAGGTGCTGGACCACGAGAGCGTGTTGAGCGAGAGCTCAGCCAGCTCCAGGCAGGAAACGGCGGAGGTGAAGGCCGGCCTTCACTTGATGCAGGGCTCTTTCCAGCTGCTCTCCGCCTCGGCGTGTGGAGAGTTCCCCCGCCTGGAGGATTACGCCAAGCTCACCGAGAGCTGCGGCTCGTCCTCGGACGCATTTGAGCGCATCGACTCGTTCAGCATGCAGTCGCTGGACAGCCGCAGTGTCAGCGAGGTCAACTCCGATGACGAGATCCCAGGAAGTCGAACGCTGGCCTCGGTCACCGCCGGCCCGGAGCCCACTGCCGCTACGCCGTCCGCGGTGTTTCAAAGTCAGGATGAGGCCCCCAGGGAGGAGGAGGAGGGGGAGGAGGAGGAGGAGGAAGAGGAGGAGGAGGAAGAAGAAGAAGAAGAAGGGCTGACTGAGACGATGAGGGACCAGTCATTGGATGAGATGGAGGAAAGTGGGCGGAGTGCCACACCTGTTAATTGCGAGCAGCCTGACGATTTGACGGAAGAAGAGGAGCATGCTGGTCTCGTGATGTCAAGTACCGCCTCAGAGCTCGAGGGAAACCCCCCTCAGCCAATCACGAAGGAGATGAGAAGCGTCTCTACCTGTCAGATTCTGGAGTTGCAAAAGGTAATTCTATAAATCATGGTCTCAAATGGATGATGCCCAATCTCAAAGTACAAGCCTGAGGTATTTTTTATACTCTGTAGACATCTATCAATGTTTTGCTTTTCCTTATAACACATATTTTCTGTTGAGCAAACAGACCATTCTTTTTTTGGCAAACATTCCATTGTTGTTCACAAACACAGTGAGACCTAGAGCCGTCCTGTTTCTTTGGTCTGTAGGCTCCAACCTTGCTTCAAATCTTTGTTTTAGAGAAGGTAGGGACCTACTGGTTCTAGTAATCTGTTCTGTTGACCAAACCCACTGGAACTTTCTGTCAAATGTTTTCATTTCAAGATGACGGTAGAAACCTAGTTAATAGTTAAAGCACGAAAGCATCCTGCTGCTGTGGGATAGACAATATGTAGCCATTGTCATTTAAGTAGGTCATCTGTATTGTATTTGATTGATTCATGTAAATGCTTGGTGGTTTGAAAGCAAAACTGTGAATGAACCTTGTAAGTAATGGCTATTGCTGCTACTTTGCTGGTGTCATTGCGTTTAATTCTCTAATAGACTAAAACTAACACCCTCCTGGTGGGCTCCTTCCAGGTGATTGATGAGCTCTCCAGCCGCCTGGAGAAGAGAGAGTCCCAGCTGCTGACGGTGAGCACGGACAAGGCCCGCCTGGAGGAGAAGTGTGACAACCTCAGAGAGTGAGTATATAGCAGCACACCGTTCCCTGAACAATTTTGTAAAATATCCTCCATTAAATGCTGCGTAACCAGGCTTTTGTTTTGGGAACTTTGCTGGGAACAATATTTGATTACCCCTGTGCCGGGGTAAGATGAAAAAGCAATATCCCCATCTATTGCTGAGCCCTAGCACCTTGTATTATATAAATGTGTTGCACCAATATATATATATGTTGTACTTAAGGCTTCAATATGCTTTAAACTAAACTGACTGTGGTCACTATTGGGGCTTCTTAAGGGTCAAAGCTATCCAAGTCACTCATAAGAGGAGAATTTCAATTTTTACATAGTTTCATCAAGTATGGAAAATACTTGGAATGAGCCTGTACTCTAATGACCTCTTCCAGTGAAGTGGTTGCCCTGAAGGAGGAGACCTCCACAGTCCAGTCTCTGAAGGAGGAGTTCACTCAGCGCATAGCAGACACTGAGAGGAAGGCCCAGGTAGCCTGCAAGGAGAGAGACATCGCCAAGAAGGTACTCATCTCCTAGACCTCAAACCTATCTCCTTATGTTCAGTTCTGACTGTTCTCTCATTGAATCTGCCGGCACTGGTCAGTTTTTGTTGAGAAGATATTTTTGGGTTCAATTTTGCTGTAGGAGATCAAGGGCATGCGGGAGATGTTGTCCACTAGACTGAACACCGAGACGATGGAGATCATCAAAGAGAAGGAGGAGCAGATACGAGGCCTGCTGGAGGAAGGTGAGGACGCTTCACTAGGCCTCGGAGGTCTTTCCACACCATCCATATTCCTCTACACTAGGAACTCTAGGAACTTGTCACACAGCCTTACAGTGGGACACTTGGCCTGAAGTACTCTGCCTGTTATTATTTGAATATACAAATATACCTGGTATATTTGATATACACAAGCCCAACAGTTTGCTTGGGCATTCAATGTTCTCCTTGTTGTTGTTGGTGTCCAGGTGAGAAGTTGTCCAAGCAGCAGCTGCAGCACTGCAACATCATCAAGAAGCTGCGTGTGAAGGAGAAGGAGAGCGATGCCAGGGTCTCCAAGCAGAGCAAGAGGCTCAGAGAGCTGGAGGAGGAGCTCCGGCAGCTTCAGCAGGTCAGGGGGGTGGAGCCAGCGTACTGCTAGTCTTGGTGGGATTCACCGGTCAGATAAGTGGTGATGTGAGGTGTTACTTCAGCAGTGTTCTCTACCACAGAGTAGTATACAGCCGAATACTTGGACTTCACGGAGAGAAAGCCATCCCTCCTGGTGTGATAGTTTCTTGGCTCTACACCGGATTTAAGTCCATTTTCATAGGCCAATTATTTACTTTAGAAAAATACTCTAAAGATCTATTTAAGATGTCTGATCCCCATCTATGTGCTGGGTTTCAGTCTGGAATTTACAGTGTTGTGCCAATATAGTGTGTGTTTGTTTCCCAGCCTGATTTTGAACAATGTCTCCATTGTCTTTCCTGTAGGTTCTCGACGGGAAGGAGGAGGTGGAGAAGCAGCACAGGGAGAATATCAAGAAGCTGAACAGTGTGGTAGAGCGCCAGGAGAAGGAGGCCGCTCGGCTGCAGCTGGACTCTGAGGAGCTGCAGGAGAAGAACAGGAGCCTTCAGGCCGCCTTGGACAGCTCCTACAAGTAAAACCCTCTGACTCCCCAACAACATTGTTGTGATGAACACACTCTGAAATGCTTCACCAGATCCAGGGGAAACGCTTCGGTTTGAGCAGGTGATCGGACCTGCTGGAGTAATGTGAACCTTTCACTTAAATCAGACACTTTTGGAACGAGAAATGACGTCTTCATGGCCCTCTGTAATGTGTCATGGCCCCTCTGAAATGTTGAAGCTCCGCAAGCAGAGCGCACGGACGTTAGAGCCCATGCCCTCCACACATGGTGCATCTCAGCGATTAGAAATTCCCCTTTTACGGTTTCTTAACACTTTCTGTGGCACTAGTAACACAATTACGGGCTATATCGTTGTATTTAGTTAAGTTTCCATCTTTTGAAACGGAGAGAAGTGTAAATAAGTGGATGAAGCTGGGCTGACGGGGGTCTTGTTCTACACCTCTGTGTGCAGGGAGCTAGCGGAGCTCCATAAGGCCAGGGCCAGCAGGGACAGTGAAGCCCAGGAGGCGGCTCTGAGCAGGGAGACCCAGGCCAGGGAGCAGCTGAGTCTCACCCTGGAAAAGGCCCAGGAGGAGGCCCGGTTACAACAGGAGGCTCTGGCCAATCAGGTAACACCATGGACTTAGGCCATGGAGACACATGCATACCTACGTACTGCACAAACCTGCACACACTCGGTCGTTACTGCTGCTTACCTGCGCCTTATGCAAAATGGAAATGAAATAGAGATGAAAGGATCGAATGTCTCCTGTCCACCGGAGAGCGGTACATCTATGATAACTGTATCATGAGATTCTAATGGTTTTGTTAAGCTAGCGTATCATGACATTGTAATGGTATTGTTACGCTAGAAAACTACCGTTCTCTCACAGGCCGACATTGTTAGCTTTGAGGGACACGGGGTTTTGATGCACCTCCACACGCTGAACCTCTCTCTCCCCTGGGTGGTGCAGGTGGCAGACCTGAGGGTGACCCTGCAGCGTGCGGAGCAGCAGCAGGCCAGGAAGGAGGACTACCTGAGGGAAGAGATCAGCCAGCTGCAACAGGTAAGAGATGCTCCTTTTCTAAATGTGCCGTTTCAAGACACAACGGTATGACGAGAACCCTAAGTAACTACTGCGTTAGTAAGTATGCATATTCTATACATATGGTTCTTTAACTCTCCCAACCCTGTTGTTTTGTGTCCTTATGAAGAGGCTTCAGGAAGCAGAGAGCAGGAACCAGGAGCTGAGTCAGGGCATGACCTCAGCCACCCGGCCCCTACTCAGACAGATCGAGAACCTGCAGGCGTCGCTGGGAGGCCAGACGGCATCCTGGGAGAAGCTAGAGAAGAACATTTCAGACCGACTCTGTAAGGACGTGTGTGTGTGTGCGTGCGTGTGCGTGAGTGTGTTGAAACCCGACCGTAAGTAAATCTCTTTATTTGCTCGGCTGGTGGACCAGCGGATTCCCAGGAGCATTTGGCGGTTGCCGTGGAGAAGGAGCGTGCCGCCACAGAGGAGGTGATGGCCGTGCGGTCCCAGCTGGCCTCCCTGGAGTCTCAGAACTCCCTGCTCCGCAAGGAGAAGGGCCGCTACGTGGTTCAGCTGGACGCGGAGAAGAACAGGAGGGAGAAACTGGAGGAGGACGGCAGCAGGTGAGATGTCACGACCCTGCTCCAGCAATAACTGCGCCTCTCCCCTGAATTGAAACCCCAGCAGACTCCGGGATCCCTTAGTCATGATTTATTATTGGGTTGTGTGTCGATCCTAAAAGTAGTAAATAGTCTTGAATTGTTTTTTTGGATTGTTCACTTGTTGTTTGAAATGGATATTTCAGGGCCACTCACCACCTGTCCGTTACACTCGGGTAACGGACAGGTCACTTGCTGACGGATCAGATGCTTCCTAAAGTCTTCTAACCAGAGATCATATGAGTCATCTGTTCAACAACACATTTGTGAAAGAGTCAGTGGGAACTCCCCTTTTTCCCTTAAAAAAATCGCTTTGCTAAGTGGAGTGTAAAGTAACTGCTGTAATGTGTTGCGTGATCAGGACCTGGTTTCACATGCCTCTACGTGAAGTCACAGAGAGGGGGGGGGCAGTCATGGGGAGGGCTGGGCCTTTGTGATTTCAGCTCTTTGTTTCTTTAGAAAATAAAACTCCCAGTGGTGCAGTGGATGACGCGTCTGACTGCGGATCAGATGACTCTAGGTTAGATATGTATTGAATAAAATACAATGTTTTGGATATCATATCCCTAAGAAACACTTTACTAGTAATGTCATTTGATTCGTCCCAATATGTGGCATATAGCATGGACATTCATAACGGTGTAAAAGGATTTCAAAGCTCTTCAGCTGCGGTCATGTTAGGGACTCTGCTATGTGAGATAAATGTGAGAGGAAGTGGGCGTAGCCCCGCCCTGATTGGAGGATGTCATATAGGCGGGGGTGGGGGGGGCCAAGTGCCCAGCCTTTTCTTTTTTAGAAACACACATCAGCACAGCGGGCCAGTGGCGCAATGGATAACGCGTCTGACTACGGATCAGAAGATTCCAGGTTCGACTCCTGGCTGGCTCGATACTTTTCCCTCTCAGCCTCATGGATCCTGCTTGGATCTCCGCTTGTGTTTCACTCAGTGTTGCTTTGGTGTGGTGCTACAAACCCGTTCCAGGAAGGTTGTTGCTGTGTGCTTCATAATGACATGCCAGTGAAAGCTCTTTGTTTGGCTATGGAAATAAATGCTAATCAAAATAGAGACACTGACGAGGTCAGGTTTCCCTCTCTACAGTTGCTATACAGTGCCTTCTCTACCCTGTTTTTCTTGAGTTGGCCAACGTTGATTTCCATTGTGTGTTGATGCAATTTTGTCCATTGGTAGTGTATATATGAAACTCATAACAGAACGCTGTTTTTGGGTGTCATTTCGTACAATAACAGAGCTTGTTTGTGTTTCTCCGTGTAGAGAGCATGTGGAGCTGGAAAACCTGCGTGTAGAGCACAGCCGCTTGCTGGAAGATGCCAAGAAAGAAAAGGTAAGTGTTTCTTTGTCCATATATTAGTTCCTGCTTATACGTCTTGGGTATGGCTTTATGGCATAAGGCCCTAATTAAATTAAGATGTTGATAATTATTTATATATGTATTATTACCTCCTATTTTTAATAATAAATGAAGGGCATAATGAGTGACTTATTGTATTTATTAAGTATTGAAACAATAGTTTGAAAGCTATATTTCCAAAATGCTTGTGTTATGCTCCTCCCACCAGCTGCTCCTGACCAATCAGCTGGAGATGGAGAAGATGAAGGTGGAGCAAGAAAAGAAGAAATGCTACCTTGCACAGGAGGCCCTCAAGGAGAAGGTCTGTCCATCCTCCTTGATGTGGACATTATCCAAGTTAACTATCCATTAAAACATTTATTCATCTTCATTTTTGGTCTCTAACCCAAGGAGAGAAAGGCCCACTCAGCGGGGGAGCCCCCTGCCTCCTCCACCCCCTCCCTGTCCCGCTCCAGCTCCATCAGTGGGGCGGACAATACCGGCCTGTACGCCTCCACCTTCTCCCAGGTACACAGACCGGCCAACGCCACAGCTTTCAGCCCTTAAATATCACTGAATTATCGCTGACGTCAATTCATAGGTGACTGCTCAAGTCGTTGTCAAACTGAATATCTTTGTGCCCAAATACGTTGTTGTTGCTGTTGTTGTTGTTGTTGTTGTTCATTTTTGGTGGTCTTTCTTTGCCAAGGATGACTCTATGGACCACTCGCTGGGAGTCATGCCCATGTCCATGTCCATCAGTGGGACCAACCTGTACGAGGCGGCCAGGCTGTCTGGAGGCTCCAGCATCCTGGAGAACCTGCAGTCGCAGCTCAAACTGAGAGAAGGAGAGATCACACAGCTCCAGGTAGCGGGTCATGGAGGGTCCACACAGGCCCTCAGGAGGATCAATAGACGCGCACATTGGATCGTCCTGATAGCCAAATGCTCTGCACCCCAGTTACCTGATATTATGAATAGGATTTACATGATTATTTTTTGTATTATTATAATGAAGTTATTGACCTTTAAACAGGTCTTAAAACATGTCGCTGTAAGCATTCAAGGCAGCTGCTTGCAGGGTTGCTGAATCTACATTTTACACTTGTTCTTACTTTATGTCATACTTTTTTTGTGTAATGGTTTTCTATATTCCCGTCATGGGAATTGGCATTTTTCAAAGTAAGGATCCCAGTGTTTCACCTTCTCCAGATAGCGTAAAACCAATGCTTGTGTGTTCCTTGGTGACATTCTTCGTCCCCTACTGTGTGTGTGTGTGTGTGTGTGTGTGTGTGTGTGGTCAGTTGGAGATCTCCAGTCTGGAGAGGAGTCGCTCCGTCATGGCCGAGGAGGTGGTCCGCCTCACCAACCAGAACGATGACATGGAGCACCTGGTGAAGGACATCCCCAAGCTCCAGGTCCAGCTCAAGGTGAGGACGGCCTGCAAGCAGCCACAGAAAAAGATCCCACTGAAAATAAAATAAACCAAATACATTGTGTGCTGTGAGGCAAAATGATGATGTGTTACAGGTCTGTTGCTGTTGTATTGGAGCATTGTAGTTTTTAAACTCTTCATTATAGTTCTGACAAGCTGTCTGTCATGGGGAAGAAAGACTACAGACAGGATTAGCAGGAGGCAGCCACCACAGTGTTTCGGTTCTTGGAGAACAGTTTCAAACATGATTCGTTCTCACAGATCAATAAAAGCTCGTGTAACTTTTGTGTGATGTCTCAGGATCTGGAGCAGAGACACAACACCATCCTGCAGATGTACGGGGAGAAGGCGGAGGAGGCTCAGGAGCTGAGGATGGACCTGGATGACGTCAAGAACATGTACAAAACCCAGATCGACGAGCTGCTGAAGAACCAGAAATAGA
Organism: Molva macrophthalma; assembly: GCA_027123675.1. Lineage (NCBI taxonomy): Eukaryota > Metazoa > Chordata > Actinopteri > Gadiformes > Lotidae > Molva > Molva macrophthalma. Next base: position 17,176,810 of record JAOPJO010000025.1, on the reverse strand, counting down.
TTCATGGGCTCCCTGCTGCTGCTACAGAGATGGGACCCTAGACACTGGTGGAGGGAGTGCAGTTAATGTTGAAGAAGGGGATGGTGATGTGCTTCTTCCTTTCCACACTGTTCAAGAAGAAAAATGAGTTCTAATTCATCTTGATTCTTATTATTTTATGGAGTTTGTCTTGTAGTAGTTGTGTTATTTAAGTTTTTTTATAGGTGGGATGGTGGTCACTTTTTAGCTCAACATACAGATTACAGAATATGAAGAATGTTAATAGGTCACTTAAATCTTGGGGAATTGAAAACACTATTATTTAACATTTATTATTCCAATTTAACAGAACTTTCATGTCATGGTATCTTTGCACTCTACAACTTCCCATTTTTCTTAATTATTTTCAAATAATTTCAATTTACAAGAATTAGTAACATGCTTTATTGTATGAATGATTCATTGCTCACAACTCCTTCCAAATCCCAACAGCGGAATATTAGTCTATGTTTAGAATCCTTCAATGGATTTTAAATTGTATAAATTGTAAATGCATACAAATATTAAACATTTATTTGGTTGGTGAAGGCTTCGACTTAGTACTTTGATTCACGGTTGCTTTTATTTTGCTATTGTTACTATGGAAATATCCCCAACTGGTTCCCAAATAGCTTTAGGCTTACATGCACCTCGTTTCCGAATATGTCCGTACCAGACCAGCCACTCTGCCCTACTCACAGATCCAGAACAAGCGGAGAACAACAAGAGGAGGAAACTAGAGGATAATGTAAGAAACTGAACACACTCAAAAACACCCCTGTGCCTCTTTCCTGGATTTTAAGTCTGACTTTTGGCCCTCATAACTCCAATGAATTCATTCAAAATGAGTCCCAAACTACTTTTTTTCTACATTTGAGACACATTCTGGCTCAAGAAAAAATGAGTTGTACTGAAATGTAATGCATCTTCCTACAGTCATCTCTCTATTAAAAGGTTATGTTGAAAACCACGTTTCTTAAGAACTGATAACCTGGCATGGGAAAGTTATTCCCATTAACACCAGGTAAGTGTGTATGTGTACCATCATAAGACTGACAAACAGTTTCTAAAGTCATATAACTAAAGCCATTAAAACATTTTGAGTAAGCTGTTCAACAACCCATTAAAACTCCCCTTGCAGTGTAAAACATGAATAGAAAACAATACGTATTATGTTACTGGTCCTGGTCCTACAGGCGCTTTGCCCCTATTGGAGGGAAGGAGTAGTACAGGAGGTCCTAGCCTTTGTGCGTCACGATCTTTACTTTTCGGAATTAGACTGTTTTACAGTGGGCCAGTGGCGCAATGGATAACGCGTCTGACTACGGATCAGAAGATTCCAGGTTCGACTCCTGGCTGGCTCGTTACTTTTCCCCAGAGGCAGAGACTTTGTGGGGGTGAGGACCGGTGCTGTCCCCAAAAGTTAGAGAAGAAGTTTAAATGGTGGGAGAAGTGTTACCGGTAAAGTAACTGTATATTTTTAGGGTACTTTTGACATTCAATACATAGGCTTGATTTCAGTGATGGTAACGCATCATGCAACATCGTTATGCATATACTCTGGGAACCATTTTATTGTAATTACAAAAATACATTTGTCATATATTTTGAATCCCAAATCTACCTAACACACACTTTGCTAGTAAGTAAGGGTCCCTAATCCTTATTGATATGGTTTATCCTATACTATACCATATATGGCATGAGACGATATGGTGTGGAATGGATGTTCATAAGCGCAAAGTAAGTTGGAAGAAATTCTAGCTACGGTTCTCCGCGTTCTCCGCGCTATGTGAAAATAAGTTCTCCGCGCTATGTGAAAAGAACGTGAGAGGAAGTAAGAGGAGCTATGCTCTGATTGGAAGACGTCATACAGGCGCGGGTGGTGCCATGCCATGTGCCATGTTTGACTGTGAGCACTGGTCTTGTAAACCAGGGGTCGCGAGTTTAATTCTCGCTGGGGCCTATAGATTTATTACATTTCCAAAAGCCCAGTATTTAATTCCATTTCCATTTAAACAACCACCAACAAATGTTGCATTCTTTTACCCATGCAAATTCAGTTGTGGACTGAGGTGTTTGCTTGCACATCGGTAAGACTAGGCATCTCCATCCTGTGGGAGCCAATCACGTTGCCTATCGCTACCAAGAATTCTACCAAGAATTGCGAAAACCAATCACCTTTCGTTGCGCCTACCAAGATTTGACCAATCATAACCGGTAGATCTACCAAGTTTGGCGCCGGAAGACCAAAGGAATAACTCGTTTGTCAGAAATGAAGGTCAAGTCAGTCGAATTGCGCAAATTTCGGGTTGACATTTTTTGCTATATTTTCGGTAAGTTCTTTGCCATTCTTCATTCATGCATCGTAACGTTAACCTAGCAGAGAAATGTTCAAATGCACGTCAGTAACAATTAGCCTAGCTAGTCACGAACAATTTAATAACAAGTTATTAACGGGCTGGCTATTTGGTAATAACAGAGGTAACAACGTTACCTCATCATTAGTACAAGATGGAAATGAACGTTACATTACGTTAGTCCACAGTTTACCATAATCTGTGTTTTTTAATTCTTTATTTGGATCCGAAATTAGCTAAAAACAGGTGCGACATGCAGGTGGTCAGCGAGGCTTGGGCAACAGCAGCATCCAACTCCAAAAGCAGCTGGAGGAGCAGCATGCAGAGAGCTGGCTTGAAAAACAAATGAAGTTCCTCACTGAATACAGAGGAGTTGCACGCGCTATCTGCTCAAAGCTGATTTCCCCAGTCCCGCCGGGGGACCTGCCAGCTATGCCTGCAGTGCCAAAACACCGCTGGCTAATGCAGGTATACGCCCAGGAGGTCCTCAGTAGGCTGAAGTGAAGGCCTCCATCACCTCACTCTTTGGCCAGGTCATCAAGATGGACTCAACCAAGAAGATTGTGAGGAAACTGGCAGGTCAGACCCGGTCTACAGCTGCTTGGGCCACCAACATCAGCAATGAGCATGGGCATGTCATCGTGTCTGTGCTAATAGCAAGTGAGGGCCGGGGCCTGATGAAGATGGCAGAGGGTCTTGTGAGGTGCTACACGGATGCTGGGGTGCCGCCCCCAGAGATCCTACATGTGGACCGCAACTGCTGTGGGAACTCCACAGTAGTCGCTGTGGAGTCACCTGTGGAGTCACCTGCACAAGATCTTTGGGGCATGGAGATCCGTTTGGACATTTGGCACTTTATGAGGAGGTTTGCCACGGGATGCACAACCGATTCGTATGCTCTGTACACCAGCTTCATGGCTCAACTCACCCGCTGCATGTTTTGTGTGGGATGAGAGTGACCTGCAGAAACAGGAAGCCACATGCGTCCCACAGAAGGAGACACGCCACATCACAAAGTCAGAGATGATGCTTCACTGCAGGAGGGCCGTCCGGGAAAGAGATGCTGAAGGAGTTGATTGAGGCATATGATGGAGAGAGGGTCTGCAGCACACTCGGTGTGCCTCTGATCAACTCTGCAAGAATGGCGGAAATCTGGAAGGCCTGGCGTAAACACATTCCCTGCCTCCAAGACCCTCCAGGTTTCCAGCTGTATACACCGACTGGGACAGTGAAGAGGGTGGTCATGTGCTTCCAACATACCGGTGTGCCAGAGGTTCGACTTCACTGGAGAACTTCATTTGCACATGAACTGATTCATCCCAGGTGCACACTGTTAGGTTTCCATATAAGTGTCTATGTATATATGTGTATATAATAATGATAATAATAATAATACCTGGTCTTGCCAGGTGGAATGAAGACAGGCCCATGGCAGCAGAGGATAGAAGGGCCACACTCATACAGTGGCCCTCACGACACTCGAGACAGAGGAACGTCACTGCTGCAGAGGGGGAGTCTCGTGTGGAGCCATTTGACATGGACTTATTAAGTTGGTAAGTTAATAAACACTTGGAGCAAGGCATCTCTACTCCAAAGACCACCATCGTGAGCCCAGAGAGCCTGCCTCCTGCAGTGGAGAAGAAAGGCAGACCCTGTATGCCTGACAGCAGTGTGGCAAATCCCCATGTCTCTGTTCTGCCCCCTAACACTGCAGGGCCAAGCTGAAACAGAGACTAAACTTGCCAGTGGCTCCATCTGCTGGTCTTTGGCCGCCCTTCCTTGCAGCTCTTGAGCCCCCTCTCCGGGCACCGAAACCAGCTCCCCAGCCTCTCCTGCTTGCGCCCCAACCCCTCCTGCTTGCTTCCCAATCTGTGGTTCCTGTGGTTCTTCCCACACCTGCAGGAGCTTCCATCACAGATGTGCCTTACACCACCCAGTACCATCGCAAGAAGAAAAGAGGAGGAGGAGCGGAGTGGCAAAACGAAGAGGAGGTACACAAGGAAGAGTGACACCATCTCCTGCAAGCAGTGTCAGAGAGTGGGACCCTGCCACCCACCAGCAGTACTTTGATGAGTGGTACTGCCAGGCCACAGCCACACTGACTCTGGCTGAGTGGAGGGCTGGTCTTGAAGCCCGGGGTATGGCAACAAAAAAGATGCTCCACTTCAGCAACTATGTGCACATTATATTGCATTTATATATATATGTTCCATTACATTATATTCCTGTTTTATTGATGTGTATATTTCAACATCCACTAATTGCACTATTTTATTACTGCACTGTTTATTTGTTTATAATACATTTTGATTATATATAGTAATTATGATATATTCTACTCTAGTAATAGTACACATTTTCTATATTCTATATAAGCTGTTCTGTTCCATTACATTATATTCCTGTTGTGTATTTTCATTCAAATGATCACCCACGGATTGCGTAACGACCGAGTTATCCCCAAGAAGAGGTGCTTAACGAGTTTATTGGCATGTTGAAGATAATTGAAAACAAGAATAGTTTTTCACACAAATTCAGCCACTCAGGTATGTAGAGCAATAATTGCCCGTACTAAATATTTGAATTAAATGTTTTGTCAGCTGTCCCTCACAAATGGAATGTATTATCTTTGTTTGAAGTTTATTTAGAGATGAAAATGAATTGAATATAGACAGGGGTGTTTCTTTATTTTTATTTCAATAAAATATTTCTCTAGGAAAAAACTATAAGCATTATTACAATCATATCATTGTTACATACACAATAAAAATGAACACATACCATGTTTATATGTATATAAGTTATAGTACAAGAAAATATATAAAGTATAAAGTAATTTTCTTTGGGTGAGGGCACTCACTAAGATTTGAGGGCAGCAGCCTTTGTACAATATCCACTGAAGAATTCATCACATTTTTTAACATATATGTATATATATATATGTATATATATATATATGTATATATATACATATATATATAACAACTCGTATTTGGTCAGCTAACCGTCAAAGGCATTAGTTAAATAGTTGAATGTATAAAGTTTGAGGTATATTTTCTGTGTGATTACACGTTTGTCTATGTACAGAGCAGCATTAGGAGGAGTCACAGGGCCGTGGCAACAGACGGAACCCCTTTCTGTTGCTTCATCCACCACAGTCGAACACGGAACCTACACACAAAGTAAATAAGAGATGAATACCCTGAAAGTGTGAGTATCATCAGCACAATACCTTCTACCTTTTTTAACTGAGAAGGAATAGCCTGAAACAGATTCTAGCCTTTCTTTACCATTTTTCATAAGGGTTGACAGAGTTAAGCGTAATGGTTAGCGGTATTATTCAGCCTGCATGTATATATACTCAACCATTTGACGGACACTTTAACCTCAAGCATGAAAAGTACATATGTTCACATCTTCAGGTTTTCTTTACCTCATCTTTTGAGGAAGGCCACAGGGAGCTCCCTATTGGGAGACAGAAGTCCGGAATGGATGACATCAAGTGGTTCGTCGTCGGTCGCCACGATCTGATAGTCCCTCACCAGCTGTGAGAACGACACCTGGCTTTAATTAGAGTCACATCGAATCACATCGAACACCTCCCCCAAACATACACCTCGACCCCCCCTTAACTTAACCTTTGCTTAACAACTTAACAATCTGAAAATGATGCTACAGCAGACTGAAGCAAGCAGCATAAACTACTAATAGATTTTGTATTATTATTTATTTATTTATTATTACAATTGATGTTATTTTCTGCAAGTAGCGTGCTGCTGGCTTTAGCCGTTAGCCGTGTAATGGTGCCAGCTCCTACCCAGCACATCGCCAGGTGCAGCTGGAGCTCCGCCAGACGCCTGCCGACGCACATCCTCTTGCCGATGCCAAAGGGCACGTAGGAAAATGGGTTGATGGTGTTGTTCTCCCGAAGCCACCGCTCGGGTTTGAAGATCTTTCCCTCTTCGAAGTATTCCTCGTTGGACCCCAGCGCGTGGCTGTTGATCATCAAGACTGTCTGTGCACAGAAAGGATTAAGACCAGTGAAATAATACGTTAGTTTTACAGTTCATTCGGTTTCGTACACGTTTAGAGCGTCATCCAAGTGGCATCCATTTCAACCGTTTCATGCTGTTCAATTCATAGCAATGCTAATACACTGACTTAATTGTTTTTCTACTTCAAAATGGCCGCTCTTCGAAATGGCTTTTTCACATGCCAATATCTAATCAGCTGTGATGGAAAAAATGAAACATAATCCACTTACTCCTTTGGGAAGAGCGTAATCGCCCAACACAGTGTCTTTGTCCAGGGTCCTGCTCGTGAATGGAACAGACGGCGATAACCTGAAAGAATTTGCAAAATAATTATAAAATAAGCGTTTTCGGAATGGCTTCCTGCGGAGGCGTGAGAGCATACACTCAGATAAGCTGTTTAGCGTCAGCTGAACTTGATCCAATGTTCTTGTTTCCCTGGATGAAGCGTGGCGTTAGAGCCCCTCGGTCACGTGTAAACCAGCTTGTGACTACGCTGGGGGGGGGGGTGAACGTGAACGCTCCGAGTCTTACCGAGGCCACGCCCACCCCATGGTGCCTGTTTTGTAACCCAAGTCATGTGTGTGAGACTTTTGCCGCTGTAATCACCGCGGTGCAGCCGTGCGTGTGTGTGTGTGTGTGTGTGTGTGTGTGTGTGTGTGTGTGTGTGTGTGTGTGTGTGTGTGTGTCAGTTGTTTTGCCTCGGACACCCCCCTCGTAACTTAACTTTTTAACGGGACTAAGAACTACTGTTCGGTAACATTATAGCATGCTTGGATTTTGACTAAACAAAACAAAACAAAAATGAAATGATAGGCCAGATGATACATGCAATCCTGGGGATTTACTAAACGGCTGATCAAGCTGTAACTCACTATTCCTCATTATTTCACCTTTTTCTGGTTACATTTGACACTGTTTCATATGTGAGAAGACAGACACACCTCTCTGCGCCCCGGTCGGTGGAGGAACCGATTTGAGTGCTGGGTCCTACCTGGCCGTCTCCTTCCACTCCATCTCCTGCCCGTCCACCGAGAGCAGCTCGTCCAGCTCCGTGAAGAGCTGGGGCGGCGCCGGCCCGTCGTCATCCTCCCCGAGGATGAAGCGGATCCGCTCCGCGGCCGGCGAGACTGGAGACAGAGGGAAGATGCTGCGGGTCAGCGGCCGGCACTGCTTCCCGTTGGCCAGCGGAGGCTCGCCCCCGGGGGTCCCGTCTCCCCCGGGTCCGTCGGCCTCGCCCTCTGGGCCGGTGGAGGCAGGGGGAGGGGGCGGAGGAGGTGGAGGGATCTTCACCCCGTCGCCCTCTCCCGTCTTCTTCTTCTTCTCCTCCTCCTCCTCCTCCTCCTTCTCCTCCTCCTTCCCTACTGCGTCCTCTTCCTTCTCCTGGTCCTTCTCCGCCCGGTCGTTGTTGTTGTTTGACATCTCTGCAACGCACTGGCACCCCGCTTTTTCTTTTTTTTTTTTTTCCCCCTGACCGTCCCGACTTGGGTGATAATCCGTCAGAGAGCGAGCGAGAGAGAGAGAGAGAGATAGAGGGGGGGGTGTGGGGGGGGGGGGGGGGGGGGGGGGG
>JAOPJO010000025.1:17104253-17114925 GCA_027123675.1 Molva macrophthalma | reverse complement strand
ACACACACACACACACACACACACACACACACACACACACACACACACACACACACACACACACACACACACGTGTTGCTTTGTCTAATTCTGGTAGAAAAGAGGAAGTGAAATTTCTTGGACTCAGAAGGATTGTACCAAAAAAAAAGAAAAAAGGGGGGACGCCACCACAGCAGATAAGCAGGGAAATCAAACAACGCTGCCATCATAATGATATACCATCATAGCTGGATACTGCCATACATTGTCATTCTATATGGTTACAAGCCCATGCATTATAGCGCATGCATTATCTTATTTGTGATGTCAGTCACAGTAAACTGCTTATCCCCTCGTCATAAAACCCATGTTTTTGTTTTACTTAGATGGCAACAAGTGCGTATAGCAAAGCCTATTAGCGGACACCATGATATGAATCATGATTCAGCAGTGTGCTGACTCAATGAGTCATGTTCTGTGAATAGGATAGAGATGCAAATAAAAATGAAGGTCGAGGGACATAGTATACAATCATATACATTTGTGCCAGGGAACATTTCGCACACAATGGCACAGGAACAAGCTGTTCCGTCAATCGAGTATGAGAGAGATATACATGCCTTCAGCGGGTTGTATTTAAGTAACGCACCACAAATGGATAAAGGGCGTTTTTTTTGCGGCTGTCATTTAAATGCTGGGAAGTTCATAGATTATTTTTTAACCGAGCTGTATGACTCCGGGTGCCAACTGCTTCTACATCCGCTTTTGAACGGTGCCCTAGAAACCTTGCATCCCAGCAGCATTCACAAATGCACTACTTTCAGCCAAATATTTGTTGATGGTTTGTCCTTCGACGCCTCGTTGCGAAAATATCTGTATACTTTTGGGTCAAGGGAAAGGGACAACTGGGACACGGTTCTCTAAACCAAACCTGTCCCTAAACATATCGTTAACAGGAGCAGCCCTACAGTCCATTAACGGTAGGTACTAAGTTAATGCATTAAGCATTACATAAAAGGAAGCACTTAATTAACTTAACAATGCATGCATTAAACATAGGCAAGTTGGGGTATGTCAGCCGTTCTTACTACTAGCATTTGAGTTAGGAAACTTCGTTTTGCAAGGCTGGAACTAATAATGTGTGCAAGTCTGTGAGTAAACCAATGTGTCGTCAACAACGACCAACACATCAAAAGCCTTCTTTACAGTACAAGAGACAGTAGTCTTGTCTAGGGACGGGGGACCTCTTCAAAGCCGAGAGGAACCGAGTGGTGAGGAAGGTACGAATATCTTCTCACCCTCGCCGTCTTGGAGGTCCCTTGTGAAGTACCGACCAACAGTTTAACATTAGGGTGACACTCTACAATGACCTCAATAAAATGGCCGTTATTTCACACCTTATCCTCCGCGAACTGGGAAACTTTTCCCCAAGGGCCCTTGTTGTTGCTACTCCCACTGTTATTCACTTCCTCCCGACATACCCTCTAATTCAGCTCCTTGTCGGCCGGTGAAAAAGACTTGCATGAAGAATCAATCTCTTGCTTTGATCTTGTCTATGTGGTTTATTGTGCCGAGCATGACTTCGGTTCTGCGTAGTCTTTATCTAAGACGCTGAGTGCACCACCTGCTGGTGGCTTCGGGTTCAAGCCATAGTAAACATGTGACCCTAGATGTTGAGGTTCATGAAGCAGGCCTATCGGAATTTGTTACGGCCGTCTCTAGCGGACTAATGAAACCGAATGAATGGAGGTCTTCGATAGCAGTAGTTTGTGTTCGGACGCAGTTTCAAGCTGAGATATATGCAGTAGGTAGGACAACTGTGCGTCAAGTTGATTATTAAAAAGCAAATATATATGTATAGCTTATGGCCCTATATACACATAACATTGACAACAGTATTCCTTTTTAATCGACTTTCAAGTTGGAACAATGTGAGAAATGTTAACAATATACGCAGAGTAATTTATTTCACATCTCATCATTATTATTTGAAATATACCATGAAGTAACACCAAGCCGAACAGGAACGTAAAGTCTTTTGAAAACGGTCGTAAAAAAAAGAGTTGCAGGAATCCAACAAAAAATACCAAGATGAATGAGAAACTAAGCCCCGCCCCTTTCTCCACGACGACCTCCGAGACCAATGATGCCATGCAGCTGTCATCCATACCAAGTTGGGTTGCGGGCTCTGTTGATTGGTCCATGCACACTGTGCAGCACCACCGCATTGGTCCAGGGGTTTGGGCGAAAAGGAAGGTGCTTTCTGTGTATATATTCACAAAGACACACACACACACTAAAGCAGCAGGTCTTCCGCCGAATCCCCCCACAACGGCACGATCGTGACTCAGCGCGGCGCATCTGAGGACAGGAAGGAGGCGTCAGTACCAAACATCACGGTGACCAACTTGTCTGAACCTTTATTGTTGCACAGGTTTTCCATTGTGGTGGATTGTACAGTGTGATTTACAATCAAACAACACTCAACCACTACTAGTTATTGTTAACTATACAAAATCTCTAAGGTCAACATAGGTTGCCTAAGCCTCGGTTTAAGTAACCCTCCCCTAATTAAACTCACTGCTAAAAATTTAATAAAAACAGTGCTTGAAAAACACAAATGTGTGTCAAGGAATTAAACTCATAAGCAGCACCTGACACACATTCTCAGAGCCATTCTATTCAATGCAAGTCAGCTCCATCGTTTCCATCCATAAGCTGAATCTAAAATTGCAGAGCCAGCTCATAAACCCTTGCTCATAAGTACGTAACTGGCAGTAGCAGTACAGGGTTAAAACACACTGTAAAAGGGGAATGGCCTGTTGGGGTAGCAGGACAACCCCCCCCCTGCCTCCCTCCCTCCCCCCTCCTCTCACCATTTCTTGTTCCGAGGCTTGAGTTCTTCAGCCGCGTTCCGCAGGAAGATGTAGTTCTTTTTCTGGGGGTTGTAATACTCGTGGCCCTAGGGGGGGTTGGAAGTCACGGAGATGCAACAGTGAGGAACCAAGCATCAACAGACTCGCCCCGTCTCTGCAGAGACCAGTGTAACCCACATTCTAGTTTGAAGAGGTTACATTGAGTAACGCAACCTATTCAAAATAAAATGTTGCAAAAACACATCTTAAAACTTCCGGGAATTTAGTTATAAAATATATACAATATTATGGTAACTTGACTTTCATACCATATAGATACGGAAAAAAAACATTTCATTCAAAGTTTACCAAAACGCCTAAACATTTAAACTGCTAAACAAACGCCTAAACAACTGCTGCCTCGGTAACAGAGCTCGCTCCCAACGGCGGCATTAGCATCGCTAGCTGCCCTCACCTTGGACCAGTCGTAGCTGGAGGCGTAGGCGAAGATGTTGCCGTTGCTGTTGAAGCAACAGGCGGTGATGGGCTGGTCCAGCTGCTCCGACGTCTTCAGCTTGGTGCGCGCGTCTTTGTCCCAGAAGCTGAATCGGCCGTCCGAGCCCACGGTGGCCAGCGTGCCGTGGACTGGGTGGAAGGAGATGGCGTTCACCTGAGACCGGGGGGAGGAGGAAGTCTGGTATTAAGGTCGTTGGAACGGGCTCGGCACAAAAAAGAAAATGAATTTGCAACCAGTGGAACTGGTGTTCCCTAACCCTGATGCTATAACTGGAATTATTAGAAGAGTGTAAGAAATGATGTTTTACTATCATACAATAGTTGGTTAGGTCAACGTTATCCAAAGCGACATAAACATTTGTACTTCTTTAGATCAATGTCACTGTGGCAGGTCGGGGGTTAGGGTCATCTTGTCCCAGGATGCAGAGCGGTGACCGCAGAGATTGGGGTTCGAACCCAGAAGCTTTCAGCTGAGACTCAAACACCCTAACCACTGGACGATCCTGCCCAACACATCCTGGAGCGTCAGACTTACAGCATAGATGTCCTGAGGCGTGGCTGTGTTTGTTCCGTTAGACCTGTGGCACTTGAAGGTGAAGTTGTCTTTGGCCCTGAACAACAGAAAAAATAAATATTATAATATAATATAGCGGCCGGAACACCACACAGTAAACACAGGGCTCACTGGAAGACCCACATGGACATGTAATCCACAGGAAACTGATCACTGGATGAACACTTACGGGTTGGGGGGGTTTATGTAATGGATAGCCACGCGGCCCTCAATGCTTCCCAAGGCGAAACCTGTGGGTTTGTTCTGCTTGTCTTTGAATATGGCCACACAGCGGTGCTGCAAGAGAAACAATCACTACGTTTACATCGGACTCCGTAGTTTGATTAAGGCTGAATAATCGGTTTACAGTCATACTCTGAGTTAGACGTTTACAACTGATGACTGCATTTAGGAGAGGAAAAACAATCTTTACTGCAAAAGTACTTCTCAACGAAATATGATCTCTGCCCACTCTAGGTCTACTACAGCTGTACCGGCAGAGACCGTACAGGCTTTAAAAAGGACGGCCTTTGTAAAGCTCCTGGTATTAGAGCTATGATGTGAGCTTTCTGTAGTACCGTACCTGATGCTTGAGGGGAGAGTCTATCCTTCGGAACTCCGAGGGCTGGTTCTCCAGCTGGTACACTATGAGTCCCCTGTCCGCTGTAGCCAATACAGCCATGGGGTAGACCTGCAGAGACAACCGAAACATTCACATCCAGGCATCTTTGTGGATCCCAGGGGGAATTGTTGTTAGTATTTTTTAAGCAAAGTGTAAGTACACATAACATACGGTCCAACTCTGCATATGATAAGAGCATCTGAACAGCAGTGTTTTTCCATCAAGTGTTTCGATGACTCACCACATCAGCACAGTAGCATCTCTCGGTCATCGGCAGAGACAGCATGGGGTTGGGGGAGCGCGTGTCCCAGAACTAAGGGCAACAGAGGGGCAAAGAGGACAGACACAGGGACATTTAGATTTTGTACTTACTTTTAAATTACATTTGTAATGCATTCAACTTTTTTCCGAGGATGCTGAGTGTAGACGTTGATGAGTTATAATATCTGACTCCATAGCAAATATTATTTATAACAATAAAAACAAAAACATAGGAGGTGGTCCTGGTTAGGGTATGATCCATCTAAAGTATAGATGTATGAAAAGATATAGATTGAGTTGTACCTTCAGTGTTTTGTCCCAGCTACCAGTCATAATACAGCTGTAGTTGGGCGCTTTTATCCAGTGGATCGATTTGATTGGCCCATCATGCTAAAGTGTGAAAGAAAGGTTACATTTGAACTTGAATATGTAGATCATTTTAACATTGTAAAAAACCTTGTTTCCTGTTTTGTTACAGAGATATTCTATCAAAGAGAAACTTTTTTGAGTGAGTGAATGAAGCTTTCAGAAGATGATTTTAATACATGTATTTCTACATTGGCCAGTTTACACAGTGTTGGTTTTAAACATTTACACCTTTTCTGAGAACGTTGTATTTGACACAATGTTTTAGCTTGCTTTCCACCAGGAAATGTTTACTAGTGCTGGCTGAGTTGTCTGCTATCAGATTTAGGATTATTAATCTCTGATTTGCCAAAGTCAAAGTTTTATTTAAGTATAACACAGCATCATTCTGAACAATTCAATTTGTTGGACATGGAAGCAAAAACTACAGAGCAGGCATAGAAAAATATAAAAATGTTTAAAAAGAGTCATCATTAGGGGCAAAAAACTAGCAAAGAAAAAGGCAAAAATAACAGAAATATACATAATAGAAAAACATTAGCAGCAGTTCCAGAGACTGTGAGGAACGGGAATATGGACATGGGAATAAGAGTATTACCTATTATAAATATAAAGTCTAGGAGTGCAGATGAACATTGGATTGTGATAATGTACATTGCATGTCCATAGGAAGTGATCAGTGCATAAATTGGGGTGATCACTGATTTGTAAGACTACACCTGAGCTTATTCCTATCAAACTCTGGTGACATGGTCACAAAAAGTAATCAACTCAAACCAGGGCTCAAGACTAACATTTTCTTCTTGTGGCACTGGTGCCACAAGAAGAAAAACTAAAGTAAACTTTGTCGCAGTGTAAGCATGTCCTTGGTCACGTACCATCCATCTGTGTATATACATTTCAAAAGACTGAAATAAATACTAAAATGTTTTTATTGCATGGGTGTTTTTAGTCATTTTCCCGACATCATTGCCTCACAAACCAACTCTTCACGCACCCCCGCCCCCCCCAGGGTTACTATATATACACACACAGACACTCCAGTTATTCTTTTATCTTGAATAGCACTAAAGCTGCTGTGGATTTCATTGAAACTTTGCACAGTGTACCAACCACCTTCTCGCCGTTTGTCTTAATTGGAATTTGAGTGGGTCGTGTTTCCAAGAGCACTCACACAATCGCTGCATACAGTCGCTCTATAGCATCCAGCACTGCTCAAAACCTTCATCAACCCCAATCATATTAACGCAGAACAAGACCTAAAATCAAATCTTCCGACATGTGTCGTCTTTCTACTACGCAACGCTGCCCGACACGGCCCTACGTGGCTCTTCTGGTGAGCGACCCACTTTGCATTGAAGCTCTGCCGTAACTGAGTGAACGCCACGGACTTCCTCGACAAGGCACTTAGTCCTGATATTGTTGTCTTGCTTATTGTTGTTTTAGCGTTATTCCAATAAAGCATGCGTTCTAGCTAATTTAACCATTTCAAAATGACAATGTCAACTAATGTCCGCGTTGCATGGCGCAGCTCCACTATTACATTGTTTGGGTAGAACTACTATATATATATATATATATATATATAAATTGTTTTTTTTACTGGTAGCGATGCGACCTGGGAAAAAATGTCCTCGCATCCACATAATAAATGGTTGCAGCCCACGAAGTTGTGTGTAACTTTTGTGCAGAAATAAATTTCAATATTGTGATAACGAGCACAGATCCAACACGGCCAGAAGCTTAGTGTTTCCTGCCATGTACACCTGAGCTCATGGTCGGCTCTGCTGAGCCCAGGCTGGGCTGTGGTCTCACCTGGGCGATCTGCATGGCCTGGTTGCTGTTGAGGTCCCACATCTTGGCCGTCTTGTCACAGGAGGCGGTGAACACTTTGCTCCCGTCCTGCTCAAGCCGAACAGAAGTCATGTTCAGGAGGTTTAATTTGCTGTACATTCAACCAATTTGACTGAAATTATGAGTATCATGATGGAGTAGACATGCTGCTCATTTCCCTCGTCTGAAGTACAATAGCTGTTTTTGCTTCGTCTGAAGCAAAAACAGCTATTGTATCACGGGAACATAAATGCATATATCGCTGGTTCTCCATCACAGCATAGGAAATAATGTTAGGAAACAAAGCCCAATGTGGATCTTACATCACTCCAGCACACGTCCAGCACTGGGCCCGTGTGCATCTGCTGAGCCTTGGGAACGGTCTGTCCGTTATCCTGCACCTCCCAGCAGCGCACCTGCAGCCATACAACATCCACAATACACTCCTGTCATTGCTTGAAACTAGCAAACAACACCACTCAAATCAGCTGTATTCCTAATGACATGCATAACCCTCTCTCAGACGCCAACATCAAAATTAGGGCTGTCAAGTTCTGGTCGGTTGGTCGATATGCACTTGTTTGAACCAAATTCTCATTGGTCGGACAATCGCTGGCATTTCTTTCATAAGGAAAAAAGCGCCTCTTAATCCATTTCTTGTCCCTCCCAGGGCGGGAGGGACAGATGCAGACCTATGGGATTTATTTCAGTGATAGGCGATTTTCTGTTTTAAATAATCATATGGTTTGATAGACTATAAGACTTATAAGACAAGAGGTCAAAACACCCCGGTTTTCGCAATTTTGAACTCGCCCAACTTAAGGAAGACTGCTAGTTGTAACTTATTGAACAAGTAAGTCTTCTGTCTTGAAGAATTTGGTTAAAAAGATAGACAAAAAAGTATGTAAAGTGTAAAGTAAAAGTATGTAGGCATATCATCTAAAATCGTAAGACAAAGGTTTTGTTTTTTCTTCTTCTCTGTCAACTTTCGTGTTAACGCTCGATAGGCTTTGAGTGTGAACATCTCGGCACCTTAGCAGGAATCGCAGCGCCATCCATTGGGACCCATTATATTAAACACAGAACAAACCCTAAACCCGAATCTTCTGATGTGTGTTGTCTGTATATTACTACTACCGCGTTCCGTGGCTCGTCCGGTGTGTGACCCACTTTATAATGAAGCTCTGCCTTAATCGAGTCGTACTCGGACCGAGGGTGGATCTGAAACCCACTGACCTTCTCCAAACAGCACTAAGGTGATAATTAGGCTAGCAGGTAGAGTAGAATGCACGGTGGCCAAATATTTAAACTAGAGATAACATGCTGATAACTCAACACATGCCCTCTAGTCATGACGTAGAAAAAGGCAGTTTGACGTCATGAAAAGAACGCTAGCTGCGTTGGTTGCAGAGTGCAACGTTCACACACTGGTTGGTGGAGACTGGCAAAAACATTGGATGTTACTCCTGTTTTCTCTAAATTACAGTCTTATTTAAGTAACAGTGATAAAATGTCATAGGTTACTATGTTGAAGATCATATAAGACATATAACCACGTTCAAAACAAAATAAAGATTTTGGGTTCACTGGCCCCTGGCCCTTAAGCATCTTTAAGTAGTGGTAGATAAAGCGCTCACATCATTGGCCCACGAGCCACCAATCAAAAAGTTTCCAGGCATGGTGGGAGGACTGAAGGCCAGGCAGCTGATGCTGTCGTCGGGAGGTGAGGTCACCTCCACATCCTGTAGTGTGTGCAAGAGGGGACATCCAGTGAGGAACAGAACTCAACCAACAAAGCCTCTGCAACTGGACAGTCCGATAACATGTAATGAGTAAAGCATCATGCACCATGGTGCCATCTTAGTTAAGGTATTTAAAGGGAACACTGTGCAAATTATTTTAGTACCTTCATTGGATTGTGGCTGTCTGTTGTCGTGGCTCCGAAAACCCCTGTTCCTCCAGCTCCGAATCCGGTTGTTGTACCGAATAAACTCATGATTGGTGGAGTTTAAAATTACCTTAACAAGGGAACAAAAGTGAGGCACATTAAATAATAATTAATCAAACCCTTTTAGTTAAGATACATACATTTAAATTGGAAGATGTCCTCTTGAATGAATGTGAATGAGGATCTGTCCATATAGCTGGGTGGACAACCAAAAACTGTATTGTTGACAGCTAACATAAGCTATTACATGCTAGTGAATGAAACGCAGGAAGGGGAGATACATGCTAGTGGGAATATTCGTGGGTAAATAGCACATTTAATACAACACTAGCCAGTCAGATGACAAACTCATGTCGATTTCACTAGAACTACCCGCTTAGATGGACGTAAAGTTTAAAATGCATTGGTTGAGCCATTAAACAAGCTAACGATAGTCAAGCTAATGTGTAGCGTGCACATAGCGACATATACTTGTGGATTATTAAGCATTATTAATATGAATTGTAAAAAAAAAGTATAGCTGTATCTTGCCAGCTATATGCTTAGATGAATTAAGCAAAAATGCCGCTCGAATTTGGGATACATGCACAGTAGGCGCATACGAAAGTTTATTTTCGTCCCCAACACAGCAACCCTTCTTCAACGCCAAATCCAGAGCACTTAATCCTAACATTGTTTGGAAATGTAAGCATGTAGCTGAATAAAGGATACATACGCTCAGTATTCGTTTATCTTTAGAACATGCAAATCTGTACAATTCTTGAGCGCAACCATAGGTGTGTGAGGGCGCACAGAAGTGTGGCGCTCGGTATTCTGTCGCAGTTTGACGACGTACGTAAAGCTCTGAATGGTGCAATACAACGTAATACCGCTGGGTAGCAGTGTATAGCATTGTAAAGCCAAAGGCAACGGAGTTTACGAAACCATTTGCCAGTTTGATATACAAGGAAGCTCAAATCAACAGTGTAACACTTCTAATTGTATTCATGATTCATGAGTTATCATCACCATCATCATTAAATAGCGTATTGGTAACGCACACTCACACAGACACAAACTAACATACACATTGTATAGTGTGGTTCATCACTTTTTTACATGGTCGCAAAAATGAAAGGATGTTTACAAAGTAAATTCAATGACATATGAGCAGCAATAGCATCATATTAATGTCGTAGAAGATTTGTCTATTCATCAATATAAATACCTGTAATCTATATTGTGACCTTATCACGATGTAATTTCTAAAACAAAGCTGTCTTTAATTTAGAAGCTGCATCGTATAGCACAATTTCACTGCCTCACCCTTGTGGCTTTGGCACAATGGGCTGTTTCCCTTGTGGTCTGTCATGGGTTTATTTAATTGTATTGGCACATCTGTTGTAAAAACCATGTTTTGTTTTTTAATAGTCTTCATACTGTGGTATTTCACCCCAGCTCAATTCAATTTAATCAAATTAAATTAGCTGGGCTTTATTGGCACATCCAAATTTCCAAAGCACATAAAAAGTTAAATAAGATAAAAACATTGAAATAGACAAAAACACAATATAGTACTATACTCACTATATGAGTAAGTACTCAACTAAGACTGCACACAACTACGCAAAAGGGTCAACATTGAAGGTACGGTTTTAAATTTAAAAGTAAGGTTAATTGCATGAAAATAGTATAATTGTTCTCGAAGATTTAAAAAGTAGTATGCAGAGTTCCAAAGTACAGTGCCAACAAAGTATAGT
>JAOPJO010000025.1:17056542-17067204 GCA_027123675.1 Molva macrophthalma | reverse complement strand
CCCCCCCCCCCCCCCCCCCCCCCCCCCCCCCCCCCCCCCCCCCCCCCCCAAAGGAAACTCCTTAGATATCGTCCAACGTCTTCCAAACACTGTTTTTGCGCAAGTCTACAGCACAAAGGTGGAATTTTTCCAAGGCTGAATTGTTTGAATTGTCTTCGGTCCCTGCTCAGTGGAAAATGTTTGTTTTGATTTGTGATGTGGAATCTCGACTATGATAAGCGTAAAATTATTTCTGGGACTACAGTATAAACATGGCTAGGTACTGGAAATTTGATTTGGAAGGAAATATAGTGAATATACATTCCCTGTTTGCGTTTGTAAAAAAATAGAAAGAAATGGAAGTAAATCACTGCCATAATGTTTTAATTTTAAAAATATATATATATATTTTTTTTTACCATTTCACTTGAACTGAGGCAATTAATAGTTCAACTTGAAATGCCATATTTGAATTTCAAAGAGGTGAATTCAAAACGAATAAATTCAGATGACCTTGTTTTCAAACTATATTTCAATGAATTAAATGGCTATATTCAATGGCTATTCAATGGCTGTATATACAAAATGAAATGGCTTTTAAAATTCAAAACATTATGGCAGTGATTTGCTTCCATCAAAAGACGAATTCACCAAAATATCTTAAAAAATTAAAACACATTGTAACTAATCTTCTAAAGCTTGGATTTAAAAACAACAACAACAGATAATCTTGAAACTTCCTTTCAGAAATGTCCTTTATCTTTCTTCTTATATCATTTCTTAAGAATAAAAACATACACATACATTGGATTCTTGCTATCTAAGCTGTTCATGTTCTTGATTTATTGTACTGTCTTTAGGGTCGAACTTCAAAGGGATTTTTTATATTTTAGAATAAATCTTCAGCGTAATCTTGCCTGTGGGGACAAAAAGCTGAGTATACAGTATTTCAACAAAACCAGCAGGTTTTCAAAATCAACGTTAAAATTATGTAACATTTTTCAATAAATTCTAGGTGTTCAGTTGACAGGAAAGTTAAGATGCGGGGGCCTGTGGCCATCATTCTGACCCTTCTACATCTAGAAGGGTCCTAAATCATGATTTGTCTTGCGCCTCGAGGAGATTCTTATTTCAGTTGCATTATGTTGTTATTATGCTTGTGTGACAGGTGCAAAGTGGTCTCCCCAGAGGCTATAGTTGACAAGTGTGCAGAATAAAATCCCACAATGACGGTTTTTTTCTCACACTGATGTGCAACACATTATACTTTAATGTCGTGTTGGCCTGTAGTAATATACAGGCGTACAGTGCGCTATAAAGTAATTGTGCATTTGGCCTATATGAGATATTGAGTCTTTGAGATCAAGATAAAAAAAACCTACAATCATAAAAAAACACATCCCCAGTATTTGCATAGGCCTTAAATAGCTTAGTAGCTTATAATACTAGGCCTACTTGCGGTAGCTTTAAACAATCACATTTTCCTGGGAGACATTCTATGGGCAGTGGCGGATGCAGAACGTGACAGATGGGTGGGCCTGAATTAAGTCGAGGTGGGCCTGAATCTAGGGTGTCCCGAAATCAAAGCAGTTGTCCCGAATCCCGAATTCAGAAGCACCACTAAAGGGACATCACATCACACATGAAACAAGTATTCATAAAGATTTGTTTCATTACGATTTACAGACTGGTCCTCCAAATCATTATTGTTGTCAACACGTTTTTTTTTTTAAATTGTGAGAGCAACTTGTTTAGCCATTCTAAAGCAAAATCAAGACACGAGATATGACACAACTGCTAACGAACGTTACCGTTGACCAATGAAAACACACCTAACTTAACCTAAAATGTTATAGATAAAAAACACCACATACTAATATCCATGTTTAACTATACAGAGTAGTATTTCTTTGTGTGTGTGAATTTCTGATTGGGCGGGCCTCTTTGACGCCCACAGCTCCGCACCTGTCTATGTGCCTGCACTCAAATGCCATTCATTGACTAATGAATTCGTATTGTAGCCAAAAGCCCACAGTAGTCAGGTGAAAAGCTGCCGATGTTAATGTTTGACGTTGCCACTTACAGAAGGGTTCGCAACTTAAGATTGTTCAGGACGATGCCACTATGACACTATTCACGAGTTACGAACGCATCATTTCTGAAACTGGAAACACAAGTTCAGCTCTACGTTGTTAATGGGAGGCCTAGGCCTAATTATAAGATGTGATCTCAAGCAACGAGGATAGGACTACAATTGGACCATTTAGGGATGTTCAGAACTTCTTATTCATGAATATTAATATCCTCCTACGCCTACCCCCCTACGCGGTCAGTCAGGTGCAAAAAAAACAGGAAGTACACACGTTCCTCAAAGTAAAATAAATGAAAAACAACATACATTAAGAAAGTTGTGAAAAATTGGAAAACAAGGAAGAAAGATCGAACGAAAACAATGCTATAAAACATCATGCGACTTAGAACTTGACCTGCAGTGGGTTGTAGATCACGTATAGGCCTACGACACCTGTCATACGTGTAGAACGTAAAGGGGAGGGGTTGTTCCATATCTAGTCAGCAGAGTCGGAAGCGAGTTACACTCAACGTCTTGAAAGGCATCATGATCTGGTTTGCTCTACTGGTAAGTACGGCAAAATATAGGCCTAGTAGGCTACGAATAGGGCTATTTATGAAATAACTAATTAATGACTTAAATACAATTATATATTTCAAGACATATGGATTTTTTTATTGAAATTGTAAAGCATGATTACTTTACTATATTCATTTCTGATAGGCTTAATAATAGGTATAATCAAAACGTTGTTGAGAAGTAACACGAAAACTAAATGACATGTCTCAGCTTTTGTGTGAACGTGACCACTGGTGTTTTTAAGCGCATCTGAAACACACCTGTTGTATATAAAAGCCTAAACAATAAAAAATATACAAATTGTATATAAAGTAACACTAGAACGGGTTTGACTGCAGAGCCAATCAGTTCCTTGTAAGCCTAACTAATGCCTGTCCAATGTATTGTCTACTGGATGACTCACCCATTCATTAAGAAGCGTCTTGTAAATAAATACTTTACCCTATGTCCCTTTCAGAGTTGTGCTTTGCTTGATGTCACCAGCTCTGAGCTCTTGAGTCGACGGAGAAGGGCGTGGATCATTGACAGCTTTAATTTGGAAGAGGGGCACCCAGGCCCCTTCCCCTATGAGCTGGGAAGGGTAATGGACAACATAGGTTGCCCTTCATGATGACTAAATCAATGTTCACCTATTCTCAACACACAATTACCCATTTCTTTCTGTTATACTTTTCATGTTGTAATTATTATTCATTATTTTTAATTGAAGTAAAGCCCCTCTCCAATTATCAACAATTATTTTATTCAGGTGTATTTGGTGTTAACCTGGCTACTTTATAGTGAAACACACCACCACACGATTATCTATTATCATTTGAAATATATTTTTCTCTAAATGTTGAACACTTAAAAATAGTAATTTCTCTGACTATAAATGATTGTTGGATGTTGTAGATTAAAGTGGACAGGGCTTACCAAGTCACTTTTGAAATCTTCGGCCAGGGAGTGGATGAGTATCCACAAGGGGTCCTCACCATAAACAGAATGACTGGCGTCATGTCTGTCCACAAGTCTGTGGACTATGAGGAATTGAAGGAACTCAAGGTGATGACACATTACATATTCCATTTGAACTGTGATTGATGTGAATTGATACCCTCGATATGTCGAAAAAAAGATAACCTTACTTGGGTTGTCTACTTTTGTAGTTGAGATTATTGGCCTCAAAGGCAGATAAAACCCTGGACACAAAGTTAGGAATTGAGATAACGATATTGGACATCAACGACAACCCACCGCACTTTCAGATGGACTTGTATGAAATCACCATCAGAGAAGATGTAGCTCAAGGTACATCCTAGCCAAACAAGCAACGTATGCAAATTGTTGGATTCTTTCCTACCAAAAATCGAAATGTTTTGTTGATATTTCTTGGCGCTACAGGCACGAATCTCCTGAATGTGTTGGCATATGACAGAGACAAACCTGAGTCACCAAACTCTACCTTCCACTATGAGATCGGGTCCGTTTCCCCGAACCCGCCTGATGCTGAGTTTGTTCTGGAGCACTCTGGTGAACTGTCATTCAGGGGTTGTTTGGATTATGAGGTATGTGTGTGTGTGTGTGTGTGTGTGTGTGTGTGTGTGTCTGTGTCTGTGTCTGTGTCTGTGTGTGTGGTCAACATGCAATTGGCTCACACATTCTTTTCATTGTGTAGTGGGTGGAAACAGGTTAAATCAGTGTTCACTTACGTTTCAAAGTGATGAGAAATCACAGAAGAGAGAAGGAATGTTGTAAGCGAGCAGCTGTGTGAATTCTTTTTAATCGTAAGTCTTTTTGACATACTTGTAACATGGCAGAGATCCAGCAGTACCTGCTTTGTACCTGAAGTGAAAATAATTACTGTCACAAGATATTTCTGATGAGTTAAAGAAGTAGTAAAGCATTCCACTCCCCACCGAAAGATACATACAGATTCATAATCTTCTCTAATCACGTGCTTGAGCTACCTACTATGGTCTAGCTACAATAGGTCTAGCTTCTACTATTAATAATAATAATAAGTTATAGAAACACACACACACATATATATATGGGTGTCCTGTTATTGGATAATGCACCACGGGGTAGCGTTGTGGCAGAGGTGAGGCAGAGATTGCTTACTACCATCCTGTCATGGTTTATTCTGCTTGGCAAAATATGCATACAAAATGTGTTAATGTCTTGTGTTTCCTACCATTTGATTCTCCCAATGTATTCAGGCGGGGGATACATACAAAGTGTTGCTGGTGGCTAAGGACCATGGTGAAGTGGTGAGTTTGTCGAGTACCACAACAGCCCTGATCCACATCCAGGATGGTAATAATCACCTTCCAGTCTTCAGTGGACAAACAGTAGGTCGTCGCCTCCATTCACAAACATATTAAATGTTACATATTAGATGCCACTGACCACTTAGATGTTGACTCCCTTGACTTTTGAGATGTTGACTCTAATCACGATGAAATTGTCTGCAGCCAATCAATTCCAACACCAAAATCAATGTTTGGCCATGTTTGAAACCCAATACGGAACAAAGACCAAAAGAGACACTGTGGTCCTGTCCAAACCTGGCATAAGCATGCGTCTTGGTGATCCAATCACAAGTGGTCAGCTCTGAGCACGTCAGTTTGTACCCGGCATTAGAATGCGTGTCCACATGCGTCACTTACCCGCTCTATATGCAAAAAACATGTACATCATTTCAGTTTGCAAAGACCAAATGCATTGTTGTTTTTAAGTGGCGGGAGTAGCGATGCACTTCCACACACCTTATGTGCAGTAAATAAAAAGTCTATTCCTTGGCAAACCAAATTGCACAATATGTTCGACACACCCATAATATTTCTCTATGGGCTTTTTGAAATTTTCAGACATTGTGGACAAAGCCAGCTTAAGCGATTTGATGATTTTGATTGACAGATTAGTACTTTTGCTTGCGTACTTCTGCGTTTTGGGTGCATTCACACCTGTACTTAGAGCTGTCCACTTGTGATCGGATCACCAAAGGAGCATGTTAATGCCAGGTGTGAACAGGGACACTGACATTTTGTCAGTTAAAGAAAAGAACCAAATGACGTGTTGTGTTCACCTCATGTCTTCACCCTACACTCGTTGCACAACAGGGCACTAGGACAGTGAAAGAGGGGGAGATTGGCGTAGTTCCCCTCCGTCTGCATGTCACAGACAGAGACCTGGAGCACACGCCTGCATGGAAGGCCAAATACACCATGGAAGGTGACAAAGGAGGGAACTTCAAGGTAGAAACGGACCCCGTCACCAACGATGGAATCCTGACAATAATAAAAGTAAGTGGGGGCGGCATGCCTATCATTTTTGCACAACCGCATCTGGTATGAAGATGCATTACAATGCAATTACAAACATGTAAAAGGGAAGTGGGCTCTCTTTTGAAGTTATCAATAACCTTAATCTAGTCGGCTATGAAATGGATTTTCATCATACATAAAAAAGACTCCTCAATAAAATAGTTAACTCTAAGTAAAAACAAAGTTCATGTTAAATGCCTTTTTATCCATAACCGACCTCTATTCCTCTTCAGCCCATGGACTTTGAAGAGATAGCAGAGAGGGAGCTCCTCTTCTCGGTAGAAAACAAGATGCTGTATTACTCCTGTAAGGTTAAAGCAAGGCCCGCATCAGGCCTGTGGGTGGTGGAGACCAGCCGAGGTACAACCGGCCCAGTGGGTGGGCCGAAGCCGGACTCCCTGAGAGTCACCATTCAGGTGGAAGACACCAACGACCCCCCGATGTTCACTGCGCTGGTCCACGAGGCCATGTTGGAGGAGAACGTCGACATCGGTACCTACGTGGAGACGGTCACCGCTGTGGATCCTGACTCAAGTCACGCCAGAGACTTTATGTAAGTGAAATAACAATCTTTCTGCTACACTAATTGGCATTTATTTTTATTAATTCTGATGCTTCAGTTGCAACTTCCAAGATAGGTTGACATCTAAAATCCATTGTGTGAACTGATAGGTATAAGATAGGTAAAGATCCAGGTGACTGGCTGAAAGTGGACCCTCATACAGGCGTCATTACAACAGCCAAACGCCCGGACAGAGAATCTCCCCATGTGGTTGACAACGTTTACACTGCAATCCTCCATGCAGTGGACAGCGGTAAGAAACACATTCCGTCACTAGTGGACCTGCATGTTAGCATTTCTTGTAAAGTGTCTTTCAAATTGGTTTTCACAACAACAAAAATTTGGGGAACTTCTACAATTACAAATGTAAATTGACATTTACAAGTGTACTGTGTAACATCATACATTCTATATAACAGAATACTAGCAGTATATTAGCAGTCAAAGAAAGCAAATCGTACATAACAGCCACAGTCAGGAGTTTTACTAGAGTTCAAGATCCCTTTTAAGTGGGTGGGGCCAGACAGCACAGGTAAGTTGCAGGTTTAACCTGAGAAGAAAGGCTTACAAGCCCTGTGGTGTAGTCTTTTGAATGTAGGTGAAAGCTCATTTTCACCATTGAGTTGTGCTGCCAGGGAGGTGAAAAGTCCTTGCAGCTGTGATCATCTGATAGTGTAGAGGAGCAGAATGAACAAGCCAGAGTTTCTTGATCTAACTAACGACATGAGGTTGGATGCATGCATTCGATTGGCTGTAGCGTTCTGGATGCAGGGCTTTAAATAGCAATGGCTTAAGAGAGAGTAGCAGAAACCCACCAGAAGTTGCTGCTTCTGACTTTATAAGGAGCAGACATGTTGTTGAGGATTGTAACAATGTCCATTGGATGTTTTAGAGAGAACTTATAAAAGCAAGCCTCACTGACAATGTTGAAGCAGGCCAGTTGTCAAGAATCAAGATGATTGGTAATAAGAGGGAAATGGTTCTTAATAGTAACTGTCTGAGAGGTATACACTATATGGTCTCTTTCAAGAGAAAAGAGCAGCAAGAGAGGTCCAAACACGAATACATTTAAAAAATGTTTTTTACAACAGCAATATCTTTCCCATGGGTTTAAATGCTGTTCTAAACTTTGCTCTTTTTTCTGTGGCAGGCGAGCCCCCTATGACAGGCACTGCTACATTGCTGCTTCATGTGTTCGACCAGAACGACAATATGCCAAAGCTCTCAGTAAACCACGTGGTGGTTTGTATGGGCGACAGCCCCACCAGGACCAACCTCACTGTCCTGGACCCGGACAATGAGCCCTTTGGAGGACCTTTTACATTTGAACTCCTGGGAAAGGTCAAGGGGAAATGGAGCGTGGATCCCTCATATGGTGAGAATTTGAAGAAAACAAGAGGGTCAAAGAAATAGAAGAAAATATATTCCAAGGCACAATAACTGTCTTTCTCCGTTTCCACAGGCTACAAAGTGAACCTGGTGAAGGAACCTATTGTGTATTCCGGCGTACATGTGGTTGAGCTCAAGATATCTGACAAACAAGGCACCTTTGCCTTAAACAACCTCACTGTGACTGTATGCGACTGCACCGCCACGCCGCACTGCAGGGGGAGCAGGGCCTCTGCTTCCACAGTTGGCTTTGGAGCAATTGGCATCTTGTTCTTTGCCCTACTTGTACTGCTGAGTAAGATGCCGATTCCCTTCCTTTGATTTATATATATATATATTATGTATATATAACAATATATATAAATATATTTTTATCTTGCAGATTGGATTAATTTTTGGGGTTACATTTTTTTCTCATGAGAAAGCTTTACTGATCACTAATCTCGGATCCAAGAGCAACTAATTTGCGCGAGTGGATGGCACTTTCAGAAGGGGATTTTAATGTGAATTGCTAGAGCTGCCAGTCTGCACGTGTTGATTTGAAACCTTTACAGATCATTTTCCAAAGAATGTTGGTGTTGTTGTAGCTTGTCTTAAAAGTAAACTAGTGCTGGCTGAGTTTGTGTTCACTGTTGGCCAATCACACACTTACAGATCCCCACCTCCAACAACATGATTGATCGAAACAAATATGAAGTGAAAGGCACTCATTGACCTCATTGACCCAGACTTGAGCTGCATTTGCATTTGTGAGACTACTACCTAACTAACCAAAGACAATCCAAACGTCCAAAATATTCAATATGTATAATGTATTCCTCTTACAGTAACACTGATGTTGGCATTCTTGATGACGTGCAAGAAGGAGTTCACCTCTTTGACGAGTGATCTGACAAATGAAGTTACACTTCTCTCATCCAACATTGAGAAACCAGGAACAGATTGCAAGGTTATACAACAAAACCCATAAATGATGCAGTGTTATATCAAGAGGCCTATGTGCAGCATAAATCCTCTAACATTTGTTTTTCCTTTGCCAAGGTACCTGTCAAACCACCTACAATGTCCAACAATTATGAGCAAAAACAAGAATCCTATTTGTATGATTGGCATGAATTAATGCAACATACACGCTCATTCAAGGTGGGTATCACCAAGTGTGAATCGAGATGTGATAATGCGAAAGTCTGGATCACATAGAATGTCTAATTTATTGCTTGTCTTGTACCTTGAAAGACCGTGGAAGAAAGCTTAAATTACCAAGACTCCTGGGCGCTTGTAAGTTATAACATTCACAATGGCAGAAGAAATATTGCAAACCCACTATTAATATGACATACAAATTATAACTTATCTCCATTATAATCTTGGGCGTGTTATGTTTTAGGTTGTAAAGACATGTTAGAACTTGTTTTACTAGCTGAAGAGGTCCAATTATAGCTGGAACTAAAGAGTTATTTTGTAAGACCATTTGTTAGAAAAGGAAAGAAACTAGATATTTGAATGTCATGTCCAATTTCATCATTCAGCTAACCAATTATAAGTAATTTACAAAATGTGCTTGTCTGTCAAACAGTGCATGAAGTGTGTGTGTGTGACTGTGAGACAGTGTTTGTGTACCACTTTGGTTGTAATTGTGTAGTGCAGGTACATACTTATCAATGAAGGAGTGTGTTGTCGTGTTACTGTGTTAGAAAGTGTACAGTGTATGATTCTTTTTTTGTGTACTATTCCCATAAGTATGTTTTCTGTGTGTGTGTGTGTGTGTGTGTGTGTGTGTATGCGTGCACGTGCGCCTTGGGGCATGGTGGAGAAAATGGTGTCACAGAAGTCTGAAACGAACTGTGCTCTACTTAAGCTAAACTATGGGCTGAGGCTATGTGCAGTAAACATACGATCCCATCACAAATTGGCTCAGGCTATGTGAAGTACATGCATATTATATAATGGGCTCAGGCTATGTGAAGTAAATGCATATTATATTATGGGCTCAGGCTATGTGCAGTAATCACTTGATCTATGCGTGAGCACAACAGCCATTGAGGAGTAAGTCATCACCTAGTCTCACAAATTACACTTGAGATTCAGATCCAAAGTCTGATGGCAGATGAGCTCAAATTTGGAGACGACGCATTTCACTTTCTTTCGCTTAATATTATTTCCAACCAATCATGTTGCTGGAGGCGGGGATCTGTAAGCACATAATTGGCTAACACAAACTCAGCCAGCAGTGGTAAACTTCACAAAGTGTCTGTAAAGGTTTCAACACCGCATAGACATGCCACTGTAGAAATATAGTAAAATCTTCATCCAATGAAAGCTTCATCCACCTGTGCAATTAGTTTTCTTCTGTAGAATATCCCTGTTACAAAAAGGAAAGAAGGCCTAACTCTGCCCCTCTGACTTTTTCCAGCCCAGGCTCTGTGTTGTCTTCCCCGAGAGGTTCTGCTGTAACATAGTAGGACTGCCGAATCTGAGAAGAGCCACCATCCAACCATAATGTGAAGGTAGTTGATAAGGTGTGGGTGGATGTGTGTGTGGTCCTCCCAGTTCGAAAGCATGTATTCAGAAGGTGAAGGGTCAATTTCTTGGTCAGGGAATAGAATATATCACTACTATCTCAAATCACTCATGAATGCTTGAATCTCCTAACCTTAGAGAAGACAAGTATTCATATACACACTGGGTCCTTTACATTAAGCACACACACACACACACACACACACACACACACACACACACACACACACACACACACACACACACACACACAC
>JAOPJO010000025.1:17002486-17017150 GCA_027123675.1 Molva macrophthalma | reverse complement strand
ACACTCACACACACACACACACACACACACACACACACACACACACACACACCCACACACACACACACACACACACAACACTCGCCCCCCTCTAGACATCCTGCCAAAGATAGGAATGTGTTCCACTCCACTGGTGACATCTCTGACCCAGTGTGGGACTACAAGTAAAATCTATTTTATGTTATTTATTTCCATCGTCTTGAGCAATGGCTGGCATTCTAAAATCTGAAGGGAGGGGAAAAAGACAAAAGGTAATGGCTTTTTAATTAGGAATGCTGCTGTGATCGGTATTTAGCAAATTTTAGCCACCGATTTTGTTAGAATTTAAATTAATTTGACTGAGACTGGAACACTCCCACCCTAGGAGAAGGGCAGAGAGCCAATCACACACATGGAGAATTCTGCAATAGCACCCAGTAAACAATATTTAAGTAAGATTAAATATATCAATATATTTTGAGTGATGTTTAAAACTGGAAAGCAGCTGTCTCTTACATAATGAAGATGATGATGAAGATAAACATGGTGCCAAGTGAGCTGTTAACAAATTTGACTTTACTACTTTCCTGAACCAAACATAAGGAAAGTTTTACATTTGGTTTATGTTTGTTAAGGTGAATATGTGTACGATTGTACATGCATCAATCACTTTAAATGGGCACTTTATGAAATGGTTGTATTTCAACCTAAAAAATGACCTTCCCCCTTACTCTCTGTGGGATGGTTTTGCGGAGAAAAAATGTAAAAGTCTAAGCTCACTCCCGAGTGCCCTGGTATATAAACAAGAGCTAGCTTAAACAAGTTTGTATTTGTATTGTATTTGTGTAGTTAGATTGAATCATTAGTTCAAAATGTTTAGCTATGTTTGTATTACTCCAGTGCTTTCAATGCTGAGCTGGAGCAGGCTGCAGTTCACTTACGGCCAGAGGGGTCAGTCATGAGAAGGAAATTCTGATTCTTACACAGTACCTTTAAGGATAAATAATGATGAAAAAAGGAGGAGTATAATCGCATGCTAAGATGGATCTGTTTCCATCACAAGCCTCCTTTTATGTTTGCAGCCTTGGGTCCATGTCTTGTATTAGTCCTGGACCAGAATACATTGCATTCGGCATGTATAAATCACTGGCATCTTTCTTATTCCAGTTAATTCCCTGCTTCGAGCCAGTACTATTGTGCACATAGCATATGTATTAATGGTTTTGTGTGCTCCTGTATCAAAAATAATCTCTTTCTTTTGAGCCAAATGTAGATATTTGAGGGAATCAGCCATTGGCATGGTGGGGGGGGGGATCATTTGGTGAATGGATCATTCCACCTTTTGAAATGATCCATTCAGTTCTCCCCATCGTTTACCAGTGTTACACTTCATATTTACTTCCAGAATAGATATGTCAGCACACATTATCCAAAAAATTTAAATAATTACTAAATAAAAAAACTTATTTGTCTGCCTTGTCCTATCACGAGCGGACACTGCTGGCCAACATCGGCTGTCAGTGGCCCCCAACTGTCACACCATATATGCACCCTGGAATCAGCATTGTCTCCCTCAACTTCAACAAAACGTAAAGGCTTAGAGAAACCCAGAAAAGAGGTAAAGGCTGGTATGAGATAAACTGATCTAACTGTCATTGTGTCTGACAGACACTGTCTGTCTAACAGACATTGAATGCTGTTAAAGAAAAAGTGTGCATGTGTGTGTGTGCGTGTGTGCGCTCATGTGACTTTTTTCATGTGTGTTCATGTGTGTGTGTGTGTGTGTGTGTGTGTGTGTGTGTGTGTGTGCATTTGTGTATGGTTGCTTGCATCCATGTGTGTGTGTGTGTGTTTTTGTGTGTGTATGTGTGTGTGCGTGTGTGCATGCTTGCATGCATCCGTGTGTGTGTTTGTGTATTTCCGCCTTTTTGTATGTTTGTGTGTATGTGTGTGTGTTTGTGTGTTCTTTTCCCCAGCAGGACAGATGCTACGTGACCATTGGCAATGGATGAGTTGGAAGCGATGGATGAGTTGGTAGCGGTGGTGTTTGCTGCATGCTCTGCTTCCCGTGAGTGGCCCCGCCCCCTTGCAGGCTGAGCTCAGCCCACTCATCTTCTCTGCTCCAGCTTCCTCCTCTACAAAATAAAATAAAAACAAATCCTGGTTGAGTGGTATCTTGTGTGTTCTTACCATTACTTCTATTTACAGGTGGTGGGAGTGCTAATGGTCAAATGTAAAGGAACTAACACACTGGGACCTTTCACTGTAATGGGAGGCTTAAGTGTCGTTAGTGTGGTATTTAAATGAGCAGTAATGTGCGTCTGAATAACGACTCACATGGTGCGTATGAGTTCTTACTTTCGTTGCAATTCCTGGATAATAACACTTCAACACAATAGTTTTGATAGGCATATGCTTAATGTTTCCAGTGTAGCAATATTGTATACACATATTCAGTAACTATTCATTAACTGATGCACTGTAATTCATTAGTTAATGTTAAGTTCCATTTTTTTGTATATTTTATATTTTTATATTTCTTATTTATTTAGTTTGTTATATAGTTTAGAATAATCCTGGACCGAGTAGTCCTGGATAGCGAGACCTTGTATTGAATGGGTTTGCTAGAGAGCTGTTCTCACTTATTATCAGCTACTGCCGTTCAGTTCAATATTGTCCATGAACAACTATCAGAGTCACTGCTGGATTTTTGTTTTTTGTCATGTAAACAAAAAAACTAGCTGACTTTAAATTCTCAATTCTGGCTACTGTTCCAATTTCTGATTTCAATCGACTTAACAAAATGGACCAAACCATCTCCATCTCTGTCCACAAACATGCTGAAAGTAAGATCCTAAAACTCTACCTTGTGTAGTTCTGCCCCAGGCTGCTGTGCAGACACAACAAACTATGGGTCTAATGTTTCATATTCATTCCTAAAGGGATAGTCAAGTGATGTCTAAAGCACTGAAAATAATACATAAACCATTTTCTATATGATGCTATACAATAAACTGCAATGTTATAGTCCAACATTTTTCCTTGTTCTCTTAAACAGTGGTAGAAAAAATGTTCTGTTCCTTTGCAGAATGAGCAGTGTATGGAAACTCCTTTGGAAATGCCTGAGAGAGCTTCCTGCCTTCCATGCCTGCTGCAGAGAGAGAGCAGGAGAGAGAGAGAGACAGAGGAAGATAAAGAGAGCAAGATGGAGAGAGAGAGAGGGGGAGAAAAGATGAGCGATAATGACAGGGAGCGAGAGAAAAGGAGAGAGATGAAGCATGGATGGAGGAGCAGAGGGGTTAGAAACACAAAACAACATAGAAATGATAGAACCAGTGAAATCCAATTTAGAGGGCTAATCAGAGGCATGGTAAGGGAGAAGCAGAGGTGAAGGGTGGAGGGTGTGTCTGATGAAATTCTGTGGACACACATCAGAGCTGATGCATTTCCAATGGCATGGACCAGAAAGAGATTGTATGCCTGCCTTTGGCAAACCAACAAAATAGTGGAGGAATTTGACATAGTTATTAAACACAGAAGCTTGGTTCAGGTACAAATCAAAGATTAGATTTCGCAACTCTCCTCTTTCTACATTGTGTTTCTCTACTCTTTATGTGCTGACTGGCCGGTTGTGTATGACAGATGACCATATAACACACTTTTAATTGTTTTGCCATAATCATAATTCTCATCACATTATTGTAAATTGTATCTATCATGTTTCATAGCTGAAAGGTAATTATCCTTTTTTCACAAACAAGCATACTTAGCATCTTTCTTGTGTTCATCATTTCATGGATTGAAAAACTGCAGATCCTATTCTCCAGTGAAGGCTGACATCATCATGCCTCTGAAAAGAGGGGCGTTGTAAATGCTCTTTCAATTAATATGTCATGTTTTCATTGGAAAGGGGGAGGGCGAGAAAGTGTATAATCAACCATGTTTAACGCCAGGGACCCATAGCACCGTCACCGTGCTGATTTATGTGTGGCTAATCTGTTGTTGTGGGTTGGCGTGGCGCATGTGTGCATATCAAGCTAGCGGTTACAGCCCTTGTTATCATAGCCCTTGTTATCATCAGAGAACATCATCAGGGACCCCAGTGGACTCTGAGGTGAGGCAAGGCTGTCGTAGAGGTGTCTTCTATTAACAACACCCCCCACCCCCACCCCAAACCCCTTCTGCCATTATGTCATGCCCAAAGGGGCACATTCCTGCTCCTTCTGTCTATTAGTTCACACTCAGTTAGGAAGCCGATTCAAAATGTGTTAGAGCCAGAGGGTCAAGTGAAGTTTATTCAAATGGCCTTTATCATAGTTACAGTCTCAAAGGGATTCACAGGCCCGCGTTCAGATGAAGTTTGACAGCTACCGCTAGCCCTGTAGCCTTCAAACAAGCAAGGACAAACCCACTCTGAAATCCAGTGGGAAAAGGATGAAACCTTGAACAGGACACATAGGATAAGAGTGCCATACATGAGAGGTGGGTACACATGGAATATGGTAACCGAAGCAAAAACTCATGGACAACTGGACAAATGACTCATTATAAATGGGATTATACCAGTGCTGGTAACTCGTATGCTAAACAAATAATGCTCTTGGCCTTCTAGTTTATCTAAACCTAACCTCATTTGTAACATAAGACCCATTTTGTACAAATAAATGTTTTGTAATTGTTAAAGTTCATGATAATGTTTAGGTGTGGTGTCATTCAATTTCAAAGCCTTCTAGGGAAGAATTTGTCCTGCTCATGCACTCTATTATTGTTTTCCATATCATTGCCATATTCCTCTTCCTTTATTGAATGAGTGTTTTCTGATTTGTGAATTTGAATTCAGATCTATATTTTCATTTAAATTACATTTTGTGAAGTGAATCTATATTTAAATCTTGGTAAGTTATGCGATCCTTAAGTATTGGGTGGGTATGGGGTTGGTTTGTATGGCTCACCAGTGTGTTTTAAGTATTTATTTTCCTTTGTATTATAATTGTATTATTCAGCACTACTCTTATTAAATGTCCAGCAGAGTTCATAGTGGCTGAGGTCCAGGTGGCAGCTGGAGATGCACCAACAGTGTTCGGGTCTTGGGCATGTGTTGTTTTTTGTTTTTTTTCTGGGTTTGATGTGCACATCAGGGAGAGAGCTCCAGCTGGGATTAAAAGTGGATGTTATTCATAATTCAGTGGGTTGTAAATGTGGGTACAATGGACTAATGGGCTAATGGGTGATGTAGCGATCGGGAATAATGGAATAAGGAATAATGAATGTTGAAGTGAAAGAATGTTCGATCACCGCTGGAATCGAAGATTTTCTAATGAGTTTAGACTGTATTTCAATAGTAAGCAAATGAATGTCACACAAAAATATGAATCCTTAATCCATACAAACAGAAGTCAAACCCAAGCAGAGCTCGGAGCGGTTGTTATGGTCCACACTCGACTTTGATTGCTGCATTCACAAGCACCGAACCGAACCGGGCATTCAACCGTACCAGGGCTCAACCGTACAAGGGCTTCAACTGTACCAGAGCTTCAACCATACCAGGGGTTCAACTGTACCAGGGCTTCAGCCGTACCAGGGCTTCAGCTATCAGGTCTTCAACCGTACCAGGGCTCACTCGTGCCAGGGCTTCAACCGTACCAGGGCTTCAACCGTACTAGGGCTCAACCAAACAAGGGCTTCAACCAAACCAGGGCTTCAACAGTACCAGGGCTCAACCGTAGCCAGGCTTCAACCATACCAGGGCTCAACCAAACCAGGGCTTCAACCAAACCAGGGCTTCAACCGTACCAGGGCTCAACCGTACCAGGGCTTCAGCCATACGGGGGCTTCAGTCGTACCATGGGTTCAACCGTACCAGGGCTTCACCCATACCATGGGTTCAACCATACCAGTTTTAAATTAAAAACAAGTAGAGCGCACCAAGATATTGGGTAGGGAAGAGAATTGCATTAACAGCGTTCTTAAGTGGAGCAAATCCTCTGTTCTAATGCCACACAGATAGTAAAGGACCTGTCAACAATGCCTGATGTTCTGAACAAATATCAGTAACTAGTTGCTGATCCGCTTGGGATTCTAGAAGGTGCTCAGTCCCTCGACACCAATGGTCCATCCCTTGCAGAGGGAACACAAAGAGCATTATGCATGAAGCGCAGAAGGCCTGGGAGGGCCCCCCCATGCTGTCACACAGCATGGCATTCACACAGCCCACCCTCTCTACAGGAACACAGTGTGCCCTGTCACACACGCAAACATGCAGGCACACGCAAGCATGCAGGCACACGCACACACGCACACGCACGCACGCACGCACACGCACGCACACAGGCACACGCACGCATGCAGACACACGCACGCACACAGGCACACGCACGCACGCAGGCACACGCACGCATGCAGGCACATGCACGCACACAGGCACACGCACGCATGCAGACACACGCACGCACACAGGCACACGCACGCATGCAGGCACACGCACGCACACACGCAGGCACACGCACGCACACAGGCACACGCGCGCATGCAGACACACGCACGCACACAGGCACACGCATGCACACAGGCACACGCACGCATGCAGGCACACGCACGCACGCATGCAGACACACGCACGCACGCAGGCACACGCACGCACACAGGCACACGCACGCACACAGGCACACGCACGCATGCAGACACACGCACGCATGCAGGCACACGCACGCACACACGCAGGCACACGCACACACGCAGGCACACGCACGCACGCAGGCACACGCATCAACAACTATCAATCAGGGGGTTAAGAGGTGATAATTCCTACAAGCCTTGACCCCCCCCCCACCACTCCTCCACCTCCTTACAAATCCGATTTACAGCCACTCTTCAGTCATTTTGCCCATTTTACACCATTCATCTTGTCAATGAGGGAAGGTGGAATACTAAAAAAGAAGAGGATGGAGCTATTGAAAGACTTTCAAACATCATTGCGTGTCCTATTATTTTGGAGTGTCCAAGTGTCCCTCTTCATCTATACAAGACTAATTCTAATTTATTCTTCCATTTCCGATTCTTTTCCTGCGGATGTAAGCAAAAACACTTTCTACTATTCTACCGGGGAATTTAGGGATGGGATTTAGGATAAGGGTAGCCTAAGGCCACCAGCCAACCCCTCCCATCTCACACCCCCCCCCCCGGGGGGGGGGGGGGGGGGGGGGGGGGGGGGGGGGGGGGGGGCCCCCGCCCCGGCAGAACAGTGACCTTGTGGCCCTCGGCACATGGGAGCCCCTCACCGGGGCACATGGGAGCCCCCGCGGGTCGATGCTGGCCTGGCACCATGCCCACCAAGTGGCACCCCTCAAGTTTGGGCCAGTTCCCGGATGGAGGGATCAATGGTGTGTGTGTGTGTGTGTGTGTGACTGAGAGAGAGAGAGAGAGGGAGAGAGAGAGAGAGAGAGAGATCGAGAGAGACAGAGAGCTAGAACCTGGGGTGGAGCGAGCAGCCAGACTACAGTCCAGCTCATTATGGGATGACCTCACCAGGCCAGTCGCTTGGCAACAGGGAGAGCACTTGAGGATTGTTTTTTGTGTGTCTGTGTGTGTGTGTGGGGTGGGGGGGGGGTGGTCTTGCGAGACCAAACACAGCTGTATTAAGAGTCAAAAGTTGCAATTATATATAAAAAAATGATTATTTGTCTTTAAGAGCGAGTAACAGATGTTCATGTTGCCGTTGAGTCCACTGTTGCCAACCTTTCTGAAAATGTCTGAGCGTGATACTGATCCGAACGGAAAGGTAAATATCTCCGGGATACAGCGGCTTAGGTCATTCAGGAAGCACGACCCAAAACACAATACTGTTGTGAATGTAGCATAGCCTGAAATCTGTTTTGGAAAAGACATTTAAAAAAACATTATGTTCGGTCTGTCCATACACGGCTGTGTGCTTTGGTCTCAAAAGGAAGCTTCCAGGGAGTTTGGACTTTGTATTGGTCTCAAGGTTGCCCGACAAACGCCTACAAATGAAAAAACAGCTTGAGTATGTGTCCTGTGGATCTCACTATGGCTATTTGCACAAAAAAAAAAGCAAAGTGCCTAAAAACAACACAGACACAAACACAGTTAGTTTATTCAGAGTGTTTTTGGTCTGTTTTGATGGTACATTTGGACGGTTTGGGACACTATGATCACTCTGCGAGTCAATAACAACGTGCCGGTCCGGGGCGGGACGGCTGCTCTTAAGTGCCGACTATAAGAGCGGCGGGAGGGGGTGGGGGGGGGCGTGGAGGTTACCTGACTGTCTGGTGGATGAAGTGGTCGGGGTCCTGGGCCGAGAACACGGTGAGCGTGGTCCCGGCCGGCACGCCCTCCTCGAAGCGGATCAGCTTGGGGTTGACGGGGAAGACGGGGGGCTCGTTGACATCCTGGACCGAGATGGTGACCCCCGCCGTGGACTGCAGGGATGACTGGATGCCGCTGGCCAGGTGGGCCTGGTTGGACACCACCACCATCAGCATGAAGGCCCGGTTCATCTCAAAGTCCACGGGCTGGAGCCGAAAGGGGGGACACGGGTGGGGGAAGGGAAGATGGGGGAGGAGAGCAAAGGAGGAAGGAGTTAGCGCTCGGAAGCGGTGTGATGAATCGAGCGTGCCCAAATGTGCTTCGACAGAGAGCATCATGGGAACCCTGCATCAAGAAAAGGCTGTCCGATGTCACCCTACTGAGAAGGAAATATCCTCAAAAAAAACATGCATGGTTAATTAAAGTCATACGTCGAGGCGTCGCAGAGCGGAAACAATAACATCCTCTAAAAATAATAAAATATACCAGAGCAAATGTCAAACAATTACATGTAGTCGCTTGTTACATCCAGACACCATTTTCCTCTCAGTACGTGGTAAAAAAAGAAATACATTAAATCTCAATTTATTTTTGTTACCCATTTACATTTTCAGCCTCACCACACAAGCACAGTTACCTTGACGACGGTGAGCATGCCTTCGTTGGTGACGGGGTTGGTGCGGACGGTGAAGTGGCCGGAGGGGTCGCCGCTGACGATGCGGTACACGGCGTTCCAGTTGACGCTGTGCGGCTGGTCGCGGTCCACCACCGTCAGGTTAGTCACCACCACGTTCACCTTGTTCTCCGGGACCTCGCCGGAGAACTGTCCCGCGAGAGGAGGGTGATGGGGAGGGAGGGAGAGGGAGAGAAAGAGAGAGAGAGAGAGAGAGAAGAAAGGGAGAGAGATATTTTACATTTTAAAGAATATGCTTATGTTGTTGACATAGCTTCACCTGGGGCTCAAAAGATAACGAAATGCATACACGTTATGAAATATTGAAAGCATTAAAAAAGGAAGGTATTAAAAAGACAGAGAGAGGGAGAACGCAAGGGAGAGTGAGAGAGAGAACAAATATGTATCTTGTGAGGACATTTGGAAATGTGGCACTTTTGTCACATTAAAACGAGATTAATCCTGCTGTTCTTTCATTGGTGTCTAATTTTAGGTTAGCATTTTCTAACACAATTGTTATGACTCAACAACAAAATGTCTTTTACCGCACAAGTCAAGCCTCATGCAAATCAGGGCCCATTATCGTAAACGGAGGCAGGAAGTGCTAATGGGACGAGAGACGAAGCAGGAATGATAATTTAAAAGTAGAGCAAAACAGAGGGCAAGCAGGGAAAAACAGCAGTACAGACAGAATTTGCTTAAATATGGATAATACTGAATTATTACTTCCATTATGCAAATACCATCCTTTATCCCACAACGTGTCTGCTTGTACAAAAATCTTCATTTGAGCTAATGGATTTGTTCAATTAATTGTTTACCCATTTCCTTTTTTCTATCTTTTTTTTTGCAATTAGATAAGTACAGTCATAAAGGCATTGGTAGGAGAAAATATTTAGCTAATGATCTTCATTATATTACAATTAAAAAGAAAAGGCTCCCCTCTGAAAGCACGTTTGCTAGCAGCGGCGCCACAGCTGCAGAGCTCTGTGCTGGGAAGCATCTGACTGAGACAAGATGGATGTGAGGAGACACAAAAAAATGCACACTCGTGTGCAAATAGCATATGCACACTGTCTGAGGATAAGCCCGCTTCTGGGCTGCTGCCAGCTGTTTTGTTTTCTTCTTTTCTACCATTTTGCTTCAGCATTGGAATAGCCAGTCTTTACCAAGCCACCAAGTACCACCATCACCATTACCTCCATCACGGTGATCACCATTACCTCCATGGAAATCATCACCTTCACCACCATCAACTCCTTCCAATCATCACCAACACTGTCATCACAAACCACTAACTCAACCACTACAACCACCACCACCACCGTCGCCACCAACACCACTGATACACTCATCCACCCCAACACAGCCAAGGTCTCTGCTGCAGAAGCAGCACCACACGGCCAATCAGCCAATGAAGCGAAACGTGTACTTTCCAACAGGCCCGTGCTTAGCGTGCATCTCCTCCGTTTTCATCCTCACCCCATGCCATGGCACACAAACAGGTCCTGCCTGCTGCACTGTCCGCACAGCTTTTACTGCTGTTTGGCATCAGAGGGAGAGAGAGGGTGAGGGAAGGAGGGCGAGAGAAAAGTGAGGAAGGGAGAGCGACAGAGAGAGAGAGAGAGAGAGAGCAAGTGAGGGAAAGAGAGCGAGAGCGAGAGAAAAAGGAGGAAGGAAAGGAGAGAGACAAAGAGAGAGACAAAGAGAGAGAGAGAGAGAGAGAGAGAGAGAGAGAGAGAGAGAGAGAGAGAGAGAGAGAGAGAGAATACAATGTTTTATCTCAGCACTATTTACAATGGTGCAGACTGTAAGAGACAGGCTTGTTCAAAATGGCCACGCTCTTGAAAATGCAATGTGGGGCCACTGATAAGACCGTAGAGACACAGAGTATTCCAAAGGATTCTGTGTTTACTATAGGTGTGTATGTGTGTATGTGTGTTGTGTGTGTGCTTTTTTCAAAGTAGGCAGCAAAAAAGGTAAGTGTCAAGAAGTTAAATTGGAAATTCAATGGTTGGAAAGTTTGAATGGTTGGCACAGAATTATCTCAAACATACATTTTAGTAAAACTGCATTACCAGAATACATAGTATACATGGTAGATCAAGGAGAAAGCCTTTCAAAATAATATGTATTATTACGAATGTTTAGTCCGCATCGTTCTGATGTATTTAATGTCTGTGTGCACTTCGGGGTGTGTGTTATTATTGCAAGATAGCACAGAATGACGCCCATAGACCGTGATCACATATCGAACTGTGTCTGCGTGCCCGGGATGTGTGTCTTTGTTTGTCTTTATGCACGTAAATGTTATTATGTGTGAGCATGTTAGTATTTTTATAATCTAATGTGTATTGTGTTTATCTCTCATTACTTAACCATATGTGCTGTTTTTCATATGTGCTAGGCTCACTATAATGCATCTTCTGCACTATGCACTTAACATGGGTTACTTTCCGCTTGTATCTGCAAATTAATTGCTCAATAAAACATATTGCTGTGATGTTCTGGTGGTGCCGGTGGTGGTTCTGGTAATGGACGAAATCCTCAGACAATGACCCTGTTTAGAGTACCAATAAGTCCTGGTTAACGCAACGCAATATAGAACAGGTGCACATTCATGCTTACTATGTTTTTATAGCATAGTTATATAATTCAATACTTAGTTTTTTGTGGAAGATACCTTTTGATATTTCTCAGACAGCCAGTGATCTAAAACGATTCTATCCCCAGCACTTATTTTGGAAGACATGTTATGAAGTGGATGGGAAAACTTGTGCCAGTGCTGCTGGCATTCTGAGCCACATTTTAAAATGTAATTTTAAATGTATTTTAACATTTTAGATAAAACATATTTAAATGCTTTGAACGGTCGAATGTTCTTGGATAATTCAATTTAATTATGTAAAGTTAATTGCAATTTTAGCCTTTAACATAATTTAGTTTGAATCAGTTAAATCAAGAATAAATTTCTCCTTATAAACATATATAAATATTTACACATTCAGCCGTTTTAAACAGTTTGTAGCCGAACACTGTTTTTCAGGCCTACAGCATAGACTAACAGAGCTGAAACATTATGTTCTCTGTTTAAAAAGAGACTCATTTTCACAGATTCCTTTTTACTGTTGTTAGGGCGGACTTCCCTATAATAGGCGTTAGCAACGTATCGATGTAAAACCAAGCTAAACTTGTTAATTAAAATATGAAATCCCTTTATAAGTGAAATAAATAACAGGGAGAGTAAATCAAACACAATTATTTTGAATTCCACCGATTTTTCACAAGTGTATAATAAATGCTTTAATATAAAGAAAATGAGTCATTGTATTACCAAGTTACAGTCACACCTGTAGTTCATCTTGTTTCAATGCTTTTAGCTAATCCAAACACATTCACACTTTCCTACCGGTTATACATCTGGCTGCAAAAGGGAACCATGTTTTCCTCCCAGGGGGGAATCTGTGAAACCCTCACACACACACACACACACAGTGCAGTCTATGGTTAACACAGAGAATCGGTCACACTACATCCAAACACTATTAAAATGACTGCTAGGGCAGAGGCTGTAGCGGCCTAATGAGCTCAAACTCTTCCTCACTTGGCTGTTGACGACAACACCAGGGAGTAATGACAGCATTAACTAGGATTAAATGTCCCAAAACGGACTCCCACTGAAATATGTTCATAGATGAGTCTGCTTAAGAGCGCTGTGTCGTGGCACCGTGAAGTAGTAGCCACTGGCAATACAGACATCTGCTTCGCTCGCGCTCTAACTCGCACTGTTGCCGCCACGTCAGACAAGTGTTTCCGTGTGAGTCTTTTTGGAATCCTATTCCGTTGTTTTCAAAACAACTAAATCAAATCCGAAAGGTCGGAAAAAAACAACAAAAGAAGTTAAAGGCTGGTTAAATGGAGGCCCCACCAACACTTGTTTGTAGTCTATTTAAACTTCAACAACTTTCCATCGGAACCAGAAATAGAGCTCTTCCTGTCTGTGTCAAGTGGGAGTGTCTGGGGAACAACATCTCTCAGGGTCCCAGCCGTCAACCCTAACCTGTCACTGCTTGAGTCATACTCCAAGAGTGACAAACGTACAAATTGACAAAAGAAGATGTTCTATAGAGAATTGTATAGAGTTAGTGAGCGTTGAAACACCACAAGGCGATGATACTGTCTTAATGAGTTGCGGCTGTGTTGTTTTCTCACTGCTTCGCCAATGATGTAAAACAACACTCTTGATGGTGAGTTCTAAGCTATTCCACTTAATTAAGTGTCCCTATGTTTTTTTCTGATGCTTCCTGTCAAGAACCATGAATTCCTCGCCTTGCCTTACCCGTCACAACGTACTGAAGCACTCCAAGCTTAGTTGTTTTAGTTAAATAAAGCAATAAGATAGACGAAGCAGAGGCAACAACATCTGATGAAAAGCATTTTCTTGTTGGCCACACAAAGAAAATTGCTTTTTCTTTTAATGTGTGTGATGGAAATTCATCACAAATGACCAGAAAATAACAAGGCGCAAGTAAACTGAACAGTGCTTTGTGAGGACTGGAACAGAGGATGGTTTATTTGTGAGGGCTCGTGGAAATGAGGGAACGATAAAAGTGGGAATGTATTACAATATATATATACTTCCAAGCCTACAAAGTAGAGAACTCAGTTATATACATTGTGTATGTATATGTGCATACACAATGTATGCACACACAAATGCATATACGTATATATGCATTGTATGTGTATGTTTGCAGGTTTGTTTGGGGTCGCTTGGGTGCAAGTGTGTGTGTGTGTGTGTGTGTGTGTGTGTGTGTGTGTGTGCGTTTACGTGCGTGTGCGTGCTTTCAGTGTGTGTGTGTGTGTGTGTGTGTGTGTGTGTGTGTTTGTTTGTGTATGTCTGTGTACCACTATGTGATGTGACAGGACACCTCCGGGTCCAGGGACAGAAGCGGGCAGCGCTGGAGGGGGCTAGAGCCCGGGAAGCTGTGACCGGAGCGCCGGAGGGGCCCGCCAGTCACGTTGTGCTGCACTGGCTCCTCAGGCAGCCGGGGGGCCTCCCATCAGAGCAACACGGCCCGGACTGAGCTGGCAAACGTGCGCTCGCGGAAAAACCAGCGGCGGACAAACGCCGTGCACCTCGCCGGCCGGCTGGACGACGAGGTCGCTGGCGGGATTACAGCCGGGTCGAGTCCTGAGCCCCCCCCCCCCGACACAGACAGCCTCTCTATCGCTGTCTGGTACCCCCAGAACCCTCCCGGTCACATCACATCAATATGCCCCCTCACACACACACACACACACACACACACGCAGGCGCACACACGCAGGCGCACACACGCACACGCACACAGACACAGACACACACACACACACACACACACACACACACACTCAAGTAAGCTGCGCCCACGGCTAGACTGCAGTGCTTCCTGGGCGTAGACAGCATTCAATATATCTATGTGTGTGTGTGTGTGTGTGTGCGTTTGCGTGTGTGTTTGTGAGTCTGTGATGCTCACAGAAGAATTCAGAGATTTTAGACAGATGGATATGAAGTGGGGGGAGGGGGGAGGGAGCACACACAGTTATACAAATTCAGAGACATATGTGCATATGCAAGCCCACACACACACACACACACACACACACACACACACACACACACACACACACACACACACACACACACA
>JAOPJO010000025.1:16711924-16727636 GCA_027123675.1 Molva macrophthalma | reverse complement strand
TGTGTGTGTGTGTGTGTGTGTGTGTGTGTGTGTGTGTGTGTGTGTGTGTGTGTGTGTGTGTGTGTGTGTGTGGCACAGATGTAGGCCAAAAGTATGCCTTTCGCTGTGACTTCCTGCAAGATGAAAATCGAAAGTGAAACCTCGGGCTATCTCTAAATCAGGCAAGGGAAGGCTATATTCACTGATCGAGTTATAAAGTTCTCATCTTGCTTATGAAACAATGCAACTTGCAACTCGTGCATTTTGTTACCTGGTAGGCATTTTAAGATGTCTGTATACTTTCTGCTGGAAACTGTTTTGTCGTCGTCGTCGAATACTATTCGCATATACTTCGGTTGGCCTTGTGCCGCTTTTATTGTTGCGCCTGCGATCCAAAGCACGAGACCCTTCAAAGAGGTCGAAACCT
Source organism: Molva macrophthalma (assembly GCA_027123675.1). Classification (NCBI taxonomy): domain Eukaryota; kingdom Metazoa; phylum Chordata; class Actinopteri; order Gadiformes; family Lotidae; genus Molva; species Molva macrophthalma. The sequence goes on along the minus strand of JAOPJO010000025.1, from coordinate 16,727,230 downwards.
AACAGAGAACCCATCGATGACGAAGAGAATAAGAGGTCGATACCTGACAGAGAACCCATCGATGACGAAGAGAATAAGAGGTCGATACCTGACAGAGAACCCACCGACGACGAAGAGAATAAGAGGTCGATACCTTACAGAGAACCCACCGACGACGAAGAGAATAAGAGCTCGATACCTGACAGAGAACCCACCGACGACGAAGAGAATACGAGAGAGAATGACCCTTACCAGGTTGAACCCACTGATCTTTTGTATTGCTACTACGACACAACCTGGCAAACATCAAGAGATTCCCAACTCGATCGTCGACCCAGAGCCCAGAGAGCTTATGACGTGCGTAGCTGGGTAGTCTTGCGGTTCAATGTATTTGAAGTTTTAATCAATAAATATTTCTGCAAATAATAACAATAAAATGTTTACTTTTCCTCCTGTAGTACAAATTCAATCGATTCGAAAATGCAGCAAAGGACATGTATAACTACAGGCATGACTACCCCGTAAGTATAGGCCTTTATTTTGAATAAAGGCCCTTAAAACAAGCTATCAAAACAAAGCCTTTTTATTTAGACTATATAATTGATTATACTCTTGCAGCTCTCTACTGGCAGAAGGGTCGGGAGCAGAAAAGTAAGTCGTTTATTTATAGTATTAATTAAAATGTATTTTTTATTGTGAGCATATCACCAATTTCCACTTTTCTTTAGCAGATGAACGACATGCCTAATTTAAAATTTTATGTCGGAGAAAGGCCATCTGTTCCTGACGGTAAGCCGCTCCGCAGCTCAATTCAAAGACAAATCAAATCTTTATATTAAACAGAACTTAAGTCTACAATCGAGCCAGCAGTTTTTTTGGCCACACACTTAAGGCAAAGTAAACAATATTGCATTTTTGTTTTAAGGTTTCTACATACACGAGTTTCATAAAGAATGGCGTGGGCAATATTCCAGACTGGAGCAAGTGCATACTTTCATTCAATGGTAAGCCAATAATGAAGAGGACCCGATTTACAGGTCACTGACAAACATTGATGCATATTTTAAACAAATAAAGAAATCAGATGATGATTTGTTCCAAATGCATTGTCACTGAGATCTGATGGTGTGCTATATTTGATTTAGCTTTATGGTTTGCTGGATGCCTAATTACTTGGGGAGGTGCACTGGTTAGAAGTAGAACTACAGATGGAAGGTCCCAGGTTGGAACCTCATTGGGTTATTTTTGATGTAGAGTTGCATGGTCTCCCCACAGAGAAATACGTGCATGTGTTGAGGTTAATACTACACAGTGGCCCTGGTGGGGAGCTGGACACAACACAGACATTCTCACACACACGGCCTGGGGTGCAGCCCTGGGGCTGTTCACTATGGCTGATCACTGTCTCTACCAAAAGAGCTAGCTAAGAAGAGCTAATGCAAAAAAAGGACAAGAACAAATGCAGTCTAAGCTTTAAACAGAAGTTTGAGCCCTTGAAAATAACCTTTTCCTTCTCCCCTTTTAAGGATTTTCCCACTGCAAGAAGTCGGAATGAACGATGAAGCCTTCGTACTGACAAAACAGGAGATTGAGGTGATGCAAATATCAACCAAGAAAATAATATGAAAAAAAAATTCATGTCCCACATGTTTACTAACAAGATTCCATATCTACAGGCTTTCCGTAAGGACGAGACAGCTAAACTCAATCTGCAGGAGTCCTATAGGCTCATGTTGGACTTCTACGGAATTGAGCTCTCTAACCTGGAAACTGGAGAGGTCAGGAGAGCATTACACTGGCAGGAGAGATTCCAAAATCTTAACCGGTAAATAAAATCCCATTCTTACAAGCTAAAACAATATATACTTCAGTGTTTAATACACGATTGGGATTCTTGGGTTGCACTTACTGAAAAAATCCCATGTATCAAATTTTATGTTTTCAAACCGCAATGTCCGTGAGATGCCTACCACTTCCCTCATGACTTCATGTATCTAATACAGTTCACTGTAAGTCGCTTAAATGGTGAATCCTTTATCTCAACTGCAGTTACACTCACAACAACCTGCGCCTCACTCGCATCCTGAAGTGCCTGGGGACACTGGGGTTCAGGCACTACCAAGCCCCGCTGGTTTACTTCTTCCTGGATGAAACCCTTGTGCATGGGAATCTTCCCACGGTCAAGGAGAGCGTGCTCAACTACTTCCTTTTCTCCGTGCTCGATAGGGCACAGCGCATCGAGCTGCTCCGCTTTGCCTTCATCAACTATGAGCCTAAAGAGGAGTTCATCTGGTGCCCGAAGAAGATACAGGAGATTTTCCTTCTGGGAGGAAGCCAGACTGGTCTTTCCAACCTTGCATTCCCCTTACCTGAGGAATTGCCTCAAGTGTGAAAATAGCAACTAAATGATGACTATAACTTAAGTATTAATAAAATGAATGTGTAGTTATTTCATAAATGTTAGATAATATATCCTCCATTATATATATATATAAATAGAGATATAAAGATAAATGCTTACAGTAAATAAATAAATGACATTCCTTTCACTGAACACGTACTTAAATGTTTATATGGAATGCATGGACCTTTTGGTTGTCGACTCTTTAATAGTGTTTACTATGAAATGTGAAATTTAAATACATTTTGGAAACATTGTTTTTTATAACGAGCAGATGAAATGCTATCAGTTCATCCTTTATCATTTTCCAAAGCTGCCCTGTACAATTCTAACACTAAAACCGATTCTGACCTGTGCTTTGAATGCCAATGTTATGTTAATTGACCCAGTTTAGCATTGTTCTGGAGCCATAGGGCATTTCCACCCCAAAAATATGCAAGAAAAATAAATATTCCCCATTCATTTCCCATTTTGACAGCAAAGACCGTTAAGGCCTTGAGGTGTTTACACAACTCGTAACCTTTTATACACTTATAAGTAATCCTCTCCACAAATATCTGGTACAGCCATGAGGGAAAACTCATCTTCTCTTGCTCCTTATTATGAGCAGAACATGATGTTCAGCCCTCAGGCCAAAACTATACACTTTTTGTGTTGGCTCTTGGCTAAAACAGAACTGATGAGAAGTAAGGAAAAGCAAAGGACGAAAAAAAAGTAGTCAAAAAAGGTTTAATTGGTGGATTTGAGTTTCAACAAAATCAACAATTACCTATTTTGTCAAAAGAGCCATGATATTGAAAACTGCTGAAATGTACACATACAGTCTTACAGGTCAACTTTCACATTATCCGTCCAGGATATATGGCTTACAGTTTCTCTACTTAGAAAAAGTATAGTTAAAAACATCAGTATATATACACACACACACATTCGTATTTACAAAAAGAAATTTGACGGTGAGTGGAAATTTGTTACTTTGCATTTCGTTCTTTAAAAAGAGCACATACGGAATTATAGCACAAGTATGATTTAAACACAAACTGCCCAGTGTGGCCATTCACTTATAAATGGCAATACAAGTATGCCAGACCTTCAGTCTATAGCTATTGCAGGTCCACTTAAATACTGTCCATCATATTTACAGAGGATGCTCCTGCCTGTTCTCACAACAGTAACACATGGTCCGAGAGGGAGAGGACTACTAAGAGTTTTTGTTCTCCACATCTGCGTGTCTTTCGCTCTCCCTGGAAACGTCGTGTTTAGCCTCCTTCTTCTCCTCTCTTTTGTCTCTGCTCCTGCTCCTCTCTCGGCGCTCGCGATCCCGGTCTCTGTCCCGGTCCCTAGCGCGGTCTTTCCCACGATCGCGATCTCTATCTCTGCTGCGTCTCCTCTCGCGGTCTCTGTCACGCTCGCGGTCTCGGTCGCGCTCGCGGTCTCTGTCGCGAACCCTGGTTCTGTCTCGATCGTGGTCTCTCCTGTCCCCGTCCCGCCTCTCGCTGTCTCTCCGCTCCCCTTCCTTCCTCTCTCCTTCTCTCCGCTCCCCTTCCTTCCTCTCTCCTTCTCTCCGCTCCCCTTCCTTCCGCTCTCCTTCCCTCCTCTCCCCCTCCTTCCTCTCGCCTTCCTTCCTCTCCCCCTCCTTCCTTTCCCCTTCTCTCCGCTCCCCCTCCTTCCTTTCCCCTTCCCTCCGCTCCCCCTCCTTCCTTTCCCCTTCCCTCCTCTCTCCCTCCTTCCGTTCTCCTTCCCTCCTCTCTCCTTCCCTCCTCTCCCCTTCCTTTGTCTCTCCCTCCCGCCTGTCTCCCTCCCGCCTGTCTCCCTCCCGCCTCTCCTGCCTCTCTCCCTCCCTCCTCTCTCCCTCCCTCCTCTCTCCCTCCCTCCTCTCTCCTTCCCGCCTCTCCTGCCTGTCCCCCTCCCGCCTCTCCTGCCTCTCCTGCCTCTCCCCTTCCCTCCTATCCCCATCTCTTCTGTCCCCTTCCCTCCTGTCTCCTTCACTCCTCTCCCCTTCCCTTCTGTCTCCTTCCTTCCTCTCTCCATCCCTCCTCTCCGGGTCCTTCTCCCTCCCTCTATCCCTCTCTCTGTCCCGGACTCTCTCCCGGTCGCGCCTCTTGTTTGCCTCTGGGTCCCTGTGTCTCTCCACCTCTGGGTCCCTGTGTCTCTCTACCTCTGGGTCCCGGTGTCTCTCCCCTTCTGGGTCCCGGTGTCTCTCCACCTCTGAGTCCCTGTGTCGCTCCACCTCTGGGTCCCTGTGTCGCTCCACCTCTGGCTCTCTGTGTCGCTCTACGTCTGGGTCCCTGTGTCTCTCCACCTCTGGCTCCCTATGTCTCTCCACCTCTTGGCCCCTACTGTGTTCCCTGCTGCGCTCCCGGCTTCGTTCTCCGTCTCTCTCCCGGTCCCTCTCTCTGCTTCTGTCCCACTCCCGCTCTCTGCTCCAGCGCTTACCCTGGGCCCGGTCCCAGGAGGGCCTGCCCGCATGCGGGGGGCCTTCCCGATCCCTGTCCCTGCGGCGGTCCTCGGCCATCTCCCTCTGCCTCTCCTCGGGGAGGTGCGCCTGTCCAGCAGATGGTTCTCGGTGGCCTCCTTCGAAGCGGCTCAGGCGTTCTAGCCCCCGAGGTTCTGAGTCCTCGCGCTGGGAGCTGCTCCTTCTCCTCATATCGGGGGAGTGCTGGCGCCAGTGCTCTTCCCTGTGAAGGTCTGGACTCTGGCCTCCCATGCGGCCCGGCGGCACTATCGGGCCCTCGGATGGGGTCGGCAGGAGCGGCCCGCTGTGACGCGGGGGTCTAGTCTCATCCGGCAGTCTTTCGAGGCGGTACCTCTCTGCGATGAAATGATGAGGTGGGTGTCCCCTGTTCTCTGGAGGAGCTGGGCCTCGGTGGTCCTCAAAGGATCCCCGATGGTGGGGTGGAGAGTGAGCTCGGGGGTCTCTGTAATGGCTATGTGGATGGAAGGACTGGCTGCTCTCCTCAGGTGGACCTCGTCGATCTGGATAGGGATCCGGCAGCGGGCCCCTGAAGGAGGGACCTGGAGAGGGAGGCGGTGCTTGAGTGTCTTTATACATGTGCAGAGGATTGGGGTGTTGATGCTGGTCCATGGCCTGCTTGAAAGCACTCGCGCCTTCTTTGTTGTACTGATCGACGGGGCCTCGTGGAGGCTCGGCCATGGGGGGTTGGGCCACATGGTCCCGATAGGGAGCGGGCGGCGGTGCCCTGGGTCCGGGGAAGTGGGGTTGGGGCGGGAGTCTGTTGTCAAAATGACTGAGAGGGGGGCCAGTAAAGGGTGGAGGAGGACCTCTGGAGCCATGGAAGTTGAATGGTGGTGGAGGTCCAGAGAATCGCGGCGGAGCCAAGCTGTTTTGTCCGTCAAAAGCAGGGGGCATTGGGAGACCTTGTGGGGGCCCTTGCGGTCTAATGTGCTGGGGTGGCATAGAGTGGTCAAACATCTGAGGAGGTCCTCTCTGGCCCATAGGCTGGAAGGGGAGTGATGGTCCTCTGGCAGGCATTATATTCTGGGGAGGAGGTCCAGGAGGTGGCTGCTGCTGCTGCGGCTGGCCGCGCCACTGGTTCTGGTTCTGGTAGGGGGGATAGCTGCCGGGAGGCGGGCCGTACTGCTGACCACCATCGCCTTGCATCGAGGGACGAGGGCCATGCATAGGAGGAGGCACCTGGATGTGTGGAGGGTGTCCCTGTATGTGTGGAGGGTGTCCCTGGATGGGTGGAGGGTGTCCCTGGATGGGTTGAGGGTGTCCCTGGATGGGTTGAGGGTGTCCCTGGATGGGCTGATGGTGTCCTTGGATGGGCTGATGGTGTCCCTGGATGGGTTGAGGGTGTCCCTGGATGGGTTGAGGGTGTCCCTGCATGGGTGGATGGTGTCCCTGCATGGGTGGAAGGTGTCCCTGCATGGGTGGAGGGTGTCCCTGCATGGGTGGGGGGCCTGAGAGCCTAGGCAGTATGGCCGGAGGGATAGATATAGGTGGTGGACGATCCATCGGGGGTGGTCCTTGCATTGGAGGGAGCCCCATCTGGGGCGGGGGGAAGCTGGCAGGCTTGGGAAGGTCAGCCGGAGGTCTGTACTTATTTGAGTTGTAGCCTGAAGGAGGCATGTGCGGCATGTGGGAGGAATGGTCTCCCATTGCACTGCTCTTAGTAAGCACTGGGATTGAGGACGTCATTGTGTCTTCAGAGTCATCATAATAGTCTGGATCTTCCTCATACTTTGAGTCCTCGCTAGTTTTGAGAATATGGTCAGAATTAGGCCAAATGCTGAACTTTTCCTCCTCGGTTTCGGCCATAAATGGCTCAGCTTCCTCTTCCTCCTTTTCTTCTTCTTCTTCTTGTTCCTCTATGAAGGTTGCCTTTACTTCGGGATCCTCCTGCTCACCCAACAGGGGAATTGAAACCTCTTCCATGTCTGACTCCATGAATGGGAGAACCTCCTCTTTCTTCTCCGGCTGAGGCAGGAAAAGTGGTACCTCCGCTTCTTCTGACTGTTCAGAGACATGAACTTTGTCCACTTTGGCCAATTCAGGTTCTTGAACATCGGGCTGTGAGGGTGGAGGCATCTCTGCCGGCTGAGGAGACGCCTGCTCCTTCTCCTTCTCTTCTTCCGGCTCCTGCTGTTGCTGCTCCTCTTGGCTTGGCTGTCTCTTGCTGGCTAGAGCCTGACGAGGGTCCCGTCTCTGGTTGATTAAAGGAACGACCGAGGAAGACTTCACCAGCTCTTCGACTTTTTTGCCCAGCTGTAAAAGATGACTATTTGCAAGGAGGGACTTGGTTAACAGTGCGTCTGGAAGGGAGAACGGGGCAGATATCACTTTGTCTGTCTGGTCTTTTGGTGGGCCATTTGTTCCCGTAGCTTTAGCTGGACCTGGGACTACGGGTTTAACCTCTTCGAAGATGGAATCGTCCTCTGGGTCGTACGCCACATCATCCGCCTCACCGGCCATGGCCTCAACCTGCTTGGGGACTAACGGTTCCTTGATGGCGTGAACGGGTTTCAGAGGTGCACCGTAACCCTTGCCGGGGTCGTATTCTTCCTCGGGGTCATACGGCCGATCGTCCTCATCCTCTTCCTCCTGGCGCTCTTTGGAGATCTGTCCAAACTGCTGGACAATGGGATCCAGTAAAGTAGCCGGGGGAACCGAGGGCTCGCCACCGGGTTGGGAGGGAGAGTTGGAGGCCTCCGAGTCATGCTTCTTCTTTCCAAACAGGGTGTTGAGGATGGTCTGGAGAGGGGTGGCGCTGGCAGCCGAGGAAGCAGCGGAGCCCAAAGAAGACAGCGCGTCTGTTCCGATGGGAGCAGCCATGGTGGCCGGTGCCTTGACCGAGGACAGAAGGGAAAAGATAGAGGAGACACCGGCTGTTCCAGAGGCGCTAAGGGGCGGAGGTGAGCCCGGAGGAGTGGTGCTGAAGGGAATTTCCAAGCTCGACCGTAGTGTCTTCTCAGCTTTGACGGAGGCCATTGGCTTGGGGAGGCCTGTGTCGTCCATGTCTTTGGCTTGGATCTTCGAACGTTTCTCCTCGATTTCTATTGGAGCTCCGGCCCGCTTCCTGTCCTTCTGGCAGATCAGCAGCCCCAGGAGCAGGTTGGGTCGGGCTGGTTCAAGTCCTGCAACATAGACACAAAGAAAAACATCTTAGGAAATTCTGGGGTACACGATATTTGAAATATATACATAAGTATAAAAAAACAACCAAGAGTTGGATCATGTGTATTACTTTTATTGTTGCATCTCGTTTTTTGTGCATTTAGTCCCAACCTGGTGAGTGGCTTGCACAGTAGTCACATGCATGCTAAGACTCTGTTTTACCATGTGATCAAATTAATTTGATCACATTTGAATGAATTAGGAACACCTACATTAATCTGGCCAACAAAAGAGACAGGATTAATAAGGTGACACCAACTTGAACTGCCCACCCTCCTGTATTAGAAACCATGTGTCAAACGTGTGATACATGGCAGAGTCCCATTCCAAACAGAGCATGTGTATAAAGTACAGGTGCATTCCAGGAAAGAATAAAAATAACAGAAACTAGGCTACAGCCTCCCACCCTGCGGTGCAAACAATCCAAGAATCCCTCCATTCAAATCAAATGGCCAATACTTAACCACTTCACCTGAAATAACAAGGGGTAATTACCTAAAATAATTAAAGGTGATGATGTGGGCAGGCTGTTATTCGAGTGTAATTTGCTAGAAATGGCAGCTATCATCGAGTCAAATGCGCTATCTGTGTGCAAATATCTTGTCTTCGCCTGCCTCTGTATGAGCCCATTTAGATTTGAGTCCGCTCCCAGCTCCTTTCTGAACCAGGGAATCAGGGCATCTCTTCCCTGTTTGATTCGGGGCCTCCATCTTGCCTAGCAATCATTGATGCAACACTTCTCAATGGCGGAGAAATGTAGGCAGGGAGCCGACATTCTTTTTGGTTGTTTTGTTTCAAAACTCGTTTTCTCTTTTCTGCGCTCTCTTTACAGCTCTCGATTCTTACCTACAGCAGCGCTAAACCCTGATAGTCTCTTCAAAGGTGTCGTACTCGGTTGTTAAAAACCTCACGGCGCGGTGGTATGTTTTGTTCTCTCTCCGGGCGGGACAATGCGTACCTGGGCCGTCGAAGGGGAGCAGCTTGGAGGGCAGTGGGTCCCTGGCGCTCAGCGGGATCAGGTAGAGGTCTTTGATGCGCCGGTTGTTGTTGGCCACCACACCAAAGCGCTTCCTGCTGCTGAAGTACGAGTAGAGGGACACGTATGCCACCTCCTCCTCCTCCGTGGCCGGGTGGAACCGGATCAGACACAGCTCCTGGAGGAGGAGGGCCGGAGAAAAGGAAGGAAAGGAGAGAACCAAACAGAGAAATGAGGAATGGAAGAGAGAGAAAGAAAAAGAGAAGGACAGAAGTAATGCAATGAAGGAGCAGGAAAGAAAGAGTGAAAAGGAAGAAAAAGAGAATGAAAGAGAACGAATTGAAGAAAAAAAGAAAGAAGGAACAAATGAAAGAGCGAGTGAAAGAGCGAGCAAGAGAAAGAGAGATTAAAGAAGAGATGTACTGTTATGAGCTAATATACAAGTTAAGTTAAAAGGCGTTTGAGGACTTCACAGAGTCTTTCGGACTGAGCTTTGTGAAACCAACCTTGGACAGGGAGGTCTTTAACTTCCCCACGTAATCCCACACTGTGCTGGGGGAGATACGTCCACCAACATGGATGGTGTCTGGCAGGTCCTGCACAAGGTGAACAATATTGATTCTGATTAGATTGAACAAATGTGATTTCATACATAGAAGACAGAGAGTGAGAGAAAGAGACATTATTATACAGTGTTTATATAGCACCAACCTCCTTCAGATATTCAAAGGATCCAGACACCAAGAAGGCCTTTGTGGCGAACTTTGCCACGGACTGCATGTTAATGAACCCCTTCCAAATCTTCTCCTGGCCGTGGAGGAAGATGGCTGTCTCTCCCTCCAGGGGAGGATCGGTTGAACTGTAGAACCAAAACAAAGCATTATTCTAGAAGTATATACAAAATACAAATATTCAAAAGCTATATAAGCTAAACTGCAGATAAGAGGCAGAAATATGGAAAATACAAGACATTGTACCCTGATTTTGCTGCTTTAGATGAAGTCACTGAAGGTGGGGGGGCGGGAGGCATGGGCAGAGGCCCCTTCGGTGCCAGCTCCACTGGGGGGACGACCAGAGGGGCGGGGGGCTCCGATGACGAGAGGGGCAACACTGGTGGTGTTTGGGGGGGGGTTTGGGTGACCGTGACGCTGGCTCCGTGCCTGGCCATGCGGGGGTCTCTGCGGGTGATGCTCACAGAGGATACCGTTGGCATGGTGATAGGTGCTGGGGTCATGACCGGCTGTACCAGACCGCCGAAGTCATCCTGGTAGAGCTGAGGCTGGGCCTGTGGCTCGGAGTGGATAGGAGCATCCATGCTGGGCTGATACACGGGTGGAATCTGGTGGTAGGAGAGGGTGTCTTGGTGTTGATAGGCCTGGGGCCCCGGAGGGGGGTAGGCTGCAGGCATGTGTGGCTGGTAGGCAGGAGGAGGGGCATCCCTGGACGAACGCAGCTCCTGTCTGGGTGGCTTGGCCTCGGGCTTCTTGGCAAGTTTGGCTTTCTTGGCAGCCGGCTCATCTTCAGACTTCTGACCTGGAGGTACAGAACATAGCGTGTGTTGCAGTCAACTGGGCAGATTTGTCTTTTTTATTATTATGTATCATTTGTATACCCCTGTCCTATTGTAATGGTAGTGATCATTTTACGCGTTTCAAGTTTTATATGTTCTGATTATTTACCCGTGCATATCTTGCAGTTGAGGTCGAAGATGTGCGTCTTGTGTTCGGCGGTGGTGTCTTTGAGCATGTTGCTGAAGATGTCCGGCATGCCGCTGCCACCCGCTCCCTCCGCCGCCGAGCCCGGAGCTGAGGAGGACGGAGTGGAGCTCGACTCCTCTTGATCCTGAGGACACGGAGCATAACGCTCAAGTCGCCGCCTTCCATAACCAGGTGGTAGACAATGCATAGCTACGATATGTGTGGCAGCAAAAAGGCACTACTAGTGTGCATGGTGATCTTTTGGGGAAATAGACAGGTGTCGTAGAAGAGAAGATAAAGAGCGCAAGCGTAAGAAGACAGATTGTTAACGCGAGTATTTTGTAAGATAACAGAACCCAGTGAAGCCACAAAAAGGAAATGTGATTAGGAGAGGAAGAGAAGAGCATGCCACCACTTACTGCAGCGGAAGCCATGCGAAAAGGTGGCAAGGCAGCAGGGATACATACATCGGCATCTGACGTCGGTGGAGCGTCCTCCACATCCATGCTATGGGAGCCTGACTCCCGCCTGTGGCCTGATTTAGAGTACCCTGAGTGGGATCGGCCACTCGAGGTCTGGGCCTTGAGGGGCGGAACAAGTTGGATTATGATTCCTGAATTGAATTAATTCATTTGAATGCATTCATCTAATACATAAATAACCAAATAACAGTCATGGAAATACATGAATACAATGTGTTTACCTAAAATCAAACATACTCAACGAAGACGAAAGGCCCCCATACCTATATTGCGCAATGTATACTCTTTTAATTTAAACATTAATGAGATTGTGTTACATACTTGTCCAGCTTAATCGGAAGAAATGTCAAAGCCTCATTGTTTTCTGTGTACCAACAAACACCCTTACCTCAGGGTCAGGCTTCCTCCATTCCGAGATCTCTTTAGAGAGCAGCTCCTCTGCACTCAGTCTGACCAGCCTGAAGGGACTAACATCCCCCCACACCACCCTGTAGAACAGGCCCTGCCACAAGCATCACAAGCAACATATGAGTACAACTTGTCAACTCTGAAGAACACGCAACAAGCCACAGTGTCAAACAATTTTGATCCATTCAATGAGATGATGGGGACAGTGCCTATGATATTTTGCAGGCACACTCACTTTGTTTTTGGGGTCCTTCAGGTTGAACATGAGGGAGCGGTACTTGTTCTTGTACTTGCTGTCCGTGTTCATGCACAGGTTGAACATCTCCTTCTCGATGGCCACCGCCATCCGGCCCACCTCGCTCTCAGTCATCTTCAGGTCATCGCTGTCACTCACCCTGATCCCACACACACACACACACGACAACCGTTAGTGAATCCTTGCATCCCTACAAAAGGTAATTCGAGACACTAGCATTTAGACAATGGTTGTGTATTATCTCTCGTGTGTTACATTTGCAGAGATACTCACCTCTTGTAGAGAATGTCCGTGAGGGAGCGGCGGATGTTCTGCCTCATCTGGTTGTTGGGTGGAGGCGCCGGGGCCCCGGAGGGCGCCAGGGAGGCGGTCGGCTGGGAAGGCCTGGACGAGGAGTGGTTGGACGGGGCAGAGGAGGCCGAAGATGGCGGCACTCTGGAGGAGGAGGACGAGGACGAGGAGGAGTGGCTGTTGGACGGGGGGTCCTTCTGCGGAGCCTGCTTCTTCGGGATGGTGAAGTTGGACTTGGTGACTCTCAGCGCTCCTGTGATGTGCACGGGGCCGGCTGGGAACGGGGAAGGGGTCGGAGCAGAAGGCGCGCCTGGTTTCTTGGACTTTGGGGCGGGTTTGCCAGCGGCCGTTGCCTGCTTCCTGGTGGCCCTTGAGCTGCCCTGAGGGGAAGGCTTCCGGCCTTTCGCCTTTGCTGGTTTGGAGGCCGGAGACTTCTTGTTTTTGACCGGTGTTGTGGAGGCGGAGGGCTTCTCAGCAGGAGCCAGCTCTTTCTGCGGCTCCTTAACCTTCTCACCCTGCTTCTCCTCTTTTGGGGGCACTGTGGAAATAGGAAAATTAGATCAACCGTTAGAAACACATACTCGTACTTCATAATTATTCATCAATAGAATAAATAATTATAAAACACTTTTCAGAACTATGACACAAACTGTATGAATATGTTACTACTCGTACGGTGGAGAACAACAAAATGAAGGTATGTTCAGAGTTCAAATATGGATGCCAACTATGTACAGGTCAAAACATCATATGTACACGGTAATGTTTACTGGGTGGCAATCGTACGCAAGTGAATCATGTGTACAACATACATTTCAGATAAGACAATGGTCCTATTTAATGGATTTCAGTGAATGTGGACAGGTCAACCCAACTCTCTCCCCAACACACAATCCTGAAAAACATTCAACAGGAGGTTCACTGCTGAAAAGTTTTATTTACATTAACTGTTTGTTCAACATTTAGTGACATTTGTCCAGCTTCCAGCAATGTAAAATGAGTTAAAATGAAGTATTAGTTTAGGAATTATAATAGAAAATACATATGTATATGTGAAATTCTGAAAGCAAATCCAAGTTTGATCTTGTTTTGAGTTCTACCATAATTTAACTCTTTAGATGACTTCACTTCCACCCTACATGCTGTGATGGTTGAACACTGTTCAGCCAATGCAGCAGAAACCAACAGATTCTTGTCCTTTCAGAATGTGTTCAATAGTTTGAGTTAATTAGCAGTAATACAACTAAACGTGTCATTTGTCAACACATATTACATAACCATAAACAGTACTTAGTTTTCACTCCAACACACCAAAATAATCAATCCTAATCTACCCCTGCTGTTGTACTCTTGCCATGAAGGGAGAGAAATCTGACTTGCATCTTGGACTCATCCATGTGCACACAAGGAAGTTATATAATGGTGGATAAATCCTGACTCATACCACAAAATAAAAGATACAACCAATTGTATGTCAGTATAAAACTTTCAGCTGCTATAGTAAAATTTGCCCTTGTGCTCAGGTGTCATTCCACATGTAACCAATAGCCTATGCAGCTCCAAATCTATAATTAGTATTCAAAAATCACTAATGGGAAACTATCCAGTTCTCCTGAAGCGGAGTTAATCACCGAGTACAATATATCAATCAAAGATGTATAAAACCTGAATAAATGCTATAGCGCAACATTGTATAACAAAGTCAAAAAAGCCAAACGTGCAGACTTTCCAGGGCCATCTGAAGTCAATTATCTATTCATCAGTATGCAGGTACATTGAAGCTCAGAGAAAATAAGTGCTGGGTATTGTATCACACTGTATAAATGCAATAGTGACGATACTGCCCAAATTTCCCATCTGAGGTTACTAAAGTACCATCTTAGGCAAAATGCCTTTGCGGTGCATCAGACCGTGGCTCTTAATAATAACCAAACAACTCACTGAGCCCTTATAGGAAACAACAGAACTGGGCAATTAAAAAAACGACGACTTAAAAAACCCATCAGATGTGAGGCCACTATCATCAAGTGTAGGGTGTGTGAAAACGTCCTCTTCTGCTCTCCTCAGTGGGGTGTGGACTGCTCGTCTTCTGGTGTTAGGGTCCAAAGGTCCATGTTGTGCTGCAGTCGGTCTCTCTCAGCTCCTGCTGCGGTGACTCTATCTGGTCTGGTCTGATGCAGAGGCAGATCTTCCTTTTCCCCTCTTGGTAGGCTGGGTGTGCAGGTCGCCGTGGTAGCCATCTTCAGGGGTAGGTGCGTATGTGTGTGTGGGTCCGGGCAACCCATGCTCGTTTAAAAAAAGTGGTGCTCAGAGCAACCCCACAGCAAGCCAAGACACCGCTCACATCAATCAATCGAGGCATCCAAAAATCTGTCATAATCACCTTTTATTTTAAAGCCAGTTTGCCATCAGTGGTGATGCATCACAATCAATAAATAGTATTTCTTAAAGTGCTAAGCAGCCTGCTACCCAGAAGAGTAAGGGTACAGCCCAGGGTTGTGCTGGACATGTTCATGCCCAGTGTCAACGGGGAGCTACGATAGCTTTATAGTATTTGCTCCCTTAAACTCTGAGGAGATCAAAAGCCACAGAAACCTACCTGCTGGAGACGCAAGGACCCTGAACCACACTGACTGCACAGCTGACGAAATCAGGTTGCAGACCCGCACAGGTGAAAAGAAACGGGTGATTTCATTTCAATTACACAGACACAAACACACGCTCACAGGAATTTCACAGGGAGGCACTTTAGGCAGCTTAGTAGATTCCTAGAGGAAGTGAGATTCAGTGCTGGTCCGCCATTTGTCCCTTCATACGAGTCTTCATCGGAGACCCTTGAGTTTCAACAACCTGTACTTTAAACTCAAATGCAAAACTGCTCAAATACTTACCCATTGCCACATTCGTCACTTACCTTTCCACCCGGCCGAGAAAATACACTTCAACATCAATATAACAACACATTCAAGTTATATATTAATGTCTGGCGTTACCATAGGTTCCTCTTCAGACAATATCCTGCCTTCTGTGCATTCATGCATGGTTCACCAATAATAAAAAAAGGCATTATGGTTACACATAAACTAGGATGTGGATGCATACAGCCGATGTATGCGAGCGGGGGGGGGGGGGGGGGGGGGGGGGGGGGGGGGGGGGGGGGGGGGGGGGGGGGGGGGGG
>JAOPJO010000025.1:16688868-16711824 GCA_027123675.1 Molva macrophthalma | reverse complement strand
TGCTGGTGGGGTGACGCCTCTCCTCTTTTGGCTGCTAGCTCCTAGATGCAGGGAGCTAGTGGGTACCTCGCCGCACAGGGCGTGATTTACGGAGACCGTCTAAAGAGATACATACACTTTTTGTTTAACACTGTTGGTGATATGGGTGTAGTCTTTTCTGGCGTGACGGCATTGTAATTATGGTCGCAGGACCAGGAAGCGGCGGCTGCCGGCGGAGGATGCTCCCGGGCGTGCTCGTCGTCGTCTTCGCCGTGCGGCTCTGCGTCGCTGTCTTCCTCGCTGTCTGATTCGCTGTCGTCCTCCAGCTCCTCCGCAGTGGCTTTCGTCTTCTTCCCGCTGGCGGCGCTCCTCTGAAGGGGAGGAGACGGAGAGACGGTCAGTCAGTGAGATAGTAAGAGAGAGAGAGAGAGAGAGACCAGCGTCTAGGGCTGGAAGGAATTAATATGCTGCAGTACATTTCATTATCATTCCAGCCCAAGTGTCAATTAGTGCAGTGGTTCTCCATTTGACTAATTAACCCCCCTTTATAGATATTTTGGACCGCCAGGTACCACCTTCACCAGAACAAAATCAGAACAAAATTTATATGAAGTAAATGGATATAAATTCTACATTTGCATGTTATTTTGTGTAAACATTAAAATGACATGCATGGTGCAAATATTTAGTGAGAAACATGGGCTCGTGCCTCACTTAAAATCTGTCATATTTATATGGTAGGCCCTTCAGTTTCATCAAATTTTATTAAGATGGTAATGCGATTCCTCTAATATTATTTAGGTTTGTTCGTAACCAATATTAAAACAAAAACGACAATTATTCCTCTCCCCCCCGCAATCCATTAATTAACGCCTAGGGGTACATGTGCCACAATTTGAGAAGCAAGCAACAAGAGGCTATTAGAAAGAAGACCGGATTTGTTTTCCACAGACTTGCCTGTCATCAGGGCACTGCCATTAAACAACAACCACTCGCCTCATTATCCAACCAAGATCAACCAAGTTTGCATCTTGCTTTTTGCGGGGGGCAGTAATGTTCTTTGTCCTTCGACCAATTTAATCCTTGATTTCTTAGGACCATGACTTGTAAAATACGTTTAAAGGCAGCCATTTTAAACACCAAACAGCATTATGTTTGCCCTTTTGTATATGCTTAGTTTACATTGTTGTTTTTTCAACAAATATGCTAATGTGATTCTTACCCAGACTTGATATCAAGATTCAATATTTAGCAATCCAGATTTTTTCAATACAAGAATCACCAGCCCAACCAATCTAAAAACCATCTTTCCAAATAATCACAGTGGAAAAAGACCACTATGATTCAATAAATCAATACATGTTTTGCTTTAAAAGGATCTTTGCTGACTGAAAATACAATCTTCAGGGTAATTCCTTTTACAACAGAAATAGACGTGTAGTCAGCTCTATTTCCCTGTAACCAACATTATGATGGTGTCACCATGTCTGATTGGGCTAGCCATACATTCAAACCACAAATAACAACGATAACGGTTAGGGAGTGGAATTTAAGAATCAATACACATGCCTGCAGAGGGAATAGGAAGGTAGCAGAGATGACCTAGTCAATGATTCATCATGAAAACAAGCCTGCCTTTGAGGTTACACCATTTCGGATCACTGGTTAGCAAATACATTACCGTGTACATGGTTCATATCTACTATCTGGGATCATCAGCACTTCACAGTACACAGCCGCTTTCTCGTTAGACTCATTTCATGTCAGGTTTACGCCATTTGTAACATTTGGCTAGCTTTAGCAAGAGTATGAGTATAACTATAGCCATATATATAAAATACAATTATAAATCATATAGATCAAAGACTTAATTTCAAATGACAAAAAAAACACAAAATGATAATACAATTAGGGGCTTTCAAATGCCAAATAATAATAGCATTAAAATCCCTTAATGTGAGGCTACATAAGCAGATCATTCTAGCTGGTTTACCCAAACCAAACTTTAAACAGGCAGTTTATTTACATCAGAAAACCTTTAAACATTCTGGCAATGTATTGGGGATTCCCCCAAAATAAGCTGGGGGTTCCCCTATAACTGCTTCTCCAAAAAGACATGTAATAAACTGAATTAACAATTTCTATACACAAAAACTAACAGCAAATCATACATCGTCTATGGAAATTACGATGTCTAGAGGTTCATTTTATTGACAAGGCGGAAGAGTCCAGATTTACCCAAGACAACTAAAATCCGATTCAGCGGCCACAAATCCTTACATCACAAGTTAACGTGGGCTCAGGGAGTTAACCAAACTCATTCATATTCTACAAATTGAGACCAAATCCATTCAAGAAGTTTGACCCCTATAAAGTGAAGGACTCAACCAGATTAAAAAGGCACTGCGTCTGTAGCGGTCCCGTGTTACCTTGGCAGTAGACTTGGCGCTTGGCTTCCTCTGACCCGTGGCCTTCTCCTTGGGCTCCTTGGCGTCCGTGAAGGACTTCATGGCCGCCGCCGCGTGCTTCAGGATGCACACGTTGCCGCAGTAGACAGAGTCCGGCTGGGCGTTGTTCTCGCAGCCGGGCCCGATGCACTTGGGCAGGGAGGAGCTGTTGGCCTTCACCTCCGCCGTCTGGTCAGTTCCCAGCGCAGGCGTGGTCTTCACCTCCACGTTGGAAGCCACTTTCTGCTCCGCGTTTGGCGCCACCTTGTGGTCGGCGGAGGGGGGTGACTTCAGCCCCGCCGTCTGCTGTAGTGCCTGCTTAGAGCCACGGAGCAGGCGCAATTACATTGCAACATAGCTTTGGATCATGTAAAGTTGCTTTGCACTCCAAATACAACAACAACTGTCAAAACATTGTTTCAGCGGTTGTTATTGTTTTACACTGCAACACGAAGAGGTGTTTCCTTACAATAATTAAATATAACATTATCCTGCTTTAAACCGTAAATAGAGATGCACAGACATTGATTGGGTCACCAGAACGTACCGGTTGAAATATCTTGATCTTCTTCTTGCCGGTGGGGTTGGTGGCCTTCTCTATCCGGCCCTTGATCCCCGGGTCGTCCCCAAGCTTCTCCTCCGCGGCTCCACCCAACGTTGAGGGGGCCGCGGTGGCCTGGTTGACCCCAGAGCCAGGCTCCGCTCTCCGGGACTCTGCGAGGGCCTTGGCGGCGTCCAGGCCCGTGGCCAGAGCGCCGGTGGCGGGCCGCAGCACCTGGCTCTTGCGGGCGGTGCAATTGGGGCAGACGTAGTCCTCGCCGTTCCGCTCCATGAGGCGCCCGCGGGCCTCCGTGATGCCCACGCAGTCCCCATGGAACCACTCCTCGCAGCGGTCGCAGCAGATCATGAACCTGGGCCACACGTACGTAAACAACGGTAAGTGGCCATGCTGTCAGAACACGGGCATATGGCTTTAATCCACACTGATGAATGACTTTGAACAGACCAACATAAAATAAATGATAGCACAGTGGTACGGGTGTTTGACTCCCAGGCGAAGGGTCTGAAAGAGTCAGCAGTCTACCACAAGTTTTGCTTTGGACCAAAATACCTGATAAACAGAAAGTAACAGTAACACGATTAGATAAAGGCATTCCAACAGGAGGAAAGGGGGTGTACCGTTTGTTATGCTTCTGGCGACAGATGCAGTAGAGGGCATTGGGGTCATAGCCTCCTTCCTCAGAGTCAGACGAAGAGGAGGACGATGTGGTGGACGTGGAGGTCATGGAGTCGTCGTCTTCTTCGTCATCGTCGGGGCCTTCCGGAGACCTGCGGTTCTGGGTGGACGGCTGGGCTGTATTGGGCCTGTTGGGTTCTCTCCTTGCCGTGAAGGCTCCCTTCATGGCGGGGGCAGGAGGAGGTTTACCCAGAGCTGGTGTCACTGTGGCGCTCTTATTTGACACCTTCTTTTTATTGGTGTAGGTTCTGATTGGCCCACGCTTCACAAAGCCCCCAGGAGGCTTCTCCTTGCCTTCCTCCTCACTGTCTTTTTCACTCTCCCTTTTTGGCTCTTCTTTGACCTTCTCTCCCTCGTGCTCCTCAGGCTTCTCCTCCTCCTGCATGGCCTCCTCCTGCTTCTCAGGGTGCGGCTCTGGACCGACCTGTGACGAATCCCCGCTCTCCTTCACCTCGTCTTTGGGACAGGCCTCCGTCACGTCCTCCTGTGTCTCCTCCTGGCTCTTGTTCTGCGGCTGGCCCTTTGTGGCGGTATCTTCGCAGCTGTCCTCTTCATTCTCTGAGCTTCCGTCGTCTTTGGTACTGGTGGCACCTCCTCCGCTGCTCCTCGTCATCCTGCCCCTCCGGGCCTTGCCGGCCGGCTGTTTCCTGGTGCCGCTCCTCGTCCTCCTTTCGGGGGAGGGGGACTTGTCATCCGCTGCCTTGGCGTCGGCGTTGCCGTCGAAGCTGGCCTCCGAGGCGGTCTCTGCGTCCGTCGGGGTTTGGGACGGAGGGTCGCCGCTTTCGATGCTGGAGGGGCCGCTCCTCCTCGCCGCCCTCTTGGCCGTGGAGGAGAGGAACTCCTCGAGCTTGTCTGTGCGTTTGGACTGCCTGCCGCTGCGGCGGACAGCGCCGCCGCGGCTCTCCTGGGGCTCAACGACCGCTTCTACTGGCATGTCTCTCTTGGCAATGGTGGTCCGACGGAAACCCCAGGTCTTCCTCACCTCGCCGGTGGTTTTGGGAGATTGGTCAGAATCCTCTAGCTGCTCTTTGGTGCCATTGTCCTCTGGCTCTTGGCACTCGGCTTCCGCTTTAGTTTCTGTTTCAGCAGCTGTTGACAAACAGTTATGATAAGTTAACTACGAATACTTTCTGAAGGCTAATGCTGAACTCGAGGCGCTAACAAGGCACTAATGCCTAGTTAACGAACTAGCCAATAATTGACAACCTCATAAAAGGTAAACAAACATGGCCACAGATCTCATCTGCTGGAACATAGATCTACTCTAGATAGGACACTGGTATGAGGGATGACATAGGGTCAGTAGGAATCACATCCTTGAGTCAAATATTGCGAGTTATACATTAGTATGAAAATACTAATATTAGTGTTCACAACTGGCATACACAACCCACAAAAGGTGGTCTCGTAAAGAGCACTGCATATTTTCTGTGTTGCAGTTCGATCATTTCTTCTGCAAGGTAGAACACATTTGATCGGTGTTCAGGGGTTTACGGAGGCACCGGCACACTTAAAACTAAATTGTTGTTGTTCACATAGGCTGTGAGATGAGATGCGTAATACGAGGCCCAATCATTAATGTAGGGAAGGTTTGACTAGTTTGGCTGAGTAGCCTGCGGCAATCGATGTCCAATGCAGAGCTTCAATTAGCGAATCTGCCAATTTGTCTGTGTTCAAAAATGCCATTATTTAGATAAAGTCTAAATCAAGGGGCCTTAAGCCTTCCCCTAAACTAACTAAATGCATAGGACCTCTAGAAAGCCTATGAATCCCACCACCCTCCAAGTGAAAAGATGCTTGAGCAAGGTACCTTGAGCGCAGCTATCCATAGGTTCCTGGCTCTGCTCTGGCTGGGGAGCTAGAGAGAGCACAGGGCTCAAATTCTCCTCCATAGATGATGGAGTCAAGCACTACTTTCAAACCCAATCTCTATAGTTAAAAAAGACAAGCACAAGAGACCAGCTGTGGGTTACTCTTCTCAGTGTACAGGGCATATCTACAACTGCTGCAGTTTAGAAAGAATAAGCACTGCTGTGGCAGATTTTAAATGCCTTTGACTCAATTTGTTTTTAATATCATAAGGATAAATCTTAATACAACAGCCTCATCCAAAAGCTTATCCTTTGACAAAAAACGATGGGTTCTTTACAATCCAACTGTTGGAACGTCACATGATATTGATATATCAACAGCCTGCTTTCTACATAATAACCAGTGCCAATTTATATAAATCAGTTTGTGCATAGAACCAGAGCTTAGCATGCGTTACAAAAACAACTGAAAGTGTCCTCTAGATGTACCTGCAGTTCAGTGGTGATGGGCCATAACAATGTGCTTCTTCAAAAGAAAGGCATCTAGTTAGAAGACATCTGTGTGGATTCAGGATTACTGGATATTCAGGACAGAGGAAAACACACGTCAGACTAAGATTGTACATTGTATGCAGAGGCAAGACAATGCCAAGGACATGCAAATATTAATTTGTGAAACAATATAACTATGCATGGTTCCATGCGTACATTTAATTGGAGCACTTCTTTATCAAAGCATGGTCACTGGACACGTTATGAAGCTACTAAACCACTATATACAAATTGTTTAGGGTTTGAATTTAAACACATTTTACTTGCATCAACAAAAAAAATGACAAACAATCCAAAAATAGAGTACATGTTTTCCAACATGCATAAATTACATATTTGTATTTTTCCTGCACATGCGTTCTAACAAAGTGCAACGTCATGAACAAAATTAAGTTAATAATCCACCGAACAGAGATGTAATCGCTGAAAGGAGGACAGAAGACGGTTGGCAGTCGCGAAACCAAGCCACGTGAAAGGAGCAATTGTTGCCCACGAAGTCTGGGGCGGGGACCATGGGATGCATTTCAGCCCGGCAATAATCATCATCGCAAATTAGTACTTTAACATTTGAATCCACGACGTAGTATATCTTGCACAGTTTTGTATGGTATGTTATCAAGTATGAATAGAATGACAAAGTACAACTTGGCGTCGTGCTGGAAGCTGCGGCACCGTTGTACGCTCGTGAACAAGGCTAAGTCGACTCGAACGATCCATTACATTCGAACACATGCAAGTATAGCACACCGTTTGTTGATATCAACTAAAACTATACACACCAATTGACTAAAACAAGACCACTGCCACGCATCATATACTAACGTTAGATAGCTAATGCTATGTTAATCCTGTACTTACAACGGCATGGCTGGATAACGGTTAACAACACTCCAGATTCAAAACGATTGTTGTCATGGATCGCAATGATATTAATTATCCTTGTATTATATGTGCCACTGCAACTAAGACCACCTAGCTTAGTTTGTTAAATCGAAATTGTAAAATCCGCGCATATACCATAGCATAGAAGCGATTATGCTAAAACGTGCACAGGGTCTGAAGCTCATATAGCTCTAGCAGTTAAGACAAACACCAAAAGGCAGACTAGGCCATGAAAGCGTGAATACAATTACTCGGCCATTCAGATTCCTCAAAGTTATACTTGGTATACATATAAACTGCGTACATTGGCATCAAGTACTCCACACAATATAGCCGATATAAATTAACGAGAGTTGGTAACAAGGTTACGCTAGCTTACAAGCTACTTCGTTAGCCGCGTCGTCTTCAACCTTACATCGCGGAACTATTTTGTATCCCATAGTGAAACGACGACAGTATAAAATAATAAAACCACCCACACACATTATATACCAGCGTACATTACTTTCTGTACTGTTTAAGTTACCCACCTACGACCAAATCATCGATATTATGTCCTCGCAATTCCTTAGGTCAATCCTCCATTTTCCATTCCCGCTGGCTACTCCGCGTTGCGTTCCCTGACTGCGGCAGATGGCTGTCTGTTTACTGGCTAACCGTACTGTACACACAGCGCCTCTAGTGGTCAGGCGATGAAGAGCTCTAGGTGTCCAGACTAACAGCCCCACTCACTCAATATTTTTTTATTTTAAACCAAACATGATTGCCTGGAACTGGATTCATTATTATAACCTTACTTTTGTGGTTATAATTTGTTCTTTTCTTTTATTGGTGATTTAGTGATTAAAACATCAGAGTCTTAGTTATTTTCCTCAACGTAAAATTTACTGTACAGCATAATACAACAATCGTGTAAGTGCCTCCACTGAAAAGCAAGTTGACTGATCTGAATAAAATATCACAATAAATAATGAAATAAAAAAGGCAACAATTGGTAAAATATTTACAGTTCTGCATTGTTCTCAAATGTAATATAATTCTAAATTTAAATATTGTACCTTTGTATTTTTATAATTACAATATCATTTGGGGTTTATTCTTTAATGACAGACTGCTACAAGATGGAGTGGAGACAAGAACTAACAAGGACATTGAGAATATGACAAAACAATCTTGAAAATCACAGGCTTTCCCACGTTAAAAAAAACCAACTTTTTCTTTACTATACATGAGGCAATATTACAAGAACCATAATAAATATATATTACAGAAATTCACAGACATTCCTTTCGATAGTCTTTTGAGCAAAACAATAATGTAGCCAATATGATTTTATTTTAGATATTACTTTTCAAAAGAACATGTTCAATTCTTTCCCTACACACAAGGCTGCATATGCTGTCCACTTTATTGGCACTGGCAAAGAAAAGTGGCAAAAAATATATAAATTGGATCACTGGGACATGTGGTCCTTATGTGCATTTGGTAACATTTAAATTAGTTGAGTCCGTTGTGCTCAGGGTGCACACCGGTCCATAAAAAGAGAAGAAACTAAAGGAGGCTAATAAGCAATCCTATAGGTTGATCCCATAGCTGGAGTTTGTAAAGAGACAATGTATTTTATCATGTTGTTTTTTGTCGTTATGTCTTTACAGTTGTACATATTCAAGTTTGGAATGATGGGTTTTGACTAACAGTCTCTGAGCTCTTCTCTAAGTTGCAGTCTTTATCCGAGAGGGGAGGGACTGCGGGGTCTCTGAGGGGAACGGGGGCGCTGTTCGTGGGTCCTGAACTCTTGTTTGAACCCTCTGTTGCAGGCTCTGTCTCACCCTCCTGCTGGGGGCCAGTGGCTAGAATCAGGGCAAACAAGCGGAAAAAACATGTAAACACAAAAACTACATGGCATTTAAGAAACATGGAAGCAATGGAGAATAGTGTAGAGGCTGGGGTGTTCCACAAGTCCCCAGCCTAGCTGTAGTCATCATTGAGCCAGATGCCTAACCATTAGCTGCTCCTAAATTACATGATATAATTACATGTCTGATATCAGTGTAAGTCACTTTGGATAAAAGTATCTGCTCAATAACTAAATAGTAGTGGTTCTTACTTCACATTTAGCACAGATATACAATTCGTATGATTTAATCTATGTTGATCAATCAGTTATACACTGATTAACTACAATGATGTGTATGCCAGCACATGTGACTGTATTTTCAACAACAACAAACAAAAAAACAAAGCATCTGATCTGGTATGTTTGATGGATGTGAAAATCTCCATTTAGACCCTAGAGAATCTAATGTGGAAAAACCTTTAAATCATACTCATAGATAGAGGTTGGGTTTTTTCACCAAATGCTCAATTGGTCTCCATTTAATCTGAGTCGTTTTGCAGAACGGCTTAAGTGCGCATTATTACAATTAAACGTTAATGCACCTCCACATTAGATTTAGTAATTGCTTGGCTATTATTACACATGTTAGCTGTGTTCAGTGCCCCTCTAGACCACAAGTGCGCCTGTGGCCTAGAGTGGCACTACACACAGGCAGTTTACCTGACTGCGTGCAGGACTTCATGTGCTCTGGCCAGTGGGCCTGCTGGCAGGGGTAGTCGCAGTAGCTGGTGTTCCAGCAGCAGTAGAAAATGGCCTCCTTCCTGCAGTTAGCACACCACTGCTTCTTCTTTGTTTCATCCACCGCCTGCTGCTTCTCCACCTCCATCTGCTTCTTCACCTCCGCCACCAGCCTCTCTCTCTCCTGCTCCAGACTCTGCCGCATCTCTGCCATGGTCAGCTCTGCACATGCACCGCATTGGACTCAATGTGATGATCAGCTGATGTCAATATGGTTGGATCAATGAAAATTTAAATAACTCTTACCCAGGTTGTGCTTCATTTCGGATAACTCTTGTTGATGTAACCACTGGAGTTTCTCTATTTCGATTCTTAGCCGCCGTATCTGTCGGAACAAAACGACAGCAACGGTTTGAAAAAATGTCACGTTACTTCAGAGGACATTGTATTGTTTGGGTGACCAACCTCTGCTACTGTATTCCCTGAGGTACTTTTGGAAAGGTCATTGTAGATTTCAGTCATTGTTCCTTTGATTGCATCCATTATCTGAAATGATAGATCATAATATGAATAGGTTGTACTTGGAGTTATGACAACAGATTTCAACAGTTTTAATTATTATATTTATTATCGATTATCAATAATCATAAATGTGGCTTGCATGTAGTTCATGAGATATGAGTGGTTCAAGTTATTATGTTGTTGTTGTAAACCTTGAAAAACTGTGTGTTTGTTTGTGTGTGCGGGTGGTTAAACCTAGGCTTGATCCCTAACCACAATAAATACAGGCTACTTTCTTGACAGAACCTGTGTGATTTTTATGGGTGTACATAAGTACCACTACTTACTTTATTGGTGTACTTGGCAATATCTGCCGCAACGTCTGCCGAGGCAATGGGGATCTGCACATCTCCTGGCATCGAGGAGGAGGAACACGCTGTGCTAGACACAGCCGCCATTGCTGCAGAAGCTGTGCTGCTGGTTACTAGGGTAACGGCTGATGACGATGAAGTGCTTAATGGACTATCTTTCAGTTGAACTGCTAGAATAGAAAATAGTCATAATAATAATGGTGAGTTGAGTACCAGGGGTTTCTCACAGGTCTACAAGAGTCATCCATTGGTCATCCAGAGCATTGGGTTCAAGAAATGTGCAAAAGAAAGGAAATGTATTATTATTATTATTCATAATTATTCATATCCATCCCAAGACAGAGCTGCAAGGCTGTAATTCCAAAGTGCAGCATGTACCTTTGACCGCCTGCCTGGTTTGGTAGCGTGTGCTTTGCGCTGGCTGCGATGGGGTCAGAGCTGGGGCGGCTGCTGCCGTTGCCTGGGTCTGGGCTGGAGGTGTCGGGGCTGGGCCAGGCCCCGGCGAAACAGCCTGCAGCTGCGTGGAGTCGGCGGCGGGCTGCTGGTTCAGCTGCTGTCGCTGGACCTTCTGCATGTGCCACTTCTGCGAGGATGTCTGGAACTTGGTGGTGGGGTTCCACACCACGGCCCTCTGCACCACCGGCACGGTCTCTCTGGGAAGCAGTGGCCGCTGCTTCTTCAGCGTAGGGGTAGGCGTGGCCAGGGCGGAGGCCGGGGCAGCCGACAGGGTGGCGGTGGATAATGTGGCGGCGCTGATGACCACGGGGGAGGTGGCGGGGAGGGGGACCATGGTCACAGGGATGGCTACCGGGGAAGGCTGGGGGGTGGCACTGGAGGAGGTGGAGGGAGCAGTGGGGCTTTGGGGAAGGGTGACTGGCACGGGTTGGACTTTCCCTACATGGGGAGAAATAAGAGATATTTCATGAAAAAGTATGTTGGGAAGGACAACTGAGACCAGCTATGTCTAACGTTTTCTTATATGAATAAACTAAATTGACATTGCAACTCTTACCTTCTACCTTAGCAGAAGTTGACTTAGCCAATGTGTTGTCCTTTCTAGCTCTCTTTTTCTCTTTTCCGGCCTGCTCCTCTCCCAGGTCAATAACCAGCTCCCTCTCAGAGTCTGAGTCCTCTACTGGGATGGACCGCTGCACCGCCTCTTTCAACTGGGGCTTCTCTCGAGACACAGGGGATGCCGAAGCCACTTTTGTCCTGTCTGGGCTCTTTTTATCACCATCGGTGCTTGGTCTATCTTTCATTGGGTCATCTGGTGCTGTGGGACTGGAAATATCAGAGGCCGATTTTGATCCCACTGTATTTTCAGGACTGCTCTCCGTGTCTTTGCCGGGGGAAGAGGGCTCGGTGTCCTTAGAAACGGGAGGCTCCTTCAGGTTTTGGTCACTGGCCGGAGCATCCGGACCGTCCTTCGGCTTCCGCTCCTCATCGCTGGCATCTTCACTGTCGCTGGAGTCGGATTTGTCAGATTCCTCCGAGTCGCTGTGCTCCACGCCCTTATATACATCTTCAGAGATCTCATCTATACCTTTTGGAAAGCAAACGGTTAAAATAAGTGAATATCCAACCTGCATCCAATGCAGCCAATCAATGTTTGCATTTAGGTCCTTTTATCCAAAGCGACTTCCCAATTATCGCAATTCATTTAAATAATACACTGTATTATTTTCTTCATTGCAGTACCACCAAACATGGGCTACACTCACCCAGCTGTGCTTTGCAACTTTCAATGGTTTTATCCAAATTGAGCTGAAAACGGCTCTTAATCTGTCTCTTCGGTGAGGTCAGAACTGATGTTGCTCCCTGCCTCTGCTGAACCGTCTCACTCAACTCCTTCAGGTCCATCTCTGCTTTGCTGCGATCTTTCCAAACACAAACAACAACACTAGCATCAAGACCAGCAAATGTCGATATTAGCAATATGTTTGTGATGATATTGTGAGTAAATCAGTGTTGCTCAGTTAATCACCTAGGTTGAGGTTTAGAATACTTGCTGTGGGGAGAGTCTTCTCCTGCTTTGCAACAACAGGCGGGCCTGGAGCTGGAGAATGGAAAGGTTTGGGGGTGTCTGAGGAAGAGCTTATGGGAGTGGGTCGCGTGTATGCCGAAGATGCTATAAAGAATGTATACATAATATTCTAAATCATAATGTAAAAGGAGTATCAGCTGAATCCAAAGCCTGAACCAGTTCCAACATACACATTAGGAGATACCTGTGCAGTCCATGGACTCCTCCCCTGGGCTAAACTGGTTGCCCCTAGTCTGGGGTTTGTCTGCCGACTCCTGCTCCCCATCGGAACACGTATGGGCGGAGGAGTTGGTGCTCATGGGGGAGCGAGGCAAGTCACTGACGGAGATCCTCCTGGCCGCTGTGCCTCCAGCCATACCCGGGCTGGACACTAGGCTCCTGACCAGAGGAACCTTGGGAGACATGGTCATGTCAAAGTTCATCTTGATCTTCTCCTGTTTCTCAGGTTTGACTGAGGTGGACGACGGGTTGGAGGGATCCAGTAGCATCTGGAAGTTGTTGTCAGGGGTGTAGGGTGTCCTGAAGGGGGCGTAGTTGAAAACACCGATCTTCTTCCTCATGTTCTCCACGTAGACCTCCATCTCTTGCATGGCGCTGTTGAAGATGCTCTTGGTCTTTTTCACAGAAAAGGGAATCTCTTTTGACATGAGGTAGCAATTGTTCAAAGGGACCCACGCCCTAGAGGAAAAGGTTTCAAAGCAAAATGCTTCCTGTTTAACAGCCCAAAACATAACATTTAAATATATACGCCTTTCAAGCTCACGCAACCAAAGCATGACGGGGGATGCTACCTGTCATGCTGTCCGAAAAAGCGAGCATCCACCTGGCCGTCTTTGTCTCGTAAAGCTTTGGCCGGCCAAAACGGGAATCCTTTTAGTTTAGCCCAGACGAGAGGATGGGGATTACTCTGCAAACATCAAAAAGTATGAATAATAAAGAAGCTCAGGTAGTACTTTGAGGAAAAATTAAAAAAAAGGCTGGACTTACACACGGCTCACAGAACCAATTGTCCCTCTTTTGGCATGCTGACAAATAGCACTCTGGACAAACTTCAATCTCGTTCATCTGCAAGCCAATAATCAGAGGATTCACTCACTGAAGTATTAAGATGCCATCTTCATTCCCATTATTCCCCAGATTATATATATATATATATGCTTACTTCGTGTTCACAGATTTTGACTATTACTTTCGCCGTTGCTGTGAGTTTGTGATTGCCTAGAGACAGGAAATAATCATGTTAATCAAAAAGAATAATGAAATCATCACAAATAAGCTAAAAAATGTATCTTACCTCCATTGTATATTATGCAGTTGTGTAAAATCCATTTGGCATCTGCCAAGAAGGCCTCTGTACATCCATACATTTTCTTTTTTATGTTCTTAAGTACAAAAAAGAAGAAAAAGCCTGATTGGAAATGTATTCGTGGGTCAATTCATATGGTTACTTTTAAAACCGCTAGAAGCATAAGACTTGTGTTTTACCTTCTCTAGTGTGCAAAGATCCATCGGGTGAAAAATATACTCAGCATAATCTGGATGCTGTTCCAGAGATACAGGTTTCTGGAAGGGTTCGGTCTGTACCAGGCAGTAGAAAGTGAAAACAATTATGATGTTTAACCACAACAGGAGACAACAGCCTTAAACTTAAACCAGTAACAGCTAACCACATAGACATACTACCACCATGCAGCTCTAGGAAAAGCCGCTTGGAGCAGAAGAGAGAGAGAGTGAGAGAGAAAGAGAGAGACAGAAAGAGAGAGACAGAGAGAGAGAGAGAGAGAGAGAGAGAGAGACAAGCAGAGGCAGGAATAAGGATGGGGTCTTGTTAGTGGTGTGATGGATTACCCAATTAAAAGTCTTTCTCTGCGTGGAAGCTGCATGGGGGGGGTGAGATGACAAGCGGGGGTGGTCCTGAAAGAGAGTGAGAGGGGCAGCTGTATACCACCACCAACCAACACTTTGTCTGTTGCATCGCAGCATATAGCGACGATTTGACAGTGAGGGGATAGCGGTGGTTGGTTAAGTGGTGTTATCAAAGGTTTATTATAGCCAACATGCAAATCAATATTCCAATATAACATGCACAAAAAAAAATAGAGGACATTCGAGATTTTTCTCGAAAAGCAAAAGAAAAAAACTAAAAACACATGACACCCTTTGATGCGTGTTTGTGAAAGCATACTTAAAATCACTTGTCCAAATGACAAGCCACAGACCATTTATGCGGTTACCTTCGATGAACAATTGGGAAAGCAGAAATTAAATAGAAAGCGCGTGTAGCCTGAGAGTGTCAAGAGCAGCTCCAACCATGGGCTATGGTTGTCCGTCTCCCCAGGGGAGCTGAGGAGGGTACTTACGCCTGGCTGCTTCATCTTCTGCAGGGCAAACTTTAGCAGGAAAGATAGCTGGTCTATGGTGAGCATCGTCATGGCTTTGCTCTGAGTCTCTATACACTCGGCAACTGTTATTTTCTGGAACACACAAAAAGGAAGAAGAAAGAGAAGAAGAAGAAAAAAGTTATAAACTCCTCACTTTATTATGAGTTAACGTTTGATTTAAGAGTTAATGAGTTAATGTTTCAATACATTTGGCGAACTATCCATAAGCTGTAAGCACACATTAAAAGTACCACCTATCCCAATAAAATTCAGCTTAATCAAATTGAACCTCCCCCCAGACAAATAAGTAAACTCCCACAAGGTGAGACTATAGGCATTCATAAAAGGGGTTGAGTAGTTCATCTATTCCCCATGGTGAGTAGTACCTCACACTCGGGACAGAACCAGTCCCCCTCGGGCTCGGCGGGCAGTTTGAGGCACTTGGCGTGGTACACCCGGGGGCAGAGCTCGCAGCAGAGCACCTGGCCCTCGCGATGGCACAGCCAGCAGTAGAAGTCGTTCCTGCCGTCCTGTGGGGCCACGTCCACGGGGTCTGTGTTGAGTGCCGGCTGCTTGGCGTAGTAAAAGGGGCCGTGTCTCAGCTCCGACTGGAGTGATGGGGGAGCACAAGGGAGACAAGGCAGAACGTTTTGGGACGGTCCGCGGTCAGCATCCGTGATGTTCACAGGAACAGGCAAGTGTTCAAAAAAACGAACAAACTAAGATTTGGAAAACAGCACATGAAACAGTTGAGGATTGGCATAACGACTGCTAAGTCATACACTGATATCTGTATTAATGAGATCTGTTCCATGTCTCTGTTTTGGTACGCACCAAGAACGCACCAACACCACTTCATCAACAGATAAATGTGCTTTTATTTATTCATTATACAATTGCAAATCATAGGAGAAACCATTAACTGTCATTATTGCGGATCCTCGTAGTGTTTATTATTCGAGACATTGCTATTTACTATTTAGCATAGAGACCCCTTGACCACTACCATATATAAAGTACTAAAAGAGTGGTGGGTAGAAGCGCTACCTGGTCTTTGTTCCCGCCCAACGCCCCTGGTTTCCTCTTCTTCTTGGAGGGACTCGGGGTCGTCTCCACAGACGAGTGGCCATTGGACGACTGGGAGGGGCTTGGCACCTTGCGTTTCTGGGCAACGCGCTCCACCCCAGACCCCACGTCTGAAACTGCTGACAGTGGGCAAAAGGTTGTATCAATGTGGAAGCCGGATGATGGATGACAGTAATCCTAATTCACGTGAATAATGTGTGACTCATCAGACCTACAACGAGCACAACAGCTTCATTGTGTGTGTATACTGATGGTTGGTATGTGGATGGTTGTGAGCAGTAACCATGGCAACAGAGGCAATATATATGTGTAAATATATATATATATATAAACAAAGTAAAAGGCAAAAACAAGCAGTGTGGAAGCCGGATCCTCCATCTTTCTTTTGCGGCAGGCACACACACAAGCACACACAAGACACAACACGTAGTCCATGCTGCCATGAAGCCAGAACCGAAGCACACTGTCGCTCGACATCACAGCAGCATCTCTCCCATGTCGTCATGTACAAAAATAGCCCCGCTGTGCACTCTAAAAACAGTCCTACGTACATGGTGTCCTCTTACCTTTGGATCGTGTTGAGATCTCCATTCCCTCTACAGTGTCTGTCCCATTCTTCCCCTCCTCCTCCTCAGACACACTGGCACACAAGAGGAAGAGAGAAGAGAGAAGAGAGAAGAGAGAGGCATCGTCAAACCTTCATCCGCCAGTAGGACTTTAGTCACGTTAGGCTTAGGACAAGAATATTAGCAACACTATTATTATTATTAGAATTATTATTATTAAAAACAATGACAATAATAATACAATTGAAATACAGTGATTATAGTTATTGTGGTTATTATTACAATATAACAAACACTATATATGTTATATAAAAAATATAACATTAATACAAATATATATATTTGTTCAGAAGGCTAGGGCTAAGGTCAAAGGTCAGAAGCAAAGGAGGCAGAAACCCCCAAAGTCTACTAAATCAGTTGGTCTGACTGCTACCACTCTTCACCTAAAGATGGGTAATACATCCATCATTGTGTCTGGTAGACCACTATGAAGTGTTTACATTTAGCTTTATCATTTCGTAGAAAGCTAAAAATAAAGGTGAACACCCATTAAGATCCAATCACCAAAAGCATATTGAGAGCTGGTCATAAAATGCATATGGCCACAGTATCAGTGTATTGGAAATACACATCTCTCTGACAATGTTCCACAAACACATTTGTCTTGCCAATGTAACAGGTGATACATTTAATACACCATGTCACCGTGTGTGGCAGGTTAAAGGAAAAAACAAAATAAGGATAACAACGTCCATATGAGGAGAATAACAGACTCCTCATAGTCATGTGATCAAGCTGCGGGCATATCTCGTATTCCATTACACATTCAGAGCCTGGATAAACGCAATGTGCAGTTCCTGGAAATGTTCGGCGAAACCCTCCACACAAATATTGCCCTGCATCAGCTCAACATGAATCGCCTAGGTTTCCAGGTACCCTAGTGTTGATCCTGTCACTGTTGAAGCCCTTTTCCCTGACTCCTGCTGCTCCTTCCTCTTCCCAAGTGTGGCTTTGGAATTGAGGGGAGTCAAGATAGATCGTTCATTCATCCCCTAGGTTTGAATGTGCAGATTGAGAATGTCATGAATGCACATTAAAGGGGGAAAAAAACACAAAAAGCAGCGGATTCGAAACTGCGCTGCCTTTACTCTGTTTGTTTGTCTGCCTTTCGTTCCCCTGCTCCTCCTCCTCTCATCCCTCCATCACTGAGAAGAGAAAATGATAGGCGTATGGAAGATTAGCTCTGCGGAGACAAACAGGGAGAGCAGGGAACTGTTTTTACGGCCTCCTCTTCACCTATAGACCTGTCTGTCCTGCACGCTCCCAAACATCTTCCTCAGCAACATCCTCATGTGATTAACGCCAGGGTAATAGAATACGACAAAATGACAACAACATCAATACAGCCCCTTCACCAGGGAAGAAAAAACATTAAAATACACACTTAATGAATCATAGGCAAATTAAATTTCAATCTCCACACCCACAAGTGACATCAGCATCCATAGTTAAATGTAGGAAATAACAGCCTACCTTTTAAATCTTTACTCACACACAGATTCTTCAGCCTGTGTCATTAGTCTCTCTTATTGTTACTAGCTGTATTATTAGCAGTTATGATTATTCAGGCCGTTGAAGAATGAGGCAAACGTTAGGTCCTGGTTTCCCAGAGGGGCCTTCTCTCCTTGCTGCTCTCTGCTGCGATTGTCAATCTTTAACCTCAGCTCTGAGCTGCCGATTGGTTTGAGCACCACACGGAGGTACCTGATTGGGCGACGGGCTCAGTGTGCCACACAGGCTCTCTGCTCCCCACTCTCTCCTCAGCCACAATGCTGCAATGCAGAGAGGACTGCTCCTCAGTAAACGCTAAAACCACCCTGAAATATCCAAGTCCCTCGCTGCCCTACAACCCATATGGACCACAGTGGCGGCTGTGTCTTTTATCAAATATGGAGGATCCTGTTCCACAGCCTTGACACAGTGCAGATCGGATTCCCTCCCTGGCTGTGCTCTAAGACAGTGTGGGTGGGTGTGTGCATATGTGTGTGTGTGTATGTGAGGCGTCCATTTTGAAGACACACTCTTTCTCTCCGTCTCTCTCTCTCTCTCTCTCTCTGCCTGCTGTGCACACTACAGGCAGTAGATGCGTGTGCTTCAGTAGACTGCTGTAGGCAGCCCATACAGCTTACCAGAGGACCAGCCTGCTGGAAAACCGCGATGGCCTTAACAATGAGACAGAATGGAAAATGTCACAGGCCCTTCCTAGTCCAAAACACACAGGCGGCTGCCAACAATCCTTTCCTTCCCACTGCCTTCCAAATGCCCTCATGAGACAGATGTATCTGCCGGAGATTGTTGTACTACATCAAACAACATCTTAGATACGACCATGTAACACAAACTCTCAGTCTCATTCTGTGTATCAAATTCTTTGTTACCAAAAATGGTTGGGAGGAGTATTGGACACTATTTATTTCCCTGGGCATTTTGTCCATGTAAAAATACCCTGAGCATTTCTGGACACTGTAATACTAACACTGTGATACTGTAATAATAATTTTTGACTGATTCACACAATGTTAGGATATATAGTCAGGAGTACCCATTTTCCTGCAAGTCACTTATACAAACATAATATATTATATAATTTGTGGTTTGCGGTAATATATATGATATAACCACAAACCTCACAAAGAGAAGTCCAAACTGTAGCTACCTCTTCTGTAAACAATAACACTTATTAAACCATGTGCTTAACTGTGTACCAGGCAGAAGGAAAACCAAGGGGCATGGAGGTCACCAGGAAACGTGTGGCAGATAGGTTCATCGTTGAATAATTTAACCATGAGGACCAGCTATAATGAGGACTCTGTGACAGACGAACGTTGATCTAAGTACGCCAACGTAAGTCCTCATGCCGGCGGGGAATGAAAGGATTAGAGGCATCACCAAAACTCCCCATTCACAAAAAGCCCCCGGCTCTGAAAAGATTTTCAGGTTGAAATAAATGCAGGATGTTGCCGGACCGCGATGAGGCAAAATTCAATGGCAGCCTTTATATCCGGGCCAGCGGTCCCCTGATCTATGCTAAGATAGTTTCTATGTCAACAGGCAATGGTCCAATCAGGATGTACAAATAAGACATGTAGCAGGGATTCATGACAACGTTGACTTTCTCGACGGGTTGATATGCACGTTCAACGTGTCACGTGTGCAGCTACACCTAGTACAAGGTTCCAGCTAGTGTTCCTGCTACTGTGGGGGAGAAAGGCTTTCCTAAATGTCCTAAATTTTCCTTATCGTTCTCTATTCTCTCGCATACCATTACCCAGAATTCTTCAAGCATGAGGGACAGAAAGGGGAAGCTTGCTCAAATGGCTACTGCACACAGAACTCCCACCGAGCACACCATTGGGCCCATTCAACTTCTCTATAACCCCGGAATCAATAGACTGGATTAGAACACAAGCACCATCCTTTGACTTTAGGGATCAGTAGTCTCTAGAGTTCCCAGGACTATGCCTTCCCAATACGGGTCTCATGGTTTTCTTATGGTTGTCAAAAATGGATGTGACGGTGAGAACTGTGGTGCAGAAAAACATGGAGGGAAAAAAAGGACAAGTCTTTTCCCAAAGAAGCAACACATCTAACCGCCTATTTATGCTCCAGCCCAATTCTTGCTGTGTTGTCAGTTTACCATATGTTAATAGCAGCGCTGCTTCCCTCCCCAAATATCAGCTCCCCACTCTCTCCTCCTGCTGCTGAAGAACTCCTCAGCAAGGCCTGCCATTTTGAGAGGCCAGGTCAGGCAGCCTGGATCTCTTGCTTCTCGCGTCGCAATCCTATCCACAAGTCCCCCAGAGGAAACTGTATTCCTCAGGTCAATAATCATCATCCATTAAATCTCCTCCTCTGTGTCCGGGAAGTCATCTTGTCTCATGACTGCTGTGCTCTGTTCTCCTTCCGGGCTCCACTCTGTATGTGAGGTGCCAGGCAGACAGTCTCCCTCTCCCCTGTATGTCAAGACGAACCTGCATGACTCAGGGACATGAATCTCATACATTGGCTGGTGCCACGTCAATAGAGTAGTAAAATAAGGAAAATCATGCTTACCTCTGTGGATGCATGGCTAACAAACTCTGTGTGATATATCAATGCTTATTAAAACATGGAGGACAGCCTTGTCAGCCCTCACCCTGCTCAGAGCACAGCCTCGGCTCTCAGAGCTGTCTGATCTACTGCACTCATAAAAGGCCTGCCAGGAGTGGCCACTGTTGCGGAGGGAAATGTAAGGTGGCAGCTGATTGGCCACTGCACTTCCTGGCTGCCTCGCTATTGTTTAGCACATCGGCAGTCTGAAGCGTTGTGAGAGGAACGAGAGGATCAGGGCCTGAATCAAAAAAGCATTAAAAGCATACAGCCAACACACAAATTAACTTGCTGCAAAGAACACATACCACAGCTGTTAAGAATTCTTCAACTGGTTATGTTATGTAACCCATCTTTTCTTCTACAAGGAGATGTATGCATATGGACAGGCCTGAGGCCTACACGCTCATAGAAACCTTTGTCTCACTAGATCACACCCAAATGTTAAACTGTCCCTGACAGGAAGTAAGAAAAAAACCTGTTATACAAATACAGGCCCAGGGCAAGTAGGCTCCAAGTGGGTGTATTTACTTAGAGCCAGAAAGAAGCTTAAATAGTGAACATGCCAGGATAATATTTTAGGTTATTGTCAATAAGTTTAACCTCTCATCTTCTCATTTTGCAATCTATCTGGCTATATATTTTTCTATGAATTAATAACTTACAGATTCTGCTCTCTTATTTCCTACATGTGTACTCGTACGATTTATCTGGGAGTTGTTAGCTGTAGAGCTGTAGCAAGATGGTTATTCATATAATGTTTTGTTTTGGTCCTATTGATTTCAACTCTGAAGCTTGAAGTAGCCTAAACAGAATGTTTAGTACCCATTCCCTTTTACCCTATTGTCAACAACATCATTAAATACAGGTTAAAGTCTGATGCATGTCTATCTCTTTGTCTTTGTTATATCTTCAAATATTTAGTAGACCAAGACACTGCAGGAATGTAGTATTGAATGAAGTGAACAAATATTTCCTGAATTAAATAAATGTTGTATTAGTTAATTATATTAGGTGCACTGTCCTGTGGGGTGAGGGATCTAGAAACCTAATATTAACCTACTTATAATTGTGCTTATAGCCTGAAGTAAAGAAGCGACCCCTGTGCCATGATAGTAGTAGTGCAGTGAATACAAGATTTTCAACAGGGGCTAGCTAAACCCAAGAGGGGATAGAATTAATTACGAATTATTATAAAATGGTATGCCAAAAAATGATTCGATGGTTTTATTCCAGTGTCGCTGGTATTGAAAACCAGGTGCTGTTATAAGTTCCTGGGTATATAATTTATAAGGGGCACATTCTTGAAGTAGGCTACATAGAGTTGCTCTTAATCGTAAGGTAATAGTTAAGACTATCCAGTTTGCCTAATTCTGAAATTGAACGGCGAGGAAACGATTGGGCTCATGTATTTAAAGTTTGCATCAGTTAGACATGACGCAATTTGTAGAAAAAAATACATTCTACACAGTTTACCGGTATTGTCCTTCGGTCACCAGAGATGTGTGCAACATGAGACAACACACCGAAAACCACCCCGCCATATCAATTCACGAATGATGCTGTAGATGGCAATGTCGAGCTTATTTACGTTTTGCCTGCAAATTACCATAAAATGTGGGCTGCTTGCCATGTGATCCCTGCTTTTCAACTACGTTTTTTTTTTTCATTGCCGAACGTGTCAGCCGAAGCTCACGAGCAAATAGCAGGCCTACTATACGAGGCCTACGCACAAATAAACTAGTAAACGATGCCAATGTCTCAATCTATACGCATCTAAATATTTATTTTAATGGAATCTATTTATGGACCTTTTTGGAAAGTATTTTTATTTCACCATATATTACAAATGTGTAACAAATACGTTAACCCAGCCTTATACCATCTAAGAAACTAACTTTCGGTTTTATGTTCTAGCATCCGATCTTGTTTCTGTAATTGGGTTCACTAACTTGAGACATTTTCTGTTTTAATTATCCCGGTTTGCTCTTGGTGGTTGTGTAGTTTTGCGTCATCTTGGTCGGGTTGCGGGGGAAGGGGCACTGTTTGGAGCAATGGGAGGCATGCTGTTAGTTGTTTGCAGGTAAACCCATCTGAATACATTAATGATTATAGGGCTATCTCCTGTCCTTTCAAACTGTTATCTCCTTTCAACGTGGAGAGGCTAAGTGGGGATGGGGGTGGGATAAGTGTCTCACTGACAGGGAGGGGGAGGTCAGTCTTCTGTGTTTTGTGGGGGAAGGGGCACAAACAGAGGGCTATGGGCCCCGCTTAGGTCTCTGTGGAATGTAATTGAGGCTCTCTCTCTCTCTCTCTCTCTCTCTCTCTCTCTCTCTCTCTCTCTCTCTCTCTCTCTCTCTCTCTCTCACTATATC
>JAOPJO010000025.1:16526562-16538080 GCA_027123675.1 Molva macrophthalma | reverse complement strand
AGAGAGAGAGAGAGAGAGAGAGAGAGAGAGAGAGAGAGAGAGAGAGAGAGAGAGAGAGAGAGAGAGAGAGAGGTGGAGTCTGTCTGCCACTGTTGTACTGAAACCTGTGTTTCACTACCTCTATCATCGATGTGCACATGTTCTACTGTCTGCCTCACTGTCTGTCAATGTTATAATACCACACACACACTTTCACACACTTTCTACCCTTGACAAATGTAATTATGAAATGGGTATAATCCTATCAATACATATATTTCTGTCAGGCCCCATTTCCTTCAATCAATAAATATCTGTTACTAGTGAACTTACATACAACCGTGATAAACAACAAAGGCCCTGTCAGTATCATGTGAATGCTATATTGTGTAGATCATACACTCAGTAAAGTGGGCAAAGGATGTCACAGTTCACAGACAAATAGCAGAGCCAACAGCCTTTCTGCCGTTGGTGCTCCTGACACATTTAGCTAATAACTGACCTTCCACCGTGGGTCTGTCTTCCTGCTTATCTGCTTGTGTCAGCAAGAGTCCCAGCAGGTCGGCTCCCAGCCTGGCACCAACATCACAGGTTATTAACCCAGGAGGAAAACTCCCTATGTAACTGGTACACATATATGGTACACAATACATACATACATACATACACATACTCTCACATGCATGCACACATGAACATGCACGCACACACACGCAGGCA
Organism: Molva macrophthalma; assembly: GCA_027123675.1. NCBI lineage: Eukaryota > Metazoa > Chordata > Actinopteri > Gadiformes > Lotidae > Molva > Molva macrophthalma. The sequence goes on along the minus strand of JAOPJO010000025.1, from coordinate 16,537,381 downwards.
TGCACACACACACACACACACACATACATACATACATAAATACACACAGGCATGCACGGAGGCACAAACAAACACACACACACACACACACACACACACACACACACACATACATAAATACTCACACACCCACACCCACACTCACCCATGTACTCATTCACATACATACACTCACATGAATATACATTGAAACACATGCGCGCACACATGTGCACATACATATATCACACACATATAGATGCACCTACAAACTCACACACCTCCCTCCTGTGGGCAGCCTGGGACCTTTGAACCATTGACCCGGGACGCTTGGCTTCCTGCCAAGGCTGAGTTGAGGATAGGCTGTGGCGCTCTGGGCCCGAGCGGTTCACGGCTCAACAGGTTTTTGTGTTTTCCACTATTGTTTTGGTCCTCTTCCCAGGCGGAGCAGGAGGAGGAGCACGACCGGTTCTCCCTGTAACGATTATAAAGAATACAAACGTAGGGAGGTTACAGATGTACCCTTCACATCAGGAAATACAGTATAAATCATTTGGCCGCTAAGGTGGGAACACGCGGCTGTGCTTGAGCTACAGGAACTAATCGCCAAACACACTTGAATTGAAGGTAAATCAGCGTGGGGGTTGTCTATGTCTCGATATAAATCTAGGATGAAAAACCCTTTTGTGTGTGTGTGTGAGAGAACGAGAGAGAGAGAGATCGTTTGTGTGTGTATGTGCGTGCGTGCATGTGATCACATGCATTCAGGGAGGGGATGACAGGCGGGATATTTACAGCTTAGGCCCCCTTTTTGAAAAGCCTCATTATATGTAGCCCTATACCCGCCCCTCCCGCCAGTGGGTCTAATCTGTCCTCTCAGCCACTGACTCCGACTAACCAGGGGGTCTTGTCCTCTCTTTTGTGTGCTCTCAAACTTGTCAGCACCACTCCCTTGTCGTAAACCCAGCATTTGCCTGAACACAAACACGCAAAAATCATCTTAGCAATCAACTTCTCTAATTAATTGACCTCTAAATGCTATCTGCTGTTACCTTTGGGTAATAAATGTGGGATTGAGGTATCTGCACTCTTTCACCTCATTCCCTCGGGCTATGGCTTTGATGAGCATGCAGTCCAACCTGGTCATATGCAGAGAGTCATGACAGAGCTTTAGCTAGTTCCTGGTGTTCCTCTTCAGGCCAGATGGCCTTCTCAGTATAGAGCACACAGTGACACTGTGTGCTCTATACTGAGAAGGCTGACACCCACACATACACAGGTGGTGCACAGCTCCTGTTACCCAACCATGTGCTCTTTCTCGTTCTCTACCTGGCCATGTAGAGAGCAAATGGTCGGTGTGGGGCTCCTGGTATCTGCAATGGAGATACAAGAGGAAAGAGAACATGGTGTGTGTGTGTGTGTGTGTGTGTGTGTGCGTGTTTAATTCTATGGCTCACAGTTAGGGAGGCTACGTGTTCATGTGGGCCTATGTATAAAATAATAGTAGTGTGTTTAACATTAAACATAGTCACCATGGGGGACAGTAAAGGGGGATTGTTTGTTTGGCACTCCTCTGTCGGTCTATTTTCGAAGCGAGGGACTGCCACAGGGCACACTTGGCAGCACATGTGAAAGGACTAAGCTTATTCTTGTTTAACGACCTTCTCTCACACACACATACACCCAAACATTACCTCACCCTGGCAATATGTATGTTTTGAAGGTTAAATACAGGTAGCCTGACAATGGCTTGAGTCCCACTCCTATGTGCCGGAGGAGGAACAGAGCCTCTCAGCACTGTGGGAGTTGGAAAACAGAGTCAATCCGTGGCAGATCTCCATATTATCAATGTAGCTCGTTTCCTTCGAGGTCTGTTAAAACTGTGCCATTAGTTAAACCTTAGATAGAGGAGTGTTTGATGAAGCCAGGTTGTCAGTAGGGATTCGTTGAGTATTTGGACGCTGTGTCTCTATTTGCTAAGTACAGCTCTAGCTCTCCACCTGCTAGTCACAGCACATTGAGCCCTGAGCTTGGTGATTGCTAGCAACACTCCTGTAATGATCAGCTGGCATGGTCCAGAGCCCTGAGCTTGAGGGAACTAGATCAAAGGGGACACACCAACGGTGTCCTCTATAAAGGGTAGCGTGACCTATATAGTAACAGCAACTTGCTTCTTATGCTGTGATCACCTCCAAGTGTATACAGATACCTACAGTGGAGCCACATGACCTGGGGGAGGGGGTGTTATCCCCTGGCAGTCGATCAGACATGTAGGACTGCTGGTTTCATGGGGGGGCGGGGGGGCTTTTTTAGAACGTCCTAGTAAAGTTGAGAAATTCAGTTCACGGCCTAATTGTGTCGGAGACTGTCTGTCCCTCTTTATCTGTGACCTGTTCTGCTGTGTACAGTGTGTAATGTGGGCTGCCTCTCTCTTTCCCTCCCCTTCCCGCTCTCTCTTTTCCCTCTTTCTATCTGTCTAGTATCTATCTCTCTGTAGATAGATAGTTAGCATAGTATCAATTTCTATACAAGCATATGTATCTATCTCTCTCGGTCTCTCTTAGTGGTCTCCCTGTGTTGTGCAGAGCTAGCGGTTGTTAGCCGGTGGACTCTGGTTCCACCCGGCCCTGTTTCCCCCCTCAGAGAGAGCGGCTGTGAGCTCCTCCTCATCCCTCCGCTCTGGCGCGAAGCCTGCTGTCTGGCTGAGAGTGTCCACCTGTCTCCTTAATCACGGGGCACTAGGCACACACAACACACACACATACACATACAAATACGCACAAACACGCACAAACACACACACATACACACACACAAACACACACAAACACATACACACATACACATACACATACAAACACACACAAACACACACAAACACACACACACACACAAACACATACAAACCCACACAAACAAACACACACACACATACACACACACACACACATACTGCTCCAGTTTCCATTAAAGAAATGCATTCTCATTACAGAATTTCTTACGCACTGAAACACGCATACAGACACACCCATACACAAACTGCTAACACACAAAAACACACAAACACAGACACACAGCTCACACACATATGCACACAGACACACAATGACACTTCTCACACACACACACACACACACACACTGCTCACACACACACACACACACACACACACACACAGCCACAGATGGATGCATGTACAGAACCCAAACATGCACATTGTCACCATATGGACAAGTGCACATCTCCGTACGCCCGGCTCTGCGTGAGACGTTCACACCTCGTCTGTTTGATGAGCTCTGGTGCGTGTCGAGTGTTCAGTCGTACAACATGACCACGTCCCGGAACCTTCTAGCTACAACGTGACGTATGTTGTGTGAGATTGTGTGACTATTGTTTTGTTTACTTTAAAGGAAAAAAGAATGCCCACGCCCACACGCTAAAACTCCTTGCCTCCGGTGTAATCATCACCTCCCTCTCTCTCCTCTCTGTCCTCAGCTCTGATTGGGTAGAGATCCTGGAGCCGCGCTCGCGGGAGCGCATGTACGTCAACCTGGCCTCCGGAGAGTGCGGCTGGGAGCCTCCGCTGGGCGCCCCCGTGCGGCAGGCCGACGGCAACCAGTGGTGGGAGCTGTTCGACCCCCAGAGCGGACGCTTCTACTACTACAACTCGGTGGGGCGCCGCACCGTCTGGCACCGGCCCCAGGGCGGCGACATCGTGCCCCTCTCGCAGCTCCAGGCCATGAAGCGCTCCAAGGAAGCCAAACGCGCCAGCGCTCTGCCCCCGGACCGGCAGCCGCCCCAGCAGCAGCACGGCTCCATGGGCAGCACCGGGAGCCAGGGCCACCGGGCCCCTCCGGGCGAGCAGCACCGGGACGGCCCTCCACCCAGGGCCCCGGAGAGCGGCGAGAGGGAGGAGCCAGACGCGGAGCCGGCGGCGGTGGCGGCGGAGAGCCGGTCCCAGGGAGACGGCAGCAGCAGCACCGAGTACAGCACTGACGGCAAGGAGCCCCAGAGGTACGAGCCCCACTGGAGGACCACCAGTGTGTGTGTGTGTGTGTGTGTGTGTGTGTAGTCCGTATGTTTATGTGCGTTGCTGAGCCTACGGGGTGATAGTTAGACTATTTGAACTGTGAGTTACAGTGCTACCAGATGAGTTTCAAATGAGGCGGTGAGAATATTTTGACTTTTGACTCGGCTCACCAATCAGTAACTGCCTTTTTATTTTCCTTCTCACTTATCTGTACATTCCATATGCCCTGCGTTTCCATAGTATCCCCCATGAACCGTGACCGGCCATTTCAGTAAATCGCTACCAAATGGGGAGAGGGTGAGCTGGGGGAGGACAATGTGTGTGTGTTTGTGTGTGTGGGTGTGTGTGTGTGTGTGTGTGTGAGAGAGGGAGGAGGAGGGTGGGGGGCTATACATATTAGATAGCGTGACAACTCCCCCTCATCTTGCTGGTGTTGCTGGTAGAGAGTGGCCTCTAACAGTAAGTCATTCACTGAGCCCATCATGTGCTCTGCACTGCAGCTAACCACCATCTCTCCCTCCCTGCTGGATTCCACACATGCCACCTCTATTCTGCCTGGCCCAGGGCCACTGGTGTCTGCCTTAGTGTCCGACTCACTGTGTGTGTGTGTGTGTGTGTGTGTGTGTGTGTGTGTGTGTGTGTGTGTGTGTGTGTGTTTGCTGACCACCACCACCATTACCACCACCAACCAACGTTTTGCCTACGCCCATTTCATTTTCCTTAAACAACCCCCCACCACTCCTTCTCCGGCTACGACCTCAGACCAAATGCTGCAGCTCGTTCAGCGGAGAGGGGGGGGTGAAAGTCTAAACCCCCCGTGAACCACCATGAGTGGGACTCTGGCCTGCAGCAGTGCTTCGCCGTGTTATCCGTTGTGTTCAGGGATCCAAAGAGAGGCCACATGAGAAGTAGATTGGGTGTCACTGGGTTCGCTGACACTCACTGCGTTTACATGCTGGAGCATAATCGTGTAATGAACGTATCAAATAATGATTGGATTCATGTAAACAGGTTTATTCGATCTGCTTCGCCAAAAGGATCGTCTCAGGACCGGATTAGCGAAGTCGATACGATAGCTGGGCTTGAGCCGGTCATAGTCGGCTATCTACCTGCATGTGTACTCGATCGTATCGTATTACCGGGAGTTCGCGTCCTGCTCATGCTCGAGAATTTCGGCCGGGTCAAACTCCTCGTACGCCATCTTTGTTTGTATGCCGCCAGATAGCTTGTTGTTGCTTTTACGTAGCCGTGAACCGGAAGTGGCTCTAGTACCACTTGTTGAAAGGGCTACAGCCACCTAGCGTAGCGGAGTCAGCCAGGTCTCCGACCATTATTCGAATCTTATCCGATGTATGTATACTCAGACAAGTGACAGCCCCCCCGTCGAGTGGCAACATCGTTATATGGCTTAATCGATGATAAGTTGATCTGGTCTGACCATGTAACCACAGTCACTTTCTTCTAGACAATCTAGAGCAGTGTCTCCCAACCTTTTTTGTCTTGTGTACCCCCCCAGCCCCATCAGCTAATATTATTACCTTATCGTTTAGCATCATGAGTAAGAGGTAAGGAGGACTCCTGGAGACCACATATAGTGCCTGTGAGTGTGCGTGTGTCTGTGCTGGAGTGGTGAATCCAAATCAGGGTCCTGCTCTGTGGTCAATTCACATGACTCAAGCTTTCCTAGAACCCCCTCCTCTCCCTACCAAACCACCCCTCCCTCATAAGGCCAGCTGTGAGAATCCCTGGAGTGTGGAGTCACCAGCTCATGACTCCTATGGTTTGATACCCGGCTCAGACATATGGCAGCACACGTTAACATTGGCCACCTCTCTCAGTAGGGGTAATTAGAAACCACCATCGAGCACCACCACGCAATGCTGGGAGGAGGGCCGGAATGTGACTGCTGGATGGATGAAAACAAACTCTGTGGTCTGATGTTGAGCTGGGCGGGGGGCTATGGTGTGAGGCTGATGGGTGGGTGAGAGCGGAGGTGGGGGGTGGGTATTAAAGGACTGCACCAGCACAGAGCTTTGTATTTATGTTGAATCAGACCCCACAACAATTATACTATTAATGATCATCCTCACAAAAAGAAGCCATTTATGATTTTTACATGTTTCAATGATATGAAGATTGTTCTAGAAACTGAAACCATTTCTTGTTGTTTACCTCCATAGGGCAGCAGTTCCTGGCTATATTCTTCGTCGGCCTTTGGTCGGGTTTATTGCGCATGGCCGGGTTCAAATGTTAAACGCAAGCAAGTAGAGTGAGAGAAATGTAAAACTGGCAAGTCAAGGGTCAATGCAGTTTGAGATCCTCTCCAATGACAACCGTCCCTTCTCAGAACAGACAGAACACTTCACCAGTGTCATCTCTTTCTATATATATTCATGTTCCGTTTTTGCCTTGTTAGGACGCAGCCTTCTCAGTGTCGCAAGTTAGTTTAGTTTAGTTGTTTTGATGTCCAGCGTCTTGAGTCGTTTTATACATGTCTCGTCATGTTCTACTTCTCTGTCCGTGTTCACCAAACAAAGCAGATTTTTAAACAGAAGTGGGAATTCAGGAAATTGCCACGGTTTTAAAAACAATGATGTTCATTGTGATGACGGGGACAATCCCAGCTTTTCCATTGCCATTTTTCTTTTGTTGGCATAGCTGTAAATAAAAGAGGAGTGGCTGTGATGAAAAAGTTTCCAACAACAAGTCGACTCAGTATTTATCTGATTGTCCGGTGCTTTCGATTTCCTCTACCTCTGTTTGTTTTATCTACAAAGCACAGGCTATCTGTATTTGTAGTTAAACATGCTTGTTGGAAGTGTGTGCACGTGTGTGTGTGTGTGTGTGTGTTGAAAGTGTTTGTGTGCACGTGTGTGTGTGTGTGCGTGTATGAACCGCAGGGGAAAGTCCGTTACTCTTCGGCCAATCTTATCACATGGCCTGGGAAGTTGTGGGTATTTTGAACCTGTGAGGCTCTCGAGGAAAATACCTAGCAGTCCTGACAGAGAACATACCCATCACCTGCCGGTGGCCATGGGCCTGAAGACAGCTGAGGCTGGCGCTCTGATCTAGGGCCGTAAGCTGTGGGCTTGTAACATCTGTATTGGATTTCACCCCATGAGTGTGTGTGTGCGTGGGTGCCTTTGTGTATGTGTGTGTATGCATGGGTGTCCTGTTCACTGAATTCGTCATCCATCAAGCAACATCTGTACAGGATTTCACCGTAAATAACCTGTGAGTCATGTGTGTGTCTGTGGGTCTAGGTGCCCACGTTCCCCCATCGTCTTGTATTGCTTTCAAGTTTCACAGGAGCCATAGGGTTTGAGTGGCTGTTTTACCGCCTGTCGAGAACACATGACCTGGCAGTATAGGGCCAGATCCTGCACTGCCCCAGGGACCCGGGTCACATTGGGGTCATGGACCTCCATTGTCCTATGGGTTGGTCAGGGGGCTGTAATAACCCGCTAAAGGGAAGAAAATGGCTCTCAGTTAAACCTAAATGCCCCAAGGGTCAACTGTGTGCTTTCTTTAAGCAGGAAGTCTAGGTACGTGGAACAGCGAAAGCTAAATGGCTGGTATATACCCTGTCATTTAGCGGCGTAATAATACAGCGCAGAATTCAAGCAAGGGTGGTCATGCCAACAGAAGACACTTAAAACTCACTCTTCCAGATCTTGATCTGGCTGTCAAGTATAGCAAAACCTATGGGGAAATAGTCTGTCGACAGGCATTATTATCTCAAGGCCATTGCCAAGTCAGCTGAACTCTCAGTTCTTGTTAGTAATTGTACTATGGTTTAATGACGCCTGCAACACAGGGAACATTGAATAGGGCAGAAATATGTCTTCCCTGGAAAAAAATATTTCTGCTGTTTAGCCGCATTTGGTATTTTTATGAATATTGTTTCCATATTAATATCATACTAAATAGTTGCCACTAGAATACCACATGGGCCCACTTGCTTGCGTGAGTTTTGTGAGTCATCTTAGAGTTATTACAGGTAGACTAACTGGTTGAGGAGGAGTCTCTGAGCGACCTTCCACCCTTTTTTTAATGAGTCACTCATTAAGGCTGTGTTTACAACATGAGACTCAGCCGTCTCACACACTTTCATCTCTCGCTGCACGGGTGAGGATGAGGCCACAAGTTTATTTATACGTCTTTTTTCTTTACACACACACTGGAAACACAGAGCGGTTGTTTCATCTCTGCGGCTTGGTAAGCTCATTTCTCAGCTCTTCGCTCTCCAGATGCCATTTTAAGTCGGCCATATACAGTAACGATCATGGAGGGGCTTTTTTTTTTCTTCTCCCTTTCCTCGATGAAAGTGGCACTTTGAACTAGCAATCTAATCACATGTCTCAATGGTTTATTATGGCTAAGAGCGATAATGTCCTGGTTTTCTTTGGGACATAAATGCTTGTGTTTTGGTTCTTCGTCTTCGCAGTATATTCTCCCCAGCCCTCTAGCTACCTCTTTCTCACTCTCTCTCGTTTCTCCTAACCTCCCCGTCAACAAGAATTACAGAGACGCGTTTTATGTGTCTGCGGCAGGGCGTCCAACAAGCTCCTTTTGTTTTATTTTACATAGCATTGTAAGCGCCACGCGTTTTACGGCCTGAGTGTTCCTGCAAGCATGCTGGAATGCATTCTGGGGGACTCTTGCGAGGGGCCAGCAGCACCACATATGGCCTAACCTCTCAACGCAGAGCCTAGTCAGGTTCAGCTCAGGTCCAGATGCAGCCTTTTCCACATGATTGCCCTTGTTACCCTAACAAAATGGTCACATCCTTCACGAACGACAAAGCACGGACCTCTCGAGGATTTGAACGATAGCTTAATTTTCACTGCCCACAATGAATCAGAGTTGCTACATTTTAACTATTCGCCGATACTTATTAACGACCCATCTGTTACTTTTACTTAGCAGTGTAAAGAAAACAACTTTGTAGTTTAAATAAACTATACTCGATCACTATATGGCGTCATATAATGCTCTGATGGCAGTGACCCAAAGCCAAACCGTCTTTTATTGGTCTCCTGGCCCCTCTTTTTCTTTTTATGTGTATATTTATACTATTTTCCTTGCGGCGGTGGTATCCAGTAGATTACTGCATAAGATCATCATTTGAGCTACTATTTTCAGAAACTAGTGAGGCTTCAACAAAAACGGAAAAAAATCTAAATCGGATTCCAGAGGAGTGCCCCCTTCGTCTGGCGTCTGTCCGGGCCCAACCTCTAAGCTGTCACGCCCTGGTCCCCTAACGCCATGGCAACTAGAGCTGTCCTCTGGCCTGTACCCAGCAGGTCCATTACAGCAGAGGCAGGTTTCAGTTGGAGCCACAGATATGTACAGCTGGTAGACATCTTGGCTCAGAGGAAGAGAAGCATGTCAGTTCAGCTGTTGCGGGACAACTGGCCTGGCTCCGTGTCCCCATGGAGGTGTCTTCGCGTGTCTCTTTCTCAAGAGCTAAGAAGGCCATAGGCTTCAGAGCCAGCTCTTAAATGTCACCCGTCTGAGTTTGGTCTCTCTTTTATTTTCTTGAGTGTTTAAAACTCCAAAGTGAAGTTTGGATAGTGGCAGTTCGTTTTGGAGACATTGTCTTCATCCTTTTACTCCTTTGTCTTCTCCGTTTCCTTCCTCTACGTAGATCGTGCTGAATCCTATACAGGCTCAGAGGTGTTTGTGTAGCTCCAGCCTGGCCTGTGCGCTCTCATTTCCTCTTCCTGTTGAACAGACGATAATAATAACTTCTGTTTTTCGAACCCCCACTCCTCCCAGGGGGTATATTTTAGACTCTCCAGATACATAACGCCATCCGCAGGCGTGAGTCAGCTGATGGCTTTTCCAACGCTGGATGTTCCAGGCAGGAAAATAAAGGATCGGCGGAACATCTGCTAACAGCTTTACAACCAGGAGTATATTTAGTTTGGTTACCGTGATGTGCTGGCCGTGGTGATATGGAGAACTGCGACTGCCAGGTATTTTGGACCGTGGTCATGAGTGCGGGACACCAGAGCCGCTGAGACTAATTGAAATTCCCTGACCATTAAGTTGATTTGCTGCCCCACTATCGAATCAAATGACCCTGTTTGATTCCTAAAGGCTCTAAATTCACTTTGAGTTTCTCCCTCCTTCTCTTGGTCACAGTCTCACACACTATGGTCCTCAGGCTTAGGAACAGCATGCTTCTTTGTATGTCAGTGACTGTGTGTCCAAGGGTCAAAGTATGGGCCAATGCTTGTATTTTATGATGGATGCAGGAAGCAGCTGACTTCTACTTCAAAAGCATAGAGTTGTAGCGTTCAGGGTAGCTTCACCAGCCTGGGAGCCAAATTGTGGCAACCAAACCCCTCCTTCAGCTAACAGTGGAAGACTACCTGACAGGTAGGGGCAGCTGCAATAGCATGCAACACGCCCTGCCCAAACAACTCTCTTTAAGATTAGAGCAAAGTTAGGCAGGGTTGTGTTGATGGCACAACATTAACGGATTAGCTTCTGTTGCCTCTTATGTACCCTTTGAGGGAAACATATGAGCCAGTATGCGTTTGTGAATATCGGGATGGTCCAGGATTGTTCTCTATCAAATAAAGGTGCTGTTGACTGCGTCTCTGACTTTCTCTATCTCCCCGTCCTCCTCCCCTCCTTCATCTACCCCCTCGCTGCCCAAGAAGAATCTCCTTGACGATGGTACAGCCAAGCATTGTGTGCAGCGTCCCCCCCATCCACCCCCCCCCCACACACACACACACAAACACACACACACACACACACACACCACTGTTTCTAATTGACAGCTAAATGAAAATG